>JAUBOD010000069.1:2242922-2261903 GCA_032353885.1 Nothura maculosa
AGGCCCAGCTCACGCAGTCTCTCCTCGTACGAGAGATGCTCCAGTCCCTTAATCATCTTTGTTGCCCTCCGCTGGACTCTCTCTAGAAGCTCCACGTCCCTCTTATACTGGGGAACCCAGAACTGTACACATATGTGGAGAGTCAAGGTCCATTTTTTTTTTCATAAAGTTTGCCTTAATTTTTTATGACCTCTTGATTTTCTATCTTTCAATACACTGATTCTGACTGTAAATGGTGGACATCTAATGCAGGTAGCTTGGTGAACTAGTAAAAATTCTAGAGGTGATGAATGTTATCAACACATGACTATCTTGAATTAGTTTTCAAAATACTGAACTTAACATGGGAGAATGTTTTCTGTTCTTACTCAGACTGGCTTTTCCAAAACTAAGTGTAGTGGAAAACTCTTGTCTCTTTCTATGTTGAATGCTGCAAGATCTGTGTTTGTAAATGTCTTTACCTTCTGTGCACTGTATGTGCTGCCTCTGTGCTTGCTGCTGAGATTATTTTTGCAAGTGTTGCGCAAGAGATCGGCCTGTGCAGGTCTTTGTGCCAAGGATCACTTAACAACACTTAGGGGATCTTACACTTAGAGTCTCAGACATAGCTGCCGTGGGCATAAGAACAGTACAGAATGCTCTCACTTCAGTAAAGTACATGGATAGTTCAAGCAGCTTTCAGTCCATATCAGCTCCATTCATGTTGGTACCTGATAAAATGACTCTAGACCATCTCAACTGCTCTCAAACAGCTCTGACTCATTGCTAGGACTTAAAACTGTGAGCACATGAGTTCACTATTCATGTTTGATGCTACATGAGCCAAGCAGGCCTTGATCTATATCCTTTTCTGAGTTCAGAGATGCCATTCTTCCTCTGATTGACAAGGCAATTAAAATGTATTACAAACTTATCCTCCAAAATATTTATTTGAGTTTGATCTTGATAGGAGTTGTATTTTATGGAGATCCTTGCAGATCGTTGTTCTTTCTCCACAGTACATGTTTACGTGTAGTAAGAAGCAGCGGTGATCCAAGCCCCAAAATTCCTATGTCATGCATACTTGAAGCATCCTGTGCAGGGTTAGAGATCTCTTCTGTTTAAAGTACATTGTGCTCAGGAATAATAGCATGAGGACCTAAAAGAATGTGAATACTTCTGTTATCCAGAGACTTGTCATTCTCCATATGAAGCAGTTGTGTAAGCCTTAATTCAATAACCCAATGACTTAAAAACCTTTCAGGAGCTAAGCAAGAGGATTGTACAGATAGTGTAATTCCTACAAGAGAAAGTGCGTGGGTCTCCTTGCTCCCCTTTCTCTCCTGATCCTGCGTATGTTAGAAAAGAATTTTGTTTAACAAAGCTGTTTTTCTGTTAGTGATGGAGTTGTAGTGCATGCCAAAATAGCATGACAGATTCCTGCCATTAATGCTATTACATTTCTTTCAAAGAGAACAGGAGGGAAGTATCTTATTCAAGCTAGAAGCTTACTTTCCGTCTTTTTTTTTTTTCTTATTGTCCAAGGACTGATGAAAAGAAGGTGAGCTTTTTGGGGGGGAGAGTTTCGTCATTTGACTTGCTATTCTGGTTTTCCTGTTTTTCAAATAACCAACTAATTATATTGAAGCAGATTGAAATCATTGACATTTCCTCATGTAAGGAAGGCACAGTTTCTGACAATCATAAGGAAGCCTCGTTTTGTTTACATCTTCATCCAGTCATTGTGCCTTGCCATCTATTGTGATTGCTACAAAAATGAAAATTTTAAAATGGTTTCTACATTCATATATTTCAACAGAAATGTCAGCAGTGATGGCAGACTTGCTGATAAAGAGCAACAGTTTCCCTGGTGAGAAAAGATGTTTTTTTTTTTCTCTCCTCCAATTTCTCAATATTCTGAAAGCTTGAACATCATCCCTGGGCTCCTTAGAAATATAGGTGCCTTCAAAGAACAAATGCTTGATGGCAAGCAGTTAACTCCCTGGTGGCTCTACCCATTTATTTTTTTAATTAATGCTTTCTGTAAGTTGCTCTAAGAAAACAAGATGGTGCTGAAAAGAAGATAAACTGTGCCTTGCTTTTTGACACTATTGCTGTCTTTTGGCAAATACCTGTCTGACAGAATCTTTGAGAAGTCTGCATCAGCTGATTGCCTAAGACTGGTTGCTTTGCTGTGCTTTTCATAGTTTTGCAATACTTGTAGAGAAAACCATAAATCAGGAGGCAAATGAATATAGGAAGTAATTTCTGCCTGATAACTTACACTTTTTTAATCCCTGTGCCCCAAAGTCATGTCTTGTCTCCTCAAAGAAAATGATTCCTACAAAAGGGACAGATCTCTTCCTGAATGGAATGCTCATTCTAATTTGCTCTGGCTGATTTTTTTTGAGACCAATGTCATGGTTCAAATGCCAGTTTATTATTTATTGTAGCTGGTATTATTTCTGATCAGATTTCCTCAGGATTTATCTTACCTCGTTATTTTTATTCACAACCTCTGGACTTCTTATTAACACAGGGCTGCAAGAAATCGGCCTGCTCTGACTATAGTATTTTTCTCTCTGTATTTCTGCCCCTACCCCAGTAGCTGTTAAGATGATTATTTCAGGAGGAGGCCATCAAGTAATAGAAGAAGTGATACCTTCCTGCCTGAGGAGCCTGGTTTTTATATGGAATTAGGAGATACTGGTGGAATAAACAGGAATGAAGAACTGTTTCAGAACAGAAATTTTAAAGTCATCAAACAAACAAAAAACGTCTGACAGCTGTGGTCTATCTGTGGTCTATTTGCTTATGAAACTAAGAATGGAGGTTAGGCTCATTTTTACAACCTAGTCCAAATAGAATCTTTCCACTGTAGTCCTTAGGTTCAGTACAAGATCATTGGTCTCCAAATCCAGGAAATCCAGGTCTGAAATCTTCTTATTATCAATCGAGACCCATTTGCTGAAATGGAAAAGTGTGGAATGGTAAAGAAGAAATATCATTCTGTGGCCTAGGTTGGGCTATGACAAGAAATAATTTAGATTGACTTTTGTTCAGAATAAGAATTGAAGAAGGGGTTTAAATGGGATTCAAGTTGGAGAAAAAAAAGTGTTGCAGCAGCATGAGTCTTCAGAGTCCAATATGTTTGGACTCTGGACTAGTACTTTAGTGTTTTATTTTTTAACTGATTGTAATTTTAATGATTATCTGTTTGCTTAAAGAGATCTTGCCACAAACAGAGTCAATAAAATTTTATGTATTAATAGAAAATGCAAAGACTATACAGAATAGAAAGGTTCAGGATGCACCTTTTTCATCAACTTTTATTATTCTTTTAAGCCATACTGTTTAGCATGCACACAGAGTTGCTGATCAATAGCCCATCTAAGCAGTGTGCTTTGTATTGCTAGGGCTGTCATAAATAACGGACTTGTGCTTACAGAGGAATTGGTTTTGCTCATCTTTAGAATGACTCAGAATGTAGTTGGCCTTCTTGTTGACATATTTTGCAAATTATGCTCTCTTTCTGTTATTTATCCTTTCTCAAGCTGGTGGTCTCAGTTGTAGCTTCCATTATAGTCTTCATTCCTTTTATGTTTTTGTCACTTGTGGTGGTATTGCTTATGATATAATCCTCCATAATTCCTGAAGTAATTACAGGACATCTGCATCATCTGTTATCCTTTTCAATTATTTGCATGCTTTTGAAAATCTTAGTAGCTGAGAAAGAAGACTGATTGTAGGTTTGGGTAATTACTCTAATACTTTAACTTATACTTATTTTAGCTGTGTGCAAGTTATTTACCATATCTGCTTTGTTTTCTGAAAGGAAAACACTCTTTAAAAGTTAGCCTGTTGTAGTAATTTGATTATCTTTGCGGTATATCTATTCCTTATTTTCACAAAGTGTTTGCACCAATATCCTCTGTTGTTGAGGTGAATGCTTTTGAAAGGAAAGGTCACAAGTAGATTCCGAAAATACTGACATGCTCTCATAAGGGCCTTGGTGAAAGTCAGTGCTTGGTCTAGAAGAATAGAGAATTGCTGTACGAGTGAATGATAAAGATAAAAGTAATTCCAAAGGCTAAACCCAATTCCTGTTAGTTGCTATATCAAAGATACTGTTAAGTTTTTGCATATCCCTTCAAACTCTTTAAAACAGTATCTTGATATTAAAATGAGTAACTGGGATTTCCCAATCACTAAACATTTAAGATGGAAGAATCACAATAGCAGCAGACTTAATTCTAAAACAGTGGATCCTGAGCATCGTGTAGCTGAATGTCATTTGAGAAAATTAATCCCAGGCACAGCCCCACATCTGACTCTCCCTTCTGCTTTGCCTTGGGCCTCTTGCCTTGTTCCTTACTGCTGACCCAGGGAATATATATTTTCTACCTTGCCTATGGATTGTCTGGCTCTTGGGCATATGCAGGCTACAAATGCAGCATCCACATATGTAGTTTTGATTTGTTTATTCTATTTGCTCCATTGACTGTGTAACATCTCTTCCAAGTAAAGAGCAACTATTGATTTAACATTCTGTGGAGCAATGGCTTTTCCCTTTTCCCTGCTCTCCAGAAGCTTTATCAAAGTTGCCCTTCCTCTAGGGAAGCAGAAACTTTTTGCTATTTTAAAGGCTTGAGATTATTAGTGGATGGAAGAGCTTGTTTCTTCTGTCAATGTACTGCAGATGATGGGTAGGGAATTATGTTGAATGTGCTTTACTGCCTTATTTTTGAGGACAACATGTTCTAATAATGATGAATAAGCTCTATACTTCACATCCCCAAATAGGCTGTGTGATGTAGAGAAGTGCTCAGCCTTGGGAACTACAAGGAAGAATTCACCTTTCAACAACTTGGCTTTCAGGGATTCATGCGCTGTCTGGCGAATGATTTTGGGCATCTAACGCTGATGGATCACCTGTGGCAAGTATACAGTGACACTACAGTATTTCTTCCCAACAGGAGTGTCCTGATATTCTATTTGTCATACATGTCATCAAAAAAAGCTATTTTTTCTTGTTTGTTTTCTGGAGCACCTTGATTTCATAGTAGGGAAATTAATACATGTTTTCTGTGCCAACCTGATCCCTCTTATCTTTTAAGGTCAGATATAGTAAGGCATCCTTGTCATGCTTGAGTTCAGCTTGATCTGAGCAGTTTATTTCCAGGCTGTTTATTTTTTGGGCCTTGTGTTTCTAAGGTCACAGAAGCAAAGCCTCTTCTTGGAAGGACTCTGACTGCCACTGAGTTATCTTAGAAAATATGTGTTTCCAACCAGGGGATTTTTATCCCCCTCTGAATTGTATGATAAGAACTCTTCCCTCTCCCTTTTACCTCCCCATTTTAGT
Source organism: Nothura maculosa (assembly GCA_032353885.1). Taxonomy (NCBI): domain Eukaryota; kingdom Metazoa; phylum Chordata; class Aves; order Tinamiformes; family Tinamidae; genus Nothura; species Nothura maculosa. The sequence continues at coordinate 2,248,264 of JAUBOD010000069.1, forward strand.
TAAGGCTCCCTTGGTCAAAGCACAAGCAACCAAGAGCCTCTAGATGAGTTCTGCAGGATTATTACAAAGTTCTGTTCATCCGTTATTAAGCACAGTGCTCTTAGGATTCACAGTATGATGTTGATCTGCTGAATAAAGACCCAGAGGAGCTCTGAGATTCTTTTCCAGGTAATATTTTTCTGTGGAGTTGTGAAAATCATCACAGTATGACTCAGATTTGAAATCACACTTTGCATGACAGGCACTCAAAGGAGAAAAAACTAGTTATTTACCTGTGACTCTTGTTGTCTACAACTTCCTTGTTGTGTATATACTTCCACATATCTTGCAGCTTTCCCTTTCTAGCTCGTATGGAATTTGGGAATGTCAGAGGAAAATAGAAAGACAGGACTTGTTGCACATTAGACGATGTGGAATGCATGCCCTCTTGCATATTGCTGGCATTAAAAATAAACTCAAGTTATAGAACAGACATAATCATACTCCAAACACATACCTTTATAATCCATATCTCAAATATACATTACTCTAGGCAACGCTGCTGTTAAATGGCTTGCCTGTTGCAGGATTACCCACAGTCAGGGAGGACTGAACTCTGATCTATGTTGGCAGGAACCTCTTCGTACCTGTAGTCCTTGTGGCTTTCCCTGGCAGGTCCCCAGGAGCCCCTTAGCAGTGCTGCAGATCTGTTCTTCTTGCTAGTTGAGTAAGACTGTGTGTTTTAGCGGGGAGGGAGGGTTTTTTTGTGTGTTTTGGTGCATATACATCACATCTGTCTTCTCAGTGCACGCAGCAGATGTTTATAAAAGCTGATATTCGGTGCTTCTATTTGTGTATAAACAGTCTGCAGCTTTTTGTGATAAACAGGTTCATTTCAGAGTCTTGTGAAAAGATAGAGACTGCTGCAGGATGTTCTAGGACCTCAAAAGGTCATCATGCCAAGGACTCAAAATAAAACTGGTCTATGTAAGAATTTGAGCCATATTTTTGAATTCTAAATTAACTAGTCTTTGAAGAAGAACTTAGATATATTTTTCAGCACTTTTTCTGAGGCTGGAGAGGATGTTCCCCCCGGTCTTAATTTGTGTATGATCCTGGGCTTTGACTGCTTATTAGTTCTGTACAGAAGCATTAATTTGTGCTAACATTTACCTGTGCAGTCCCTCTTAGCTGGAACTAGATCATGAAGAGTAGGACACTAAGTGCTTGCTACTAACAAAGAAATTAATAATACTAATAAGAGATCAGCATCTTCCATAGGGGCTTCTCTGATCTCCCTTACCTGAGCTGCTGAAGGTAGAGAGGATCCAGTTGCCAAGTTCTTTTTTCCTTTATAAATCATGAGTACCCGTCAGTTGCTTCCTTGATGAGTCTTTTATCGGATGATCAGATTTCTGCCAATTCCCTGGGTTTCCAAGGCAACTCTTCTCTTGACAAGCCAGTTCCCCTCAAGAAGAGGTAAGGTTCTTTTAAGTTGATTACATTTTAACTGGATGGCTCTTAATGAGCGAGTGCTGCTTAGAGTTTCAGTTGTATAAGAAAGTGAAAAGAAAAATCACAAGCCTCTTTCTAAAACGCAGTTGGCAGCATGGTAAAGATACCTAAAGGGATTTTACAATCTCTCAAAATCCATGAATTGTGTATTCTTCCTAAAGATCAGTATGCATTCCAGTCGATCTCGTTATATACATCCTTGACGTGTTCTGGGCCTGGATCTAATGACAGCTCCTGGCAGCTGTTTAAGGGATGGGCACAAATTTCCCCCAAAGAACAGACAAGTCTGTGACTGTCAGTGCTACAGCAGTCTGGTTTCCTACACGCTTGCATCTCTCAGCAAATTGATCTTGAGAAGGAAGAGGCTCTGAGGGAACCTTTTCTTCTTCTTTGTTTCTCTTCCTTTTCAAACTTTCTTGTGGTCCCTTGTGTGTGCTGTCTCTATCTGATAAATATTCAGGTTACCACATCCTTTGCTTCAGGGTCTCTTCTGTTCAGCAGGTTGTTTCCTTCAGAACCTGTAGGATCGTCTGAGTTTTTTTGAATACATCCTATGGATTTATATATTTGGGATGGGGGTAGAGACACAAGATACATGATTATTTTGGTAAGCAAAGTAAGCTCAAAATCCTTATTAATATAAGCAGGTGGTATCATTGTACCTACAGGTCATTCCTAGGAGTGCAGATAGCTGTGTTTGTCTCGGGTGAGTGAACTAGTTATGCTCATCTGCCCAGCCACCTCTCTGGGATCTGTGCGTTTGGTTCCAAGCATGATTGAACCTCATGGATTCAGTTCTTGAAACTTTGAAGTCTCCAGGACAAGATATAAATGAAACCAAGTTTTGTTTGTGTTAGTGCACTGAACTGCTGTCAGTAGTTAACGTGTGCTGTGGTGACTGTCATTTCTAATCTATGTGTACACAGACAGCGGTCAGTTTTAGAGATGCAGGTTTTCTTTATTTTCTGTAGTTTCCTTTCTTTTGGTTTCATTTAGGTGTTGCTTCCCCAGAAACATAGGAATTGCTGTGTACGAGCTGAAATAATTTAGAGGCACTTTGTATAAGCTGTGATTTGGATCATAGAGCACTTAAATCCCCTGCTTTAAAAAAAGCATTATTCACTGTTCACCATAATGAAGCAAGTGTTCCTCTGTCGTGTAATTGCTTGGGAAATTAGTGACCGATGGCAATCAGCTCTGCAGTCCCTCTCTTGTAGGGAAGTGACCTTACAAGAGCTTTGTCTTTTATTCTGTCTCCATCTGTTGATAGGACGACTTACATCTCCTGTCTGGACTGGCAGACAGGATTTAGGCGCCAATCCAGCAAACCACTTAAACAAGAGTTTAGCTTTAAGCCTCATAGCAACCAAATGAACAGGTTAAAAAAATTCCAATGATATTGCTGGCACACTGCTCTTATCTGTAACAGGAAATTTAGGAGATTAGGTTATATCGGTACATGAGCTATAAATGGAATAAGAGCTGTTAAATTAGACACTGAGAGTAGAAAACAATAGACCAAGACTTTTAGTACAGGATTTTAAGGGGGGGAAAAGATGCCTGTTTTAATAATAATGGAAGTCTATAGCTTCTATATATGTGTATATATATATACACATATATATGCATTCTCTCTATATATATATGCACTATATATCAATACAGCTTGAAAATGTAGATAGTGTAACAGATTTATCATACATATATGTAATAGCTTTGTTGGGCCAAAGCAGGACTAGTCATACAAGCATGAGGAATTAGGGCATTACCTACCAATAAAAAAAGAAAAAGACAGCATAGCCTATTTTTTAACAAACTACACTAATCACTGCGTTTAGCAATAGATCACATGCAAAGCTGGGAATTATACTCTGTAGATTAAAGGTTATTAAGTTATTTCTATCTTGGAAAATTCTATTCATTAGATCTTCCAGAAGTGGTTATTCTGTCGGGAGAAATGACTCTCCTTGTGAATGGATGAATTTACAGTTTTAAACTATTTGAGTTTATATTCAGTTAATGAAACTGATGAGAAAAAAATGGGTAATTTTGAGCATGATTTATTTCAGCCTTCAGTTTTATTGTACAGCTGGAAGTGCTTTTACATTTTCTATTCCATAATGGGGACCTCTTGTGGTATAAATATGTCAGTGTTTCTGAAGGATCTTTTTGTGATACATTACTTTTGTAATATATTCTGGAGCAAGTTATATTCACGTGTCTTTTTTTCTGAGTAAATAACCTAATACCTTGGCTTCAGCTTTTCATCTTTTCCAATTACCTACTGAAATGCTGATGTCCTATTCAGTGCCTTTGAGGAAGAAACATGTCTATTTACATTGTCTATCTACATTGCATCTTTTAGTGCCCAGATGAAAAAGCTGGACATGACTTCATCATGTACAAGAAATATGAGCGGGAAAAGAAGACTAACAGGTACTTGGTAAAGCATCTCAATCTCTAGTCAGAATAGTTGTACTTTTTCATTGTTATATTTTTTTCCATACATTCACAGATGCAAAATACAATCGATTGGAAATCATCTTAACTTTTGTGATTTAAAGATCTTTTTCTTCTTTTTTTTTTCACTGAACAATATTTTTGATTTTCTAAATACAATGCTTTTTTAGTGTTTTTGGTGTAAAAAAATAATACCTAACAGATTTTTTTAGAGTGAAGATGTCTTGCTGTTTCCTCATGTGGAAATGCTAGTTTTCCCATGTGCAGACTTAAGGACCTGCCAACTGCTAATACTTGGTTGGCCCATCAGTTTGTGTAAACTGGCATAGTTGCCCCAAAACTGATAAAGCTCTGCCAAGCTGGAGATACACATTTTGGATTCCCTTGTAGGAATGCATTTTGTATTTTTGTGTAATAGGCTATATTATTTAAAATCTGTTAGCTGACTCATTTCATACGTAGTAAATGGATTTCTTCCACATAATAGAAACTATAGATAGGGACTTCAGGTTTACATACTAGAGGAAATCTAGTGATTTTTCTTCTCCAGGTCTAGTACGTAAACCTGAAGTTTCTACTCTGTTATTGCTTTATTACTGGTTTTCCACATCTAAGCGTAGGCCTGGTTCTGGGTATATGTGGCATGGGGCTGTGATGAACTGCAATTTCATTGTCTTTAGAGGGAGCTGGGAGTATCTTACCATGTTATGGAGTTAGTACTCTGTGGGACTGTATTTTCCCTAATTATAGGCCTCATCACTATTTGTGCTAGTTTAAAAAAATAAATAAAAGTTAGGATTATTTTGTATGTTCTTTTTTTTTTTTATTTTAACATTGTGTAGTTTCTTTAATTCACACATACCTCATCCTTAACCAGAGAATAAATATTGGACAAGCATAGGAGGTTTCCAGTCATTTCTCCCCTGCAGTATTCATGTACAGCTTATTTCTGTGTTCACATATGACCGTGTTTATACTGTCACATTTTAGCAAGGAGCTAGACTGTTTTAGCACTGCTGTGTTTGTAGCCACTCAGTATTCCGTGAAAAGGCTAAACACGGGAAGTCGGGCAGTCCCCGGCTTTGGAAAGCTCCGTGTTGCTAAGGCTCTTGTATGAACATGCTAAAAACAGCAACCAATAAATGTAGACGATTAAGGACTTTTTTTTTTTCCCCTGACCAGAATGCAAAGCTGTGGTTAAGACCTGTGAAAAACTGAGACAGCAGAATGTGCAAGTTGCTGAACTTTCTGCTCGAGTATTTTTCCTATTGCATTGTAATTTCCTCAGCTAGAAGCTTCAGGATGGTTCCTAGAATATTTTAAATACAACTTGTTCTGATACTTTTCATTGGCACCTTTAAAATCTCCCAGAACTGAGAGACGTGCAAGTTTACAACTCACTGTTGTTTCTCTTCTTTATAATCAAATATTTCCTGCTAGTTCTTATGGCTAGGATTAATACTGTTAGTTTGGAGTTGATTATAATTCTTTTCTTAGTTACAAGAGATACAAGCTTAATAGAATTATGTCATATATAAAGAATATATGGCTCCTAGCTTCATACATGTTTTTTTTCTGGCAAATATATCACATTTAGGGCAAAAAGTGGTACAAAAATGAAGTCCTTTTTGTTCTGAGCTAAATATTGAAATAAATATTGAACTATTTCTTTTTTTTCCAAGTGAGAAGCTTGGTCATGTCTGTAATACATGCATGAACTATCCTGTATATTGCTTCCTACCATTATGCATGTACATGATGTGATTGCAAAGTCAGTCACACCTCTCAGTTTAGGAAAGAGAGTACTAATTGGGAAGGAGGGAAACACCTGAATCAATACGTGGGTTTTGTGGCAGGCAAGTTCAGTGCAAGCTGTTCTTGTGTCCTGGTTTGAGCTGTGGCTCGTGATGTCCAGAGGACAACTTACACTTCATGCAAATGTTTTATTAAATTCATGCAGTGTTTTCTTAAATAAGCTACTAGTCATTAGAAATCTCAGTAAGAAGATCAGCTTATTTTGTTTGGGGGGAAAAAAAGTCTGCAAAAAAAGTAACATTATAACAGTTCTTATAACCCACTTATCTAATAATATATACTAATATATGTGTATGCTCACACTAACAATATATGCTTGCTTATCTATGAAGCAGCAGCATTTCTGTATTTTCTATTGAAATAAATATCACTGTTAGATTTACTCAGTATATAAAATACACCTAGAAAGTCATGGTTAATACAAATGTGCAGTATTAAAAAATGAACATCTTTTAAGAGCAGTGACCTTTAAAAGTAGTCAGGAGGATTTAATTGTTTTGCTGTCCAAAGTAATGCTTAGCACACAGTCATTAATTTAAGGTCTGAGATCTTAAATTGAAGTTCTCACAGCGAGAGTTTCTTGATAGCAGTTTCAGGTTGTAGAATGTATTTTGTGTTTGGTAACGCTATGTGTGGACTAAGTAAAATTTACATGGTCACTTAAATGCAAGAGCTTATACTAAGCAGTAGGATATACTTTCTGACAGATACTGCTTGAAAACACATGTACTTTAGTTTAAACGGCTTTGTGTTATTCAGTAGAATCACATGTGATTTTTATTTCCTTATTATTTTTTTTAAAAAGGCCCTAAACCTCAATATTATAACAAAACCTTTGGTTGCCTATTCTAGAACTATAAAAAATGCCTACTTGCGACTCACTTAAAAAAGAAAATCACAAAATCAGCAAGTGCTGGAAGCTGGAAGGAACCTGAGGAGATCATGTAGTCCAACCCCTGCTGCACGATGCCCTGTCACCTAGAGCAGACTGAGCAGGTCTTTGTCCAGGTGGCTTTTGAACATCTCCTAGGATGGAGGCTCCACAACCTCCCAGGGCAGCCTGTGCCAGGGCTCAGTCACCCTCACAGGAAAGAAGTTCTCAAGTTCTTGCTTTTGTTTCAGGATTCCCAGACAGTTGTTGATTGGTCTGTCAGTTTGTAGCTTTGTATTTCCTGAAGGACATTTTCTCCTTGTTTCTCCTCTTCAAAGCAGACTGAAAACATCCAAGTGTTTAAAAAAAAAAAAAAAAAAAAAACTTTTCTGTGTAGACTCTTAATTTGTCTGAGAGGAAGAATACATGTCTTCCAGATTGCTATGTAGAAAATAATTTAACATGTAACAAAGAATAAGAAGGCAATATGTATCTTACATGAATTTACGGAGGAAGCCCTTGGGATTCATTGTATGAAGTGGTTAGGACCACTAAGAGGATGTAATAACGATTAAGACTTGTTTCCTCCTGCTTCCTGGTTAAATCCAAAGTGCTAATTAACCATGCTTAGTGTAATAAACTGTACACGTTTACTAGATAAAATTGTTAGCCCCAGAGGATTGCCCACAGTGTGGATCTTCTCAATGCAGCTGTCGCATGAGCACAGTTTTAGTGTGCTCAAAAACCAAAGGTCAGCTGAAAGATAGTATGACATGTAGATGTCAATATAGTCTTCCAATCCAGTGATCAAATGAAACAGTAATGTCAAAAAAGGCATATCTTGATTTACAGTACAGCTTTGTATGGCAAAAGATTTGTCCAACCTAGTTGTGTTTGAAACTTTTCTTTCAGAGAAAATTAATTTAAAATAATGGGTAGATCAACTAACAATAGAGACATCTTGAGGGTTTCTTTTTTGACTTACAAAATACAACAATCTATTTGTGTAGAAGCTGAAACCTTCAGTAAATGTGGGCTCCTGTTTTGAATATATTTTGAAGGATTAGAAGAGGACACAAGAGTAAATGAATCGGAAGAAGAAGAAAACTTTTGGCGCACAAAGATCCTACCAATTCTGCATGAAATGGAGAATGGTGGGTACTCTTCTTGAAAGTGTGGACTTTCTTTTCTACTTCCAGCAAAAAGGATGAAGGAATCATCTATGTTTACTGTAAAAGATTAGCAGTAATTAAACTACTTAATTCATTATGCTTTTATGTGTTCAGTGGCTTAATAGTGTGAAAAATATTGTTTTCAGCAAGTTCCTGTGTAATTAAATTGGCTTATCTTAGAGTTTATGGGTTTACCAATTTAGTAGTCAATGATGCAGTAATCACTTCAAGAAAAATGTACTGCATAGACTCAGTGCTTTAAGTTTAGATTGTACCGAAAATCTGTATTAAATTTACAGAAGTCTTAAAATTCCATTCTAACCTCTTGTGTAAGAGGTGCTGGATATCTCAGGAAAGTATATAATAACTTAGAATACTGAAACAATATTGAGTAAATTAACTATATCTTGAGAGATTGAACCTTGAAATATCTCAGACTGCTTTAAAATTTATTAATAAGGCAGTTTGTGCCAGATGTTTTTTGCCTACTTGATTATGGCTATTTTTGACCTTGAGTTACAGCCTGAGCAAATGCAGAGGTTTTACAGGAAGCTGAAGTAGATTTGTTCTGTCCTTTGTCAAAGTCGCTTTACAGGAAAAACAAATGCAAAACTAAAATATTTGATTTTTAAAAACAGGCAAGCAACTCTTTCCTTTTTGCCTCTGAAGTATGATTTATGATTTCATGGTGAGTTTGTGGTTTCATTGTATTGAGATGCAGATTTTGAATAGTTTAGGTATTGTTTTTATACATTTAAAATACGTGGTGCAGGCACTCAGATTAGAAGATGGAGGAAACTGTCACCCACAGACCAACTGTCTGTCCAAATGCATCTTACTCCTCTATTACCAAAATGTTCTAAAGAGTTTTTGCATTCACTCTCTCTCAATTACAGCAGCAGTGGATCCATCAACTTCTGGATAAAATACATAGGCAGAAAAGTGTTCTTTAACTTTGTGCTGCTTCTTATGTGTAATATTTGGTATGACAGCTTTAAGAAAAGAAAAAAGAAAATAAATATATATATATTATATACACACACACATATTCAGATTCACGGATTCCTGCTGGACATATGGTCAGTCTGATTATTAAACATTTTGAAGAAGTGTTTCATTTTAGCTCTCTCTATTACTCTGGGATTGCTTTAGTTTTAAGTCTCTCTTTTAGGAAGACCAACATAAAACTGTTCTGAAGAGTAATCCTTTTAAGAGAATGATTTAGGTACCTGATGTTTTTGTCGGGCAAACTATTCTTTATTTTGTTCTCCTGTGTCTGTATCTATTGAGTAACTCTGTAGAGAATGGTACTGTACATTAATTTCTACTCTTTTTTTTTGTTATCTTTCTGCCCATTTTATGTAGAAGAGAATATAGAAAGTCTTTGTCTGGCTTGCACCAAACTCCATCAAACCTTAAAAGAAGGAAATATGCTTGGGAAAAGATTTAAAAGAAGAAGCCTGCTTCTGAAGACATTATATAAACTTGTAGACATTGATTCAGACCCACTTTGCCTAAAACTGGCAAAGATAATTCTGTCTGTAAGTTTTTTCTAAAAATGCTCTTTTGTAATGTGGTAGAATCGTATACATTTTAAATCACTGCTTGCATTTGATTTTTCACTTCATACTTTCAGTAAATGTTCATTAATAATAGTGTCTTGCTGTATGGATACTTGTCTTCCTTTCATCCACATGGGCATCTGTTGGAGGGTATTTTTTGTGTGGAAATTACATCTCGGGGAGGAAGGAGTGACAGCAAACAGGACAACTGGTGCATGATGGCTGATGTGTTGCTTAGACATTGGAAAGAAAGTGTCTCATACCTGAGATCCACCTGTGGGAATTTAAACAAACATATAAGAAATAAATAATAAAATAGGTAATAAAAATAAAAATCTATTGAAATATAAAAATAAAATCTAAATGTAGAGATGAATTTTAATTTTTGAAAAAAAATCTTTAGCTGATTAAACACACTTACCTATATCTGAGTATCTTTGTATGGCCAGTATGTGTCACCTACCGTTTTAAAATGCCTGGCACTGTTTGCTTGATAGAGCTTAAACCAGCTGAATATTTGAGTCCTTGAATTCTGCAGGCTTTTCAGTTTGCTTCCCCTATATTGTCAAGCTTTCATTTGGAATATTTGAGAGTTCTTATGTGAAAATCAAATATTGCCATGGTATCTTAACTTTTAAACATCACAATGTATTTTTATATATTGACTTTAGTTCTGATTCTTGTCTCTTAATGCTCTTTGCAGATGAAAGTGAATGGAAAAAACCTTCTCAGCATCTGCAAGCTTGCATTTAAAATTTGCAGAAATGAAAAAAATGATTACATTGTCCAAAATGATAGATTACTGGGTATGTATTCTGTTCTTGTAAATAAGATGTGGAAATACAAGAGTTAGATTAATCCTCTTGCAAGCCAGAAAAATTCTGAGTTGATGTTTGCTTGGTAATGCTCACTGCATCAAACTAATGGTCCGTCTCGTCCGGTATCCTGTGTCAGAGGATGACTGTAGGAGATTCTGTCTGGGAAGAAAATACAGGCTTACAGGAGAAAATGCAGAAAATATAGGTGCTGTCTGTGTGCTATTTACTCCATACTCCACCATCACAATTATTATATTTAGGATGTCAGATGATACCTGCTGCCTAACCCTTTTTTTTTTTTTTCTATCCGTTGCGGCATCTTTTAATCTATTAATTTGTCTAATTCCTTTCTGGTCTCTCTGATTCTGTTCTGACTCTGTGTGTGCAAGAAAAGCAATTTCCAAACGTTTTCTATATGTTGTTTTCAGCCTACTAGTTTCATCAAGTGTTCCATGTTCTAGTATTGCGGAATTTATTAGTCTCAGCTCTCAGCTTACGCTCTGCCTTCAAGATTTTGTAAACCTCAGTCACATATATCTCAGTTACCTTTTTTCATACTGAGACTTATGAGCCCTTTTGGGGTCTTTCTCTTGCGTCTCTCTCCAAAGAAATTTCTTGATTCTCCTGTTTTTTTACTGGTATTTTTCTTTGGCTCCTCCGACTGTATTGACTCTTTCTTGAAATGCAGGGACTGCCCCTGGTAGTTGAGATGTGGCTGTGCCAAGGTTTTACAGAGGGAAGATAATGCCCTCTGTCTTGCTGGCCATCATCAAGCAGGGTATTGAGAACGATTGTTGACTTTTTTTGTCTGCTACTGCAGAAACTGAGGCAACGGTTTCAGAGAACTGTCAAAACTGGCTCTTTCCTGGGTTTTAACTGTTTTTCCTGTCAAGAATTTCCTGCCAAGAGACATTCTTATCAAGTGTCTCACTTTTCAAAGTGTTACCACTTTTCAAATATGAGAAACATGAAAAGAATGAAGGTGTGGGAACTAAATTCTATATTGATATTCCTTCCTTTATTTTTCATCAAACTTTATCTTACTACCTTAGGCCTTGAAAACATTTATTTCATCTGCATCAGGTAAAACGTGGGTAGCCAGTTTAATGAATGAGAATGCCCATAGTGTTAAAATTTAGTATGTGTATGGTGGCAGGAATGGAGACCTCCTCAGTTGTAAGATCACCTGGAAAGGACTCGAAGACAAGAGAACAACTCGGATTGCTCAGTGTCCTCAGGTTTAATGAGATGGGAAAATGCCTTTATGTACCTCTGTGGAAGGTGTCCAAGCAGAGGTGAATTCAAGCTTCAGTGAGCTATCTGGAAATTTGAAAGTGTAAAACTGACTAGGATTGCTTAATAATCTATGACATTTCACTATGACTGTGAAATACATGTTTGGTTTATGATAGCAAATGTTAATTTTATAACCTCAGGTGTCTGGCAGTGGTTGGCATAAAGCAAAAATGTTACAGTACTTAAACTGCATAAATAGGAAAGCTAAAAAGGCTACAGAAAGGCTTTTCAAAAATATTGGAAAACACAGGCATCTCTGCCTATTTGAGATGGTTAAGACACTTGATTTTTCAGGAAGTACCGAGGCGAGGGGACATGAAACCCCAATCCTGAAAAGAAGCCTCTTTGGAATGTGTCAGGCTTAATTCATGAAATTCCAGGTACAAACAATCACATTCACGTATCTTGACTGAAAATTTAACTGTTAGCAATGTGTATTTGCAGCTTGTGGTGGTTCCTGAAGCCTGGAAAAATAAATTCAAGCCCTTCTGTTATTCATCAGTAAGTGGCCTTTGGTTGCAATCCAAAGAACCAATTTTTCTGGCCCACTTGTTAGAAATGTATTATAAAGAGCTGAGTCAGAGTTCCCCTCCCCAAGCTGTTATTCTCTTCAAGGACTGGACTCTACAATATGTAAAATACTAATCTTAGACTTTATGAATACTTATTTTTTTCATTTTAGATTGTTTGTTGGAGGTCTTGAGAACTGAAGATCTACAAAAAAACAGCGAAGCTCTCCTGTATTGCATGGGAGCTGTAAAATTCCTGTCTGGAAATGCAGTACTCCTTAATGAAATGGTCAACAAACAAGCTGTTGAAACATTGCTACAGTTAATGAAGCAGATTAATAATATAAAAGAAAATGACACACATTTCTCCACCCTGGGCCACCTATTAGTCCAGGTTAGCATTTATTTTTATTTCTAAAAATCTAACTCTGTATCATTGACAGAGATTGCCCTCTGAATGGACTTTTTACATTTGTATGAAGTTCTCAAGAATGAAGTTTAATTGTGGTAGGTTTTTGTGTGGTTAATTTTAGAGCCTTTTGAAATCCTGAAATCAGCAGAATGCTTTTAGGAACTGTTTTCTGTTGTTGCTGTATATTGCACTAAAGTTAACATGTGTGCCTTTCCTACATTCTTTAAACTGAAATAGTCAGTACAAATCAGTTCTGTAATACACAAGAGTAGAATAAACTTTTATCACAAGAGAAGTGCTTTTCAAAAAGTGCAGGAAAATACAGTTGTTTGAAAATTTGTTTTTGAAGAAATGTGGTTTAAGGAAGAGAGAGTTCCAAAAGTCAGAGCAGAGCAACTTTTGGAAGGTTGGAACATGCCAACGAATGCAGCTTGCTGGCTGCTGCTTGTGTTAAGCAATGAACACATTGCTTAACTGTGAGCAAAAAGAGGTGGAAATGTGTGTGAAATGCAGAGAGAAGTATTTGCCAGGTATAGCATTTAAAAATGCAAAGCTGTGTCCAAGCAGCAAAGAGACGAATGGGAGTATTTGTAGGGGTGAGCTTCCCTGGTGCCTTTCAAGAATGCTCTTCTCTCCCCACTGCCCCAGTTCTGTGAGGGGTAAGTTTGGTTTTAAAATCCAAGGATTAGTTTGCGAATGTGCCATAGTAAATGGTTATATTACAAGTTTTTTTGTTTTGGTCCATATAATCTGCTGCCGTCAGTATGATTTGAAGTGTAGCAAAAGGTACTTCTGTAGGGTTTGAATAGTCTGGCTTTTTTAAGAAGGCCTTGGGGATTGTCTTGGGGAAAAGTCAATACTGAAAACTGTCTCTTCTCTGTAAAGTAGTATTAGTACTGAGGGTGCTGTTTTGCTTTTTTGTAGCTTTTCTAGACACTTCATATTCCTTCTCCTTGTGTGGGGGGGAAAAAGTAGTGATTCCTGCTATTATGTGACTTTCTCTTGTCACTTAACAGTTTACATTAATTTCTGCCATGTGGGCTAATTGTTCAAGCAGTATAGACAGAAGTGGAAATATAATATCTATATTGTGATATAATATCTAAGTTTTTATGACATACTTGATCTTTCAAGTTTGGACTGGCAGATAGAAATACACACTCTACTGTATACACACTGTATAGTCTGCACACAAAGTGTTTCTGAGTGGCTATAAGTGTTCTTTCTGTGA
>JAUBOD010000069.1:2262003-2273260 GCA_032353885.1 Nothura maculosa
CTCTGATATTTAGTATAAAGGGAGGTACAAGTTAATTACCAGCTCCACGCACATACTGTCTCTTTCAGTGTTTCAGTAGTTGATTTCTAAGTCCAAGTCATTTGGAGGTTGTATGACACTGGTCAGTAATAGTAAAATTCTTAACAATTTGAGTGTGGTCACAAGGTTCAATATTTTGTAAATATAAAAGGAGACATAATTTTCTGTAGTATCAAAAATAAGGTGATAAACTGGAAAAGTGTTACTAGTGCAGCCTGAAAACAGGGTGTTCTGTAGGCAGTGAGTGTGAGGACAGCTGCTTTCGGAAGGATTCAGTATGGGCTCCTATGAGAAGCATCCTCTGACCGTTGCCACTAGCTTATTTTGGATATTTGTAGGGCTTAAGGAATACCTTGTTTGGAGAGTGATATGAAGCTAAGGATTCATTTAATAGAAAAAATAGTAAAGATTGCTTTATTAGATAGTGGAGGTGAGAGGGAGAATGAAAGAAGAAATAGTGGAAGGTGAGAATGGTGGGAAATGATGCAGGAAAACTCCTGGAATTCATGCTGCCCTAGGGAGCAGCAGGCCAGCAGGACTGGGAGGCAGCAAGGGATGATTGCAGTATGGATTCTTGTAAAGATCTCGCAGGTTCATTTGAGAGTCAGTCAGAGATTTCCTACAACCTGGATCCATTTCCCAGGCTTTTAGATTCCCCTGTAAGGTTTTAATGCGTTTCCTCTGGTAACTTTCTTAATGCGTTTCCTCTGGTAATTTTTTCCATTATTATAACTCTAAAGAATTAAACCTTGCCGATGTGCAGATGCAAAAGCTTTAGCATAACAAAACTAATCACGGACTACAATTTGTGATGCCTTCTCTTTTGAGAGCTTATTACTTTACTCTTCCTCCTGTACCAGCATAAACAAACAGGACTCGTGGGATTTGAAGGGAACTAGGTGGTCTGTGGGCACGTTTGATTCCGCACAGCTTGAGCAGCGAGGAGGCTGCTCCTTGTTGCTCTCTCCTGACAGAAACACTAATTCGGGCTCTTTCCCCCCTCCAACTACATTTTTCCTAAAATCAGTAACCACAGACGTGCTCTCCTTTGTGCAATGTATTGAAATTGGGCAGCCTGATCCGAAGTGTTGGGGAATGGACAGAGTAGTGCACAGACCTCATATATTTTTAAGAAAGCAATTTGCAAATGCTATATGTAATTTTTATCCTCTGAGCAAAAGCTGCTCAAAGACATCAGCTTAACTTGCTCTTTGTCAGGGCAAGATTTATTATCTACTCTTCCTTTAAAATTAGCAATTCCATATCACTGCATAAGCAGTCCAACTTAATGGCACAGCGCTTTATTTCTAGCCATTTTTGTGATTAAAAACACTGCATGTCAATAGTCTTAGTGCCTTATCAAACTACATTTAATCTCTCATTGAATATTAATACATTTTATTTGGAATAATGAAAATCTGAAGATTCTTCAATTTCACTTTAGATTAAATAACCTTGCTTTAATTTTATAGTATGTTTCTGGTTTAGATCAGCTACTACTTTATTTCATTGCCAGTCTGACCTTTGCATTTGAATATTCTTATCATGCAAGAGAAATAGAGATTCCCTGGGTATGCAGTAGATTGTTCATTTTGCCTGTCCACAAGTGGTAGAATATTTTTTACTTTAAACTCCCTGAAATAGAACAATATCTGCTGAAAATATTTTGCTTTCTCTAAAATAAACTGGAGGACTAAATCTGTTTCATTTTTATACTCTTTGAATACCAGCTTTCTCTTGTTTAACTTCCAAATTTTTCAATCAAAGAAACTGTACTGGCTTTTAATATCAATTCATCTTAGTTTGCACCTCCAGATATTGCTTACAGTTATTATTAAAATGTATTAAATGTCTTTGTTGATTTGCAAGACTCAAATGCAGATCTGCAAAATTGGACATTATGCAAAAAAATTACTTATTACATAAATAAGTGAAATGCTGTGAGTAGTTATTGATTCAGTTTCCATTGGAATGCACACAAAATTTTAAAACTTGTGCAAGATCATGTTCTCCTCAAAGCTGCATGCAGGCAAAAGCAAATAGCAAGCTTTCATTTTCAGACAATTGCTTCATTATACCCAGTTTTGTCGCTTGCACATTCCCTGTTAGGGTTTCACTGCTAGCTCCATAGGTGCAGAACATCAACAGAGCATTCGGGCTGCCTCAGATGTTACAAATCACATCTCAGCCCTATTAAATATTCCAAACGGCCCGAGTGAACAGCTCGGATTTATTCATCTTGAACTCTCCTCCGTGCAGCTGACGGCGACTCTGCGCAACGTGGCTGATGTGCCCCGGGCCCGGGGCCAGCTCGCCTGCCAGGGGGCAATCGCTGAGCTCTGCGTGGCGCTAGAGCAGCGCGCCGGCGACGCCGACCTCGGCACCTACATCGTCCGCATCCTCAGGTACCTAGAGCCCAGGGCAGCCTTGCCGGCTCGAGTGGCTTCAAAGAGGGCTGCATAAAGCTCTAAAGCATAGCTGTTAATTAACTCCACTCTTCAGTGTTTATTAATCTTACTTTTAGAGCGTATTTAATACAAATGAGGAAAAAATGCCCATGCTTACAGAGTGGGGGCTGTGAATAAAAAAGTATGCGAGAGAAAATGTGATTCCTCTGATTCACCTGTGGCTCGCATGAATGTACTTCATGTTCATGGAAACACAAAAGTGGGTTCATTAGCTTCAGCCGTCTCAGTGTTTGGGGAGACAAATTCTGGGTGCCTGTTTGTTTATTTGTTTGTTTGCTTTTTTCTAAATATGTCAAATTCTAGCAATGACCACAGCAGTTTATTTACTTCTAAGGAGAGTGTTTTTCTTACTTGGTAAAATGCCATGAAAAGAGTGTCTACTTATGTAATAGTTCTATAATTATAATCAATACTTCTGCTGTACTTCTTAGAAGGGCGTTTACTTCATCTAGAATTCACTGTAGAATAAGCTAATTTGTCTTATTTAAAGTTTCCTGCTGCTTCAGGTATTTTGCCTAACTTTGGTGAACTGTATGCTCCAAGGATCCAAATTAACCATAAAATCAATTTAATTAGCTTCATGGAAATTGCAGTTGCGGAAAAAAAATACGAATTTGTGCTGTGCAGAACAGAACAGAGACTTGAAAATTGCTGCTTTTCTATGAATACAGAATGATTATTCTTTTCTCTCAGTGAGTAACTTCTAGGAATCTCCTTTATACCGAAGACACTCAAATTATGTTCAAATTATTTGTGTCTCAGAGTCTCTAAGTATTGTTATAATCTGTTGTCATTGGACAACAATGTGGGTGTTTGCTGGTTTGGCTACATCAGAGTAAAAGGTTTTCTACCTCACTCTAACTGCAGTATTTTTAGTATGACCAGAGCACGTCGGTTTAATGCTGAGACATGTTAGAGTTAGCCTGCTGGGCCCATATGGCAAGTAGGTCGGGAAGCAACTTATGTTCCTTTCTTCCCTCCACTGTGTCAGAGATAACTAGACTTTTGTTACATTCTTATGTAGCTCTCTACCTGTAGTAGAAGACAAAATATTTGCACTCATTTCATTTGTTGGGAAAATATGGTTCTGAGAGGCAAAAGCAAAGTAACTTAAAAAAGAATCAAGGAAAAGATCACATTCATTTGTACTTTATTTTTGTGCTTTTATAGCAAACTTTCTTCCTACGATGACTTCTGTGCAGCTTTGGCAGACTGCTCCAGATGTTACGCCTTATTTTTAGCCCTACTAAACAAGCACCAGAAGAAGCAGGTCAGTTTTTTTTATCTCTTGATTTTATATATTAATCCTCTGATGTGTCTGTGTATTATTGGGTATAAGCCTGTTTCCAGTGACCTACTTCCTTGCACATTTAACAAATAATTTTTTTAATGGTTGATAGTGTTTTTAAGTAGTAAATAATTGAAATGAAATCATTTTGCTTTAAAATTCAAAGCAATACAGAGAACAGACAGTTGATTAACTTGTCAATCCCTGCATATATAGAAACACTCCTCTTGGTACTTGATCCCTTTTCTTAGGTTTAAGAATACATTTTTTCATAAATACTTCATTTGAATATTTAATGATAGAAAATTATAGGAATTTCTCCTGCCCTCTGCCCTGCAAAAGTGTAAACTTTTCAGAGCGAAGCAGTTTGAAAGCAGGGGAACATTTATTCCTGGATTAAACTGTAAGGCAATGGCTTCAGCATATACCTGAGAAATACATGGTATCTTCTGCTGAGGAAAACCATGCAGGACACTACATCTGGAACTTGCACCTAGAAATAAGTAGGTAGATTTTTGTCCACAATTCCTCAAAATTGCTAGGTAAAATTACAAGAGATTACTTGCTATCTACCTCCTTAGGCAATCCTAGGGGCTGATCTTGGACTGACTGTCACTGATTCTTTCCTCTGTTTCCTTCTTTCCTCCTTCCTTGTCCTGCACCAGGCTTGGGGGATTTTGGTCCAGGATAACAACTCTAAGTGTTGCTGCATGGGTAAGAGTGGAGTGTTCTGTGTATAGCAAATTACTCAGCTTTATTGCCTGGTAAAATTTAAGAAGAAGAAAATTTTTGTATAAAGCACCAGTGTTAAGAGGTGGAAGAAGTTCTTGAAACACAATGTTAAATCACACTAAGGTTATCCTTAAAAGGAGGGATCTTTCTTAGCTGCTTCAGAATCTCAACTAGCTGAAGGACATCTAGTTACCCTGCACAATTTATCCTGGGCAATTGTTAGGAGCAGATCTTTTGTGCTGCTATTTTCCAAGGCAGTCTAGGGCAGTAATACCAGCTGTGCAGCACAATCTATATCCCTTCTCTAGTCAAATAAAAAAATGTTTTCTCCCTTTCCTGTTTCCCTGCCTCCTTGTTTTCTATGACAGTGCTCTTCAAAGGAGGAGAGACATTACGTTACTTTTCTTCTTCTAAATGTCTGTTGATTAACATTTCCCTAGCATAACTCAGCATTTTTTGTTTCAGGCTCTTCTTGCACTGTCTAGTCCTCAAAAACACTTCAGTAGAATACTACGTAAATAATAAGAGAAATACCCAATGCCTGATATTTTACTAGATTCCCAGATATTTTTCTTTGTGAGGATTGTATAAAAGCTAAACATGAAAGGACAGATTACATGACTGAAAATATGGAACTTAAATTGAGTAACAATTTTCTCTCAATCTTAATTTCTAATTTTAAGGGAAACTTTTCCAGGCTTTTGGGTTTGTGCCACAAGGAATTCTAAGCTCCCATATGAGTTCCAAATGTTTGCTGAGAGATAATATGGAGAAATTGGCTTCTCTTTTGTCTGCTTTATTAAGTGTTTCTAGAACATCTCTTTTTTTACTACATCATCACTTTTTATGTCAAATACTGCCACTATCTTATCAAAATCTTAGCTAGTAAGAAAATAATTTGTATTAGAACAAATAGTTATGTTGTGATGATTATACATGCAATGTTTTCAGAATATTTTTTACTGTGTTTTTAAGCAAACATGCAGCTGTCAGGTGTCAGCTTACAGAAGCTCTGCAGGAGCAGGAAGAGGGACATGGCTAATGCAGCCACCTTCTTTTCTGCCCTGTGCAACTGTACAATAAACCTTGTGCTGTGAGGAGTGGAGCATTTTTCCTGAGGTGCAGTCAACACTGCTAATCTTCCCTCTCCTGCCCATACGCTGACAGCTGGTGACTTACAGAGGGAGTTGATACCTGTTGGACAGAACACAACCGACCGCAGAGCAAATGAAGTTGTCTGTTGGGAAAAGAAGCAGCAGGAAGGAAGATAAATCAGTATTACTAACACAAAGCATTCAAAATCCATAGGACTCAGAAATGATATGTAAAGAAGGAAATAGTGTGTGTGTTTTGTGAATTTTCAGGTCACAAAGGTCATGGGATCATTTTTATTTTAATCGGCAGTTGTGACAGCTAAAAACATACTGGAAAATATATTAAAAAAACAACAGTATTCAAGAATTTCTCAAGTACTTTCAGAACGGTTACTTTAAAAATAAGCACAATTAAATATTGTGAAAATAAAAGTGCAGTGAGTGAGGACCAGCAATGTGACTAACACTGTGCTCCCACACGCACAGTGAATGCCACAGCTGACCCCAGCTAGTCTCTGCCCTTTTCACCATGGTGCAGCTTCAACTCTTTTTCTTTTCCCAGCTCATTTTGTCTCCTGTTTAGAGGAGTGTAAGGAATAGGAGAGCAGTAAAGGAGCTCTGTGAGAAAGATCTGGGGGGAAATTGAGTTGGAAAGACCTTAACTTCATGTGTCATACTGTTAGGTAAGAAATACGCAGGATTGGGACAGCTGGAACTGCAAGGTAGAACTGAGGAATTCAGCAGCACTTTTGCAAGCATCTGGAGTCTGTGTTCTACTTGACGTAGCTCCAACACCAAGTGTGAGTGTACTTAGGGGAAACAAAACAGCCCTCGCTGGCTGCCACCCGACACAGAGGTGTCGGGAGAGGCCTTGTGGAGCTGGACAGTCTGTTTTACCCCTCTCTAGAAATCTTTGAGCAAGCTGCTGCTGCTCCTTCCAGATCCTCATCTTCTGAACTCTTCAGATAAGCTCTATAAAGCATGACTTTCTCAGGCTGTGGTTAGTGTCAGAAGCCGCAAGGAGGCCATGCTTTTTGGAGCAGGGAGATTGCAGAAATAGGGCAGTAGCTCCTGTCAGTCACTCGAGCACCATCTGAGCTTAGGTGGCCTTCTGGGACCCTGCCAGAATCCATGTAATCCGTGCTCAGTGTACAGGCAAGAGGCTATTTTCAATCTGACTGGGCACAGATACAGGGTGTGAGACTAATAGCTGTGTAGATGAAATCTTGTGCCTGCTGTAGAGCCACAGAGGCTCTTTGTACTTCAGTTCGGTCTAAGCAGGATTTAATTAGAAAATTTTTTTTTAAGTATCTGAGTCACTGAATGCAGCACTTGCCTATTTAACAAAATAACCATATTGGGTCACTGCAAAGGCCCATCTATGCTTACGTTAACAGGTGGGTAAAATGGAATGCCTAGAGAAGAGTAAAAACTAGGCGAGCATATGTGATATTTACCATCTATGCTTCCCAAACTCCCTCTTTGCAGTTTAAAGTCTTCCTCAGCCAGATGTGGTTCCCCGTGTACCTAACAAACTCCTATGGCCTTCTTTTCCACGAGCTCCTCCATTCTCTCCATTACCCCATACAAATTTTAAACATACTCAACATGTTCCCATAGCAACTGTGCATTGCACGAATAATTCCTTCGGCTTGTTTCAAATTTAGCTTCTACTGGATTTCTCTGATAACTTCTGGTTCTGGTACTGAAATAAATTGTTGAATAGTTATTAATTGATAGCCACTCACTCCACACCACTCTAGAATTTCTAAAACTTTATCAGATTCCCTGCAGGTTCTCTCTCCCAGGCTGAAGAATCCTTGTTTACTAAAGCCCTTGTTTCCTTGGTTGTTTCTCAGGTGGAGGCTCTTTCATATGATTGTTCATCCTTGCTGCTTTGCTCGCAATATCTTACAACATGCAGTGACTGAACAAGACCTGCACATGGCAGTTATGAAGTGGTCCTATTATAGATTGTATATTTGCATGTTTCTCTCTTTCCCAGTAATTCCCAAAATTGGATTGCTCTTTTTGCTATCCTGTGAGCATTTAAACTCGCCTTTCGTGGAATCCCCATGAAGAGCAGCCTGTCATTAAGCCAAGATCACTCTCCAGAGTTCTTATGGTTGGTTCAAAGGCTGTAAATTTATGTGTGGAGGTAGGACTGCTTTCTTTCTTTTCATTTTGTGTCTATCTGCATTTAAATTTCATTTGCCTCTTTATTACCAGTTGCTGCATGTCCTTTTTCTGTTCTTCAGTCCTCATTCATCTTGACTGCTTTGAATATCCTAGTGTCATCAGCAGACTCTGCCATATTGCTGCTCACCCACTTTTCCAGGTTGTTTATGAACGTGTTGAGCAGGACAAGTCCCAGCACAGAAGTCTGTGGAACTCCACAGACTTCCTCCCTTGTAGGAATAAATGATCTATTTGGCTTCTCCATCTTCTCATCATAACCTGCACCAGAACATTCCCTCTTATGGCATGACTGCTTAGTTTAGTTAGGATTGGGGTGAGTGGCTTTGTCAAAAAAAAAAAAAAAGAAAAAAAAAAGTCTCCTGGAAACCCATGTAGACCAAATCACTTGGGGCTTCCTTAGGCACAGACTTGTTGATTGCATGAAAGAGTATGGTAAGTCAAGACTGGACTTTACAAGAGTCTTCAAGAAGTTTGCCTTCAACCAACTGTCCACTTTTCTAATGTTTTCTTCTAATTTATCTGGTACAGACATCAGGCTTCAATCTCTCTTGGATCCTTTGCTAATAATAGATGTCATTCTTGTTATCCTTGCAGTCCTCAGGCATCAAGGCAGTTTTGAGAGGTTGCACATCACTGTTAGTAATTAAGCTGCTTAATTAATGAGTTCTTTTAGAACTCTTGAGAGATTATCATCTGGTCCCGATGATTTGTTACTGTTTGTTTTTGTCAGTTTGTTCCTTAAAATTGTTTATGATTGCTTCAGTTTTGGACAGATCCTCTGATGAGCCTTCCCTCGAGAAGGGCTGTAATCTTCCTGGTCTCTTTCAGAGTGAGCATGAATCAATGCAAAGGACTCATTTAGCTTCTCTGCAGTGATGTTTTCTTCTCTCAGTGCCTCTCTTTTATCCTGATTATCAGTTAGTCCTGCAGATGCTGAGAGACTGTCTGTTCCTGATGTGTTTGAAAAGATTTGCTACTAGTTTTGCATCTCTTGCATCAGCCAGAAGAACTGCATTAATTTGCAATGATAATTTTTTGCATACTGCTTTACCTGTTTAATTTAACAATGCTTGTAAAAAGAAAACCAATTTATTAAATGAAGAACAGGCTGAAATTACTTTGTCATCCTCTGTAAGCACATGCCCTTGTTTACTGGATTGCTGTCTCTGAATCTGCTTGGCTTTCATTCCAGATGCAGCTTTCAAGCACCAAGTCCCAACTTGGTTTATAGCCTTGTGTGAGCCAGCAGGTCTCTTCTGGTGAGAATTCTTCTTCTCTCCCTCTAAGACAGTCTCCTTTTTCAAGGCTCTTGAATGTCCTTTTTGTTCTTAGGATTGTTGCAGCGGGGAAGGAGCAGGTGGGGCCCGTAAATGCACAGAACGTCTCCTGCATTGTCTCTGGCTTTATTTATTAGGCGAAGGCTTATCTGCGTGCAGGGACTGGCATTCCTGGCTGTTTTCCTGGCTGGCTTACGGGGAATTGTGTGATGAGCTGCCAGGAACTTGCTATCTGGCCCTTTCAGTCAGGCAGTCGTATCACGTAAGTCATTTAATAACCCGAAGCAGCCACAGGCTCTTAACAGTAGATTCCAGCGCTGCAGCAATGTTCAGATCAGATTTAGGTGTTTGCCTCTTGAATGTTCTGAGAGTGTGATTGGCAGTGTGCTTGGTGGCATCATAGTCTTACGAGATAATGAAGATTATTATTTTTTTAATTTAGAAAAATATATATACTTTTGCTGGTGTCTGCATGTCTATATTCATAGCTTGCCTCTAAAGAACTCCAGAGTGATGACCCAAGTGTTCTCTGTGTGTCTGTGACTCACTTGTCACCACCCTCCTGCCGTGCCATCTCCTCGCTGGGGCTGAGGACAGCTGTTTATGTGGCTGCGTGGCCACAGTCGTGTGGTCTGTGGCCACATCAGGTCAGGGAAGTGACCTGGATTCCAATAACTTTTAAAACCAAAAAACCTCCCTGCCTTTAGCTAGATTGTGATGACCTGCATCATTGCCCAGCTTTTTTAGTTGAACAACCATACAAATAATACAAATGAATACATTCTCTTTCACAAGCACTGAAGATGCAACATGGGTTGGGAACCAAATAGTGAATGGAAAGGAGAATGGGTGCTGGTGCTGCCATTTCTGCTGAAGGAAATGCTTGTTAAGGTTTCTAGAACTCTGCACCTTACAAACTTGATAGAAGTAGGAAAAAAAGAAACACACAATGTATAAAACATGTAGCTTCTGTTCCTTCTCTCTAGCCCAGCAATATGTCCCCAATGCCACAGTGTCATGGGCAATTAAAAAACTATGAAAAGGACTTGTTAACTGGCCATCAAAGAACCAAAGTACAAGGTTTTTCTCTTGGGTTTTGTGTGTGCACATGCATAATCATAAGTGATCAATCATTCTATCCTGAATTAAGCCTTTTTCAAGAAAAAGATATCCATCTTAGGATAAATATACTGACAGCTGGAAAGGATTTCCCTGCTGATTAATCTAAATAACCACAGAAGGTCATTCTTTTTCTACAGTATGTTTTCTGACAGTATGCCTGACAATATATGTCATCTTCCTAATACTCTATGGGTTTTTTCCCCTTCTTGTTTGTTGTTCTTGTTTGAAGTAAGAAAAATACTAAATGTATGCTCTGAACATTAAAAAGAGCCAGGGAATGTAAAACCCAAAGATTTTAGTCATGCGCCCATTGTTGGCAGATATCACATAAAACCTGTTGTTCTGGTGTACTACAAGAAACTAAAGTATCTTTGGTACTTCTCATTACCAAAAGTAATATTACAATAGGTAAACACTAGAATATCCTATGAGAAAAACAACAAGGTCGTACTGCTCTTTGCTACTGACACTGCTAGTAAAAATATTTTACCTTTCTGGTATTTGCATGCTACAAAAGTTGCTCTGAATGGCTCTGAAAAGAGCTGCAAGAATGATCCGAATTCCCCAAAAAACAAGTTTAAGCAATTTGATTTATCAAAGACAAAGATTTCTCAGAAACAAGATGTAGCGGTTTGATTTATCGAAGACATAGGTTACATGGTGAGCAAGTCGACTATTTAGAATCCATGTAAGAAAGAGATTTAGAGATTTATGATTTTGGATTTCTGACTGTCCCTTGTTCTAAGGAAGAAGAAGAAGAAAAAAAACAGTAGTGGCTGAAGCCGTGCAAATTCGAGCTAGAAATAAGACCAGACATTTTAACCGGGCAGATAATGGTCATTGGGACAATTCCATGGAGGATTCGTTCAATTCTTTTCAGTTTACGAGTTCTTGAAACACTTCTCAGGAGAGCGCGTGCCCTGCTCTTCACCAAAGGCTGGTCTCTGGACAACATCCTTAGCTTTCCCGACTACCTTTCCCTGAGCCCCTGGTGGTCACCGGCCTGAGGACCTGAGCTCTTAATTGCTGACACACATT
>JAUBOD010000069.1:2338057-2348139 GCA_032353885.1 Nothura maculosa
AACAAAATAGTGCAAAGATATGAAGTCTCCCCCAAGTGTTCCTTAAAATTCATTACATCTTGCTGCAGCAGGCACATGACCCAAGCTCACCTATAAACTAAAACTCTTTATGAGAAGCCAAAGGATACGGATACTGTGCAAGCATGAGCTGTTCCCAGGAACTACATTAAGCAGCTGCCGGTCTCTGCAGGATAAATGCTGGAATTGCCACTTCCACACAACGTCTTTCATGAAGTACCTGCTGGTTTATTTTCCATCCGTAGCTCTTAGATTATGGGATAGTGATAACGTAGCTACCCTCTGTAAATGGTTCCCATTGCAAACGTGACAGTACGTGGTCGAAGTAGATTGTTAAGACGACAAATACTCTGATTCAACATGAAAATCTTCAGCAAAATAATGAAAAGCCTCTATAATAATCTTCTAAATACACATGCTATTTAATGAGAAGTGGCAGTGGGCCACAAACCCTTCATCTCAATAAGGGGAGCAAATGCTTTCGCTTGTGGAATAAGAAAATACAGAAAGTAGAGACCTATTTCTGGAGAACTATGGAGTTATTTTGTGCTCCTGTGTGTGTATTTTTATGTGTGTATGGGGGGCAGCATGACTTCAGTAGCTGAACTCTTAAACACACCATACAAACATGAACTTCATCCTTGTGTTTTTGTAGTTGGAAATATTTAGAAGTGCTCTATAAAGAAACAGCAAGCGCAACTAGAATCCCTGTTCAGCTCACTCTACTAATCTAGAAACTCTTTTACAACTTCTCACTCTGGGAAAAATTCATCATCCTATTTCAGAGGGCCTTAAAAGCCTTGGACCTGCATGCTCACAGCTTTAGCCTATTTGGCCCTTACAGTTTGCTCCAGTTTTGACAGAACATGCACCATTTACTAAAGAAGCCTTTTGTAGGAGGCACTTTGCCAAAAGTGGCATTTTTACACAAAAAGTTTTTGATTTGGCTGGTTCGGTCTTCTCTGAGGTAAACAAGGAAAGAGATATTCTCTCACAAACGTCCCAGCAAATTGCTGCCTTGCTTCCTAGGCAGGTGATTTCCTAAAACACAGAGCAGTTCCTTCGAGTGGGCTGCCCCCTGGATAAAAATCTGGAATCTATGTTCCCCAAGAAATCCTTCTTCTCCAAGTCATCTTCAAGTGCACAGTTTGGGAACGTACATCCAGAGAAACCCTCAGTTTCCCACCCCCTCCAAGAGCTGTTTAGCAGACAGCACTAACAACAGGTTCATGCTTTGTGAAGTTAATTTTTAACCTCAGCCCTAACTGGTGTGTTTCGCAACTCTTCCTTTGAAGGAACAGCAGGATATTTCCTATTGGATGTTGCACTGGATGCTGCACTGGAAGCAGCACAAAGCAGCAATATTTTCTGTTGTCCTTGCATTTACACTCGGAATTCCCAGCGAATGAAGAATGCACTTTTCCCAAAGCTCCTTTATAAGCACACCAGGTAACTCCAGAAAGGAGGAAAAACACTGATTGATCTACATTTCAGAATCAGATGTTCACTTAACATATAATCTAAGGAATTTACTACTAACACCTTTAGGACCTAAATCTTCAAAACACAAATAAATAAATTCTCAATAATAATTTTTCAAAAATTGCATTACATAGTTATTTTCTGCATTGAAAAAGGCAATTTTCATTCTTAATGAAACTTTACCAAAAAGCTTGAATCCTTCCCAAGAAAGGCATAAAACCTGACAGAGAATCAGCATTCAACTTGTGCAATTTACACATGCTCTTCTGACAGATTAAAGACAACATAAATCACAGAACTGCCTTGTTCTGAATCGTTAGAAAAGCAGGAGAGCACAAGGAGCCAAGACACCAATATGCTTGCTAAAACCACACAAAAATATTCCCGTTTGCCTTGTTTTGCTGGGAACCAGAAGAGAATAGCAGCAATGAAAATGTCAGAAATAAGCCTCTTTTAACAACATTACTTACACATTAATTTCTAGGTAAGCATAGGCAACTACTGAAAAAAACTACCTGTAAAACAGGAATTTAGACTGTTTTGAGGTTTCCAAAATCCTTTTCCGTAACACATGGGCGAGGATAGATTGAACACATATGAAGTCAGGCAGATACTGAAAATATCTCAATCTTGGCCTGATAAGGAGTTATCTCCATAACACACGGTGCTCCAGAAACGTGTCAATGAGCACCAGCTGCCAGATCTTTGCTTCTCACGTAAGTTTTTATCCAGTATAGCCTGGAAATTCAGGGGGAAAGCAATAGGGATGGAGGCAAATCTTTTACCTCTCTTCAGTCTTCCTCCTCCATTAAAAATTAGCGCAAATGGCCATTAGAGCTAAAATTCATATAAATGGAAAAGCCAAAGAGTTTAATCGGAGTGGAATGTTCTGCTGGCACCCGGGCTGCATTTCAAAGCACAAAGTTTTGTTGCACCGAAGCACCGGGAACAGGGGAGGCTCAGCAATCTGCTGCAATGGAAAAATTTCTCAGAGAAGAGATTCCACTCCCTTTACAACATAAAAAAATAAATTAATTAAATAAATAAAAGCACGGGAAAAGCTTTGGGACTTTATTTTATATATATTTCCTTGTTTTTTTTTTGGACTCAATATGATTTGAAAGACCAAGTTTCTTCCCGAAGCTGGAATATTTTCTAATAGTTAAGCGCTTGCTAGGTTTGAATGCAGGCAGCTCACTTGTCTAACTCGGCTTTTGGCAGGGAGCTAACAGGAGTTTCCCAGGAGAATACACAAAGGAGGAGAAAGAGAAAAGCAACAAAAATCATTGGGAACATCAGGAAAGTGGTAAACAACACAGGACTCTCACTTAACCTTTTGGGTTCAACTCATGCACGCAGCCTAAGTGAGGATTATCATGTTAGCCTTGATTTCTGAAGTAGAAACAAAGCTTTTTCTCCCTAATTCTTTTTTTTCCTCCCTTCCTTAAAGTGTAAGCAGTTTACTGGAATAACTGTGACAGCAAACCATATTTTTGGAAATTTAAACACTCGGTATCCACAGGAAGATACACTCCAGCGCTGGTAACTGTTTTTCTGTCCCACAATGGTATATTCCTAGCTGTGAAGTCAGCGTTGGTACTTTTCCACTATGTGCATTTCAAAATGAGAAATCCTGGTCTGAAGAAACGAGTAAGAAAACAAAACAGCAAGAATTTTTTCAGCGCTCACTTTGTGCTTGTGACAGGGAGACAATATAATTTTCATCTAAACAAACTATTTTTGTCCAACTCGGTGAATAGTTATTATTTCATACAAAGCCTACAAACAAGCTCATATGCTTTTCACTTAATACTCTGCATACTAACATGCTGGTTTTTAAACCTTTCCAAGTTCTAGGTCCCTTTTCTTTGTTTTTATAATGGCCCAGAATAGTTATTTACATATTAAATGGGGAAATTAAATTTGAGGGCTTTTTAGCAAGAAGTTGACTTTTTGACACAAGAGAATTCAAGCAGAGTGTGGAAGGATCACCGCCAACCAAACAACTTACATTATCAGAATGAGGAAAATAATTCAAGATAAAGCCCTAAGCTGACATTCGAGTACACTAGTGTAGCCTGGCCAAGGTTCACTCTAGCTGGGAGCCTGAAGGACAGTCAGATTCCTGTGGAATTAGCGGGAGCAGAAAAGCCTAGAACAGAGCCCATATGACTTAGCAGTTGCTGGATCGGGAAGAGCAGACACTGTTACCTACAAAGGACCTTCAAGCTCAAGTGTTTCTGGTCCTGCAGATCTCTCTGTACTACCTCCTATTAAAGAAAATAAGGCCTTTTTTAAAAAAACGAAGGAGAAAAAGCTACTTACCTCAGTAGCAAACAAGAACCGAGACGTTTGGGCTCAATTTTTTCACCATGTGGCTTCCAAGTTCAGTGGGAAACCAACTGTGCCAATATCAAACACCTGCTTTTTTCCACTTTTTGGAAAACAAAAGCTCTAGCTCTGATGCCCTGAAACCGGATTCGCTGGAATCGCCGGCCCACACAATTGTAAGAAAAAGCCGAATCAGCAAAGGTCGTTCCAAACACGAATGCTATCCAGCAAGCATGGAACACCACGGAAGGGCTCCAAACCCAGGAAAGCCTTCGGAGCGACCCAGATATCTTTCTTTACACCGCTCCGAGAGCCTCCACTGTTTGCGGGCAGCTCTCTATCCCATTCAGTGGCATTCCCAGGGCCAGGCAATTCCGCAGCTGACAAGGCTGGAAAAAGGCAGTTTCCTCAAGGCCCTCTCCGTGACACAAGCGGCACTTGCAGCTGGCGGGCGAGCAGGCCCAAAGCGGGAGGAGTCGGAAAAGGGCACCTTGGGGTTATTGATAACCCATAACTTTAGGGATATATAGTCACACATCCCCAGCCCACTTCAGGGCATCCCCTGACCCTTCAAGATTACGCTTTTCTGCCTTAACTTCTCCAGCCAGACGAGCTGCCGGCCCCACAGAGCAATGATAAGAGCCGGCAGCTGGACGCGTTTACCACAAACCCCACGGAGGGGCCCGCGGAGCTTCCAGGGAGCAGGAGATGCAAATAACTCCTGTCGCTGGAGGGCACGATGTCACTGCTCCAGTGTCCCTCCTCTTACAAGGACTACCTGGAGAGGCTCGTCCATTAATAAATAAATTGTTCTATAAACTAGCGATGGGCCAGAATGACACACGCCTTTTGAAGGGAACATCCCACAATGTGTAAATAAGCTCATTCCACTTAACTGCTGAAAGAGACAAAAAATACTTTCATTCTGAACTGAATTCTCAAAAAGAAATAGATATGTTTTCATTCATTTTACTTCACAGCACCAAGAGAAAAGCTGAGCTGGATGTGCGCAGAATACAGAGAGGCTGGAATGGATCAGAGACTCCATTCCTCAGCAAGGAAACAGTGTTTAAATTCTTGGACCAGAACATATGAAGTTCATGTGGGACACCCTCACACAACCCCCAGTGACCATGGGGCAGTACCACTGCAGGGCAGTGCCCAATTCAGTGCCCAAATCCCAGCACCCAGCAGAACTGCCCGAACTTCGCAGCCAGAGATTCCCGAGGTCACTGCAGAAAGTGACTGCTGCTGTGCTGGAAGGGATTCAAGACAAGGTCGGGAAGGGATTTATCCAAGACCGCACCAAAAGCGGATGAGAGATCTGGACTGTTAGCCACAGTCTTCGGAATTTTGCTTCTGGGTCAGAGCCACCAGGCTCAGCCATTCGAGAGCAAGAACTGCATCTTGACGTTCACTCTTGCTGCTCTTCACAAGCATACACGGAGGAAAGATTGGGAATTGCATTAGGGAAAGAAAAAATAAATCTAGCAAGGAAATAAAGACACAAGTCCCTGTTTGTCCCCTGTGGAACTGGTACACAAGGGGACCAGAAGCACCTCCCCAGAGAGGTTTCACTGCCCTGTGCTCCGCAGAGGAGCAGGGAGAAGATGCTGCCTAGGTCAGAGGCAGCACCAAAGATAAACTGGCCTTGGGCTGCCACACAAGAGGGAATGGCTGGCTGCTGACACCTTGGGAATTCCTTGGGAATTCCTGTCAGGTTTGTTCCCTGAAGCAGCAGCCTATGGAAAGAGCAGGGGTCTTCCCAAACCCACCCTCTGCTTTTCTCCAGAGCGGACACGGACACTGGTGTCACCTTGTGTATCTGGTGAACGTGGTCTCGCAAAGCGAAGGGGCAGCCCACACGTGACTGCCCATGTCAGATGCCAGGATCAAGGGCACACGAGGAGGCCACGCGGCTGCCAGTTACCAACGTTCTCTCCTTCCCAGGGAAGGAGCAAATCAACGTGTCCCTCCTGGCTGAGGCTTAAGAGCGGGCTAGGCAGGGAGCCCTGGTGATGAGCATGACTCACTCTCCCTGGACATCCGAGGCTATGGCTTTTTTCTCTTAATCCTTGGAAAAAAAGTGTCTAATGCAAATCTGCCTGAAATTTGGATCAACTGGCCATTCCGGCTAGTTTGTGCTTCCTCCCTCTGGGCAGCAGTCTTGTCATCTTCATCAGCCCCCATGTGTTTGGGGAGGTACTGCTTTTGCCTTAGCCTGTTTGGCCTTCAGCAGGAAGAATTTGCTGCAGCACCACCAGTTCTTCCAACCCTTCTTTCCCGTAACATCAACATGTTAACCATACAGCGCGTTCTGCTCCACCAGACCTATCACTCCATCACAGCAGCGGCAGAAATGTTAGATTTCAAACAGATTTATTCTCAGTAAATCTGTTTTGGCTGGTGCTCTTTCCCTGAACCCCCCGGCACTGAACACGTCCACTCACTGACTCCAGTATTTTCTCCTCAAGCTAAAGCTAAATTTATCATTTGCCCATTCCGCCTGCTCACCATCCTCTTGCCCCTTGCTGAAGATGCATGTGTTGTTATTCTTTCCCAGTTTATTATCTCACTCTGCTCTCAGGCCCGAGATTGCTTCAGCTAGTTAAGACCTCAGAATGAATTTTATCTGATCCCATCAGTCAAAAAATCTGTAGCTTATTCAAGTAATCTACAGCTCTTTTTCCCCCCTCTAGTCTATTTACTATTTTTCTCTGCCACTAACTACACAGTCTGGATTAACCATTTCAGAGTCTGTATAATCACCTCATCCTTCTCAGCATCATCTGTTAATAATTCCCTGTTCCATTAATCTGGGGATCTTTTCTCTTGGGTACTTGCACTATCCCTTTTAGCTGCACCTCATTATGTATTTGGCCATATGTTTTGTCCATACCTTCTTACTGCAGGTCTTCCTGTCTGTCTTCAACAAGCCGGGCTCATTTCTGGTTTTATGTAGGCTTCCTGTGTTTTATGTTTCCTATGTTTTAATGAAGAGCTTATGATTTAAGCAAAGTTCTCTTTACTTTCTACTGCAGTGAAAGAGTATGTTTGATACTACATCACTTCTAAAGGGAAAAAAATGGATCTCAATTTCTTAAAGATTTACTTTCAATGAAGCTTTTTGATATTTATGGGTTTTCTTCCACTAGTCTGTCCTTTTCTACCCTTGTAAGCTGAAACCTTGTTGTCACTCCTGCAGAAGCTGCCTCCCATCCATGCAATGTCAAGCCAGTGCCCCCGGCTCATCTACAGGACTATTGCCACAATTCACAGACCTCAGTGGAGCTTTTCAGGATATTCTGGATGGCCCTGGGAGATTTTAACCAGTCAGTCTCATTTCTGGATGATTCTTCTCCAGCTACTGACATTCACCTAATACTACTACTGCAGTTGTATGCATCTAAATGGAGGCTCTGCAGAAGAGCTTTAATAAACACATGTTAAGACCTCCCCTTGCTGTTCCTTCCCCGTATCTTTGTGCTGATGTGCAGACATCTACCACTGACCCACTGGTCTGCAAGGTCTTGAGTGAGATACTGCAAACACAAGCAAAACTGTATATACCAAACACACATTAATACAAACACACTCCCGCATTCAAGCTTACAGGGAGAGATCACAAATACAAGTAAAAGTATCAGGAATCTACATATTAAGCAACAATAGAGTTTATACAGACAATATTACTTACTAATCTGAAGCAAAGAAGCAAGCTAGCTCACTTAGCATTAGAATTTTGGAGGACTTTTTTTCTAGGAAAAAGTATATATCTGTATCTAGAGGCTGCCAAACCTGCAGCTTATACCATATGTATCCCACAACCTGTCCTAGACACACACATAAAAGAAAAGAATAAAGAAAAATACCCATAGCCAGCAGCAGAGCTGCTCACACAGGAATATTTCTTGGTTATCCCAACCTTTAAGAGGGCACTAGACCCCAAAGGAAAGAGCAGAGCAGGAGGGGGATTCACATCTTGCATTTCTTCACTGACCCATGCACAGCAGAAAGAATAAACAGATAAATAAATAAATAGATAGCACATTTCCCAAGCCTGCCCTCCACAAAGAAGCTCCAGCTACCACTTTGGGATGGACTATTCCATTGGACAGAGGAGGCAGCACTTGTTCCCAGGAGGGCCTTTGGGACAAAAGCTGCCTCTTTCTGCCCCAGGCGCTTTGTCCTTTCACAGCCTGGACAAAAAATAAGGTTAAAATAGTGATACCCACAACTGCAGGCTTAGGGACAGATTGTTTCATATGCATATGAAGTAATGCAATGAGTCCTTTGACTACTGATACTATTCTAAACAGGATTCTGTTTAGAACAGTACTATAGATTACTATAATTTAGAATATTACAGGATTTTGTGCTATAATATTACTGAGCCGTGAGTATTATTACAGAGTATTTAGAGTTACTGTTAAAAGTTGCAGATTCTATAGAACAATGACATTTTGCACGCTATTTTGCTCTGTCTGTCTCTTCCACAGCCGAGATTTGGAACAAATTTCCCCTTTGGCCATGAAATCAACAGAGAATACTTCATATCTGAAAAACAGCCCAGAGCATCCAAAGCGGAACGCATGGATCGGAT
Source organism: Nothura maculosa (assembly GCA_032353885.1). NCBI lineage: Eukaryota > Metazoa > Chordata > Aves > Tinamiformes > Tinamidae > Nothura > Nothura maculosa. Next base: position 2,346,492 of record JAUBOD010000069.1, read on the forward strand.
TATTTCTTCCATGAACGCTGATTCCAGGATGATCAAGAATTTGCATTCCTGACTACAACCTTCAGAACCCAAACTTGCCATTCTCAGTTCAGAGCTTCTTAGGGACAAGAAAGCTGGGTTAGAAAAGCATCTTTTGAAGCCTTTTTGGGAGCGCTGATGTATTTGCTGTGACTTTCCTGATCTCGCTGCCCGAATGTAGGACGGGTCCCGTGTTCCCGCAGCTCCTTCCCTCCTGTCGCCACCAGCCCTGCCAGCTCGGCCCATGCGATGCGGACTCGGACTCGCCGGATCAAAGTGTGGTGAACTTTCAACTCCCCGCTAGAATTTGTGGCCTATTAACAACGTTACTTGCAGTTTCTAAACAAGACAAAGTTTAATGGGCTGGTGCCTTTATAGAGGTGAACTCAGGGCGACCTCTGCCGTGATTTAGGTCAGAGATCAGCACCCATTTGGCCTCCGAATAAACCCTGATAACTTGGGCTTGATAAGGGGAAAGGCTTTTTCCCTCCAGTCTGTCCCAGTGACTCATCATGGGCAACAGTGACCTCCCGTCTCAATCCCTAACGGGAAAGATGCTGCACAAGGAGCAGGTATTCCAAGTTTTCTATAAGGCAGCGCCGCTGCCAAGGCCTCCACTTAAACCACGCTGCATTTCCAGCTTTTCTTGGCAAAAGCTGCCTAGAGAAAAATACCCCATGCAGCCCAAATTGTATAAATTATAGTGCATGCGAAGTCATCACGTTGCACAAAGAAGTTTTCAGAGGAGAGGGGAAAAAAAACAACCCACAATAAGCAGAAAGCAGGGAATTAAAGCCAGGCACAACTCCATGTGCTCGCTCGGGATTAAAGCCGCCCCGTCTCCGCAGGGCACAGGGTTTGCAGGAGATGCTCCAGCCCCGGGGCACTTGGACCACCAGGACATGAAGCCCCTCTGCAGACCCTGCAGGCCAGCAGGCAAAGGGCAACGAGGGCAACGACGCTGGGGCTGTAACCGGCAAAGTAAAATAAAATAAATAAACAAATAAAGTAAATAAATAAAGTAAGTAAAATAAGTAAACAAATAAAGTAAACCAGTAAATGAAGTAAATGAAATAAAATAAGTAAACAAGTAAACAAGTAAATAAAGTAAAATAAATATAATAAAATAAAGTAGAATAAAAATAAAATAAATAAAATAAATAATTAAATAAATGATAAATTAAATAAAAAAATTAAATGAAATAAATGATAAATAAAATAAAAAAATAATTAAATGAAATAAATGATAAATAAAATAAAAAAATAAATTAAATAAATGATAAATAAAATAAAAAGTAAAATAAATAAAATAATAAATAAATATAATAAAATAAAGTAGAATAAAAATAAAATAAAATAAAATAAAATAATAAATAATAAATAATAAATAAAATAAGTAAAATAATAAATAAAATAAAATAAATGTTTCGTTAGCAAGAAACGCCAGCAAGTTCAGTCCGCTGCCGGCTCGCCCGCTTTAACGGGAGCCTCCGGACCGCTCAGGCGCAGCAAGGCTGCGCTTTGCCAGGCTCCGCTTTAGCCGCGAGGGCATCCCAAGGGCTCGGCAACTTCCCGCACGGGGTGTGTGTGTGGGGGGGGGGCGCTCCCGTCCAGAGGCCGCGGCCCTTCC
>JAUBOD010000069.1:2368625-2380563 GCA_032353885.1 Nothura maculosa
CTAGGTCCAGAAAATAAAGCAGAAAACGCAGAAATTGAAGCAAGAGGCAGGACACGTCAAACTAAAATGTGGTGACCTGAAGGAAACAAAGGAAGGTCAAGTTGCTAAAGGGGAAAGTAAGCCGAAGGCTTGTACTGGACAGAACAGCAAAAGCTCTCTCCTGCTCTTAAAGCATGTGCAGAAACTTCAGTCCACACTGAAAAGAGATGATATCATGTGGGAGCAATAATTGTAAAACCTTCCACGTTAAAAGCCTTTGAAGTTGCCTAGAAGCTAGTTTTGAATTTCATTAAGTGGCTTTTAAAAATAAGATATAGCATTCGCATTTGAAGCTGCCTAGACACTAGTAGGTCAGTTTGTTCACCTCAGAACAAACTCTGGTGTAGCCTGACTCTAGTTCCACTACACTGACTTTTAATAAAGCTTTTTGGATGTTTTTATGTGGTGCATACTTATTACTGTGTCAAATAAAGCTCGGTAGCTATTTTACACTTAAAATGTTATGCAATCTGTGATTTTCCTTCTGTATCCCCAAAGATACATAGACTTTTCCAGTGCAACCTCAACCAGTGCTCCCATTCCAATAAAAGGGATTTTTTTTTCCCTAACTGAAGAGCTGGGTCATTGCAACTGAGGCTGAAAAGGGTGTACTGTGTGCTATTTGTCATTGTTATTATTATTACTCTGTAAGCTTTACTGACAGTGTTAATAGGCTGAAGACTTGTGGTGCTGAGTGTGACGTGAGAAGGAAACAAGAGGGTTAAGGAGCAGAGGTGAATAAGGAAATGGGAAGCACGGAGGCTTGTGAGCTTTTTGGGCTTGTTTGGAGTGTTTTTTCCTTTCCAAGGCAGTGGTTATAGCTCTGTAGCATTTCTATCCATCAGCCCCCAGGATGGCTCAAAGGAGGAAGCAAAAGGGCATTTTCAGAAATGTGCTTGCTGTATTGCAAGTGCTTTCAGCACACGGCTGCACTAGCCGTAACATTTAACTGAATGGCTCCATAAAACCTCCCTAGCTTCCTAAAAGCTCCATTCTACCTTGGATGAGGCAAGATTACAGCTCAGGCATGAAAACACCCTTGTGCTCGTGATGATTTTTCTGAGTGTTCACATATGGTAGAGAAAAACAGCTTTCATAGGGTGAATTACTGAAATTCTGCTGTGGATCTCTGGTACTAAAAGCAAATAGTGTTTTCAAGTCTTTATGTAGATTAGACAATAAAAATTGGAGACACGCTCTGTTGTCAAGGGTTTCAAGAGAAGCTAATAATAGCACTGAGTTTTAATGGAAAGTTGCTTCTTTGGATAGCTTTTGCTCTGGCACCCGTTAGGAGAAAGACTGCATTTTTTTAGACAATAATTAAAATTTAGAATAAACTGTTTTAATCTTTAACAGAAGTTCTGTGCAGGGGCTTTTTTTGTGGGCATGTGGGGGATGGTTGTTTGTTTGCTTCTTTCTTACATGCCCGAGGCGTTTTTTCAGAGCAATGAAAGAGGAGGTTGCTTAAGTGGTATTTGGAGACAGATTTATCTCATTCTGCTTAAATTGTCTAGGAATCTTTCTTAGTTATGGATTACCTCTAGCCTAGAAAAACTTGCACGCTTAAAAGCTCCTAAGCAGACCTCTGAACATTTGTGTAAAACTGTCCCTAACATTGCTTTTATTTGGAAGGGGTCTAATCAGTGTTTGAAACAACATTTCAATTATTTTTCTTGGTATAGCTAGAGTTTCTGAAGTAGATCTATGCATTTCTAGACACTGCAATCACTGATCAGGGAGACAAAATAAAGTGTTTTTTCCAAAATGTTTGCACTTTTTATGTATTGTGTTGCTACAGGATAAGTTCAGCCTTTCCTAGAGGTAGCTAAATAATCTCTAAAACTTTTTATGTGTCTGGGCATGAAAGGGCTGCATCATGATGATCTGAAGGTCTTTCCCAACCTTAATGATTCTGTGATTCTATATCCCGGGGAGCCTGAAGGCATTATATCGGATCTGGAGACCCATCCTTAGACAGAGTCACCAGAGATCGACTGAGACAGAGCAGATTGCCAGGATTTTGCCCTAGATGCATAAAAATCATGCAAACAACTTTGTTTTATGACAGCTCAATGCAGGGGGCTGCTACAGGGACAGTGGGGCCCATCCAGGCAGGTAAGTGTCACACGAATCAGCGGCTCCCTCTGAGCCCTGGTGCTTTGGTTGACTATAGTGACCCATATAGTTTTGTTGACTATAGCAAGGCCATTTGGCGCTGCAGCTGGAGAAGGAAGCCCCGCTCTCCGCTCGGTGGCTGTGGTGGAGGCAGGGAGCCAGGTCCAACATGGGATGGCGCTTGCAAGGCAAAAACACTGAGTCATCAGCCTCAAAATGTGCGTAGATAACTTGGATCTGTGGCTGACTTGAAGGGAGAAAGGTGAGCTAAAAAATCTGTGTAACCCAGAGCCTGGAGCCGTGATTTGAGAGAGGAATTATATGAAGAGGTAGGAAGTATATGGAGTCTTCTGTCTCTCTTTTATTTCAAACTGAAAAAAAATTGTTGCATTTTAATAACTTGCTTCCTGCTCCTCTTCTGGAACCGTTTCCCTAGTGAATATGTTTCACACAGTAGAGTTATGTGGATGCACTTCAGTGTGGGCTGAGAGTCAAACTGGATATAAAGTGATTGCATTCCTGAAAAGAATATATTCTTTAGCTTGCAAAATCGCATTTGTTTTCGGATTGTATCTCAGTATCAGGGCGATGTGGAAGACCAGCTTATGTGTTTGTTTATGAGCACGTTCACAGTCTGAGGCAGTTGTCAACCTCGTAAGATTAAGTCTTCCAAAAAATAAGCAGCAAGGAGCAGCTGGTGAAAAAATAAGCAGCAAGGAGCAGTAATTTCAGTGGTGCAGTTCACCTTGTGCATCAGCTGTTGGCAAGATTCAGGTCCTGGGAGAAGGAGGCACTCACATCCCCGGGAGTTTTGCTGGGATCTGAGCGCTTCACTTTCTATGCTCTAAAAAGGTGCTGGCCTTGAACTCTGTAAACATATTTGGAGAAAGCTCAGTGGTTAAAGCAGTCGTATTTACAAGAACAATATGCTTTGGCAAAGCAAGTGCTTGCTCTGCTCTTCCCCAGCTCCTTGTTTTGATTTGTATCTCCCATGTTTTTGTTTGTTTTCTCAGATGAAACTGTGCTCGTTTTATAAATGTTTTGAATATGACTGTAAAGGGCAGCAGACAAAAACAAGCGCTGATACCAGAAAAGGACTAATTGGTTTATTTACTCCAAATCCTAGTTCTTTTATGCTGAGTTATGCAAAATTGCCACAGCAAGAATTACCATTGACAACAGGTTCTGTTAGTGTTTTAGTCTGAGGTCATATTTCATGGCCGGACAGTGAGGAAATAGCACAAAAGATGTAGGTCAAACAGCATAATTAAAAACACAGAACAGCAAATTGTGTCCAACAATAGTTCACTTTCCTGCTGCTAATGAAATATGCTAGCACAAATTAATGGCTTGTTACTTAAGCCCGCTGGAAGGACTTTGTCCCGGCACAAAAGGCATTGAGTCTGCAAATGCGTGTTACGATCTTCTACCCAGCAAAACTCGAGGTCGGACGTCGCTATAAATCCAGCGTATCCTGGGAATAGAAGCTGGCAAAAACACTCCTCGAAAAATATCAGGGCAGGATCTCCCTGGGATTTGGATCCTGACTAATGTAACTAACTGCAGATGTTTGTGTGGACTGAAAGATCTATTGACAGACATTCCTGGCATAGGAATACCATTCAAACTCATGATCATTTTTATAGCAGAAAAACAAGGAAGTGGGAATAATAAAACATATGCTGTTATTTCCGACGAAGCATTTTCTAATTTCTTCAGCCAACCTGTCTAGAAATGGGCAAGGTTGCCTCTACCGTGTCCTCTCCTTGGGCATATTCAAAGCTTCTCCAAGTCACTCGGGTTGGCATCCTAACGCCTACATGAAGGGATCCTAATGCCTAATGAAGGGATCCCAATCCCTACCCGAAGCTCTCCATAGGTTATAGACCTACGGCTGTCTTTAGCTAGCAGAGAGAAGTAGGCTTTTCTGAAAGTGTGGTGCTCTAAAGTAACAGCTAAAATAGATCAGACAGATTTTACCCCAATTGCCTAGTTCTCTTTGTTGACTACAAAGGAGTCCAGGGTGACGAGCTTTTATGAAGATGCTTCCCTTGTTCATGGAACTTGGTCCAATAAACTATGAGCAAACATGGAGCTCCACATTTCTAAGAATTCTGGATTAGCTCCTTAACATTTCTGATGATCTCAATACTATGTAAGTATCAGCCCACTGATGGTTTGGAAAGCCAATGTATTACACTGCGTACAGTTATTTGTCCTCTTGTTTGCCACAGCAGCCTTTTGTGCCTTGGCCTAAAAGCAGGTCCCTCTCCCAAGAACACTTGTAGAACAAGAACACTTTTCCATTTTGAGTGGTCTCATAGGCTTGAAACTAGGAAATCAGGATCTCAGTCATCTGTGGCTCAGGAAAAGGCAGAAAACAACAAGGAGCCTAAGGGTTACAGAGCCCTTTCCTTTAGTGTGCTACTCACTCTCCATTTTGTTTTGCAGACCTGTTGAGTGCTGTCTTGAAACTAGGTCGGGTTTCCATCCCCAGTTCTCATACTGTAAAAGCATTGTAGGATTTAATTTGCTCGTGCTTAAGAAGATGACTCCTTTCTGCATCTGAACTTATTTATAGGTTGTTCAACTGGTTTGCCAAAATTCGTCTTTTACTTTAGTTTTCTGATGTTCTTTTCTCTGGTGTGTCATAGTTTTGATAGGATCAGTTAATATGGCCAGGTCTTTTTTCTAGCCTGTTAAGTCATATCCATACAGAAAGAATTCTTGCTAGTCCCCTTAATACATAAGTACAATAGATACTAAGTTAGTCTGGACTGATTAATTTTTGGTAAATATTTTATACTTTACCTGTTGTTAATCCATGACTTTTTTTTTCTTCAGAATTGATACTAAAACCTTGCATGCAATTGGTATTTTGAAATGGTCCTGTAATTCTTAATATTTCCTCACTTTTTTAAAAAGTACATTTTGGCTAGCACACCTCCTTTTTCTGGATCAGGACTTTGAAATCTAAGTTTATTCCATCCTGCCAATTACAGTCTAATAAACTATGCAAATTTTGTTCCATCCTAAGAAATGGTAATTTATATTCCCACTATTACATTCCCCTCAGCTGTATCCCAATCTTAACTCCACCTAACTCCATCCTTTATATCATAGCCATTTCTGAACAGAAAATGACCCATTTTTTTCTCTGATTTTTGTTGTTGTTGTTTCTTTTTTCTTCTTTTTTTTTTCCCTCAAGCTCCATTTCACCTCTGCATAGTGGCATAATTTCTCCTATGTCCTTTTTGTTTATGTGGCTGAAGAACTGCTTTCTCTTTATTTTCCTTTGCAATGTTTGATTTCATTTGATTTCTGGTATGGCAGTGTTCAAGAAACGTGTAAATGAGGCACTTAGGGGCATGATTTAACAGGCACGGTGTTGAAGTGCTTACAGCTGGACTCAATGATCTTAAAGACCTTTTCCAACCATAGTGATTCTGTGATTTCTTGCTTTGGTTCTGTGCTTTGCAGCCATCTATTTTTTTGTCTTTTCCTTTTTTTTTTTTTTTGGTGTCTGACTATTTTTGATCAACATCCTCTCTTCCAAATACTTCCTGCCTGCCTTTATTTTGAGTGCCAATTTTGGTTAGCTTTTGTGCTATTGATTTAAAGAGGCTTCAGCTTCTCCAGTATTAAAATCTTTGAGATATTAGCTCCATTTGAGTTTGCTAATTAGTTTTAGTAACAAGATAAGTAGTACAGTTTGTATTTTTATCCTCTAAATTAGTCATTCTGAGCTTTAATACATTTCATACGTGTCTGTTTAGGCTTCCACTACAACCATTTCCATAGTGTTCTCACTGCTTACCAAAACTGTCTGAAATATCATCCTAGTTCATTTGAAGACATTTCTAGAGGACAGCAGATTTTTTTAGTACTAATATAGTAAAAAAAGAAAAAAAAAAGGGGGGTATTTTCATTCCTCTGGGTAAGTCTAATACAAATAGATTCCTTTTTAACCTGTGCTAGCCATTCCTAAATCTCTTAACTCACTAAAATATCATACTCTGCTATAACCTCTAGCATAAATACAGTCTTTCTAAAACATCTCCTACCTTGCTGCTGAGGTGTGGTTGCTCTTCCACATTGCTCGTGCAATCCTGGTTGTATCAGCTTTCCTGGCCAGCTCTCGCTTGCATCTCTGTGGGTAAGTATGAGAATATACTGGTTGCTTCTCAGTGATTTCACAGAAGATTCCTGACTGGGTTCAATAACATCCTTTCATTCTGATTTTTATCAATTGTTTTTTGTTTTAATGTTTACCTAAGTTTCCTTTCCTCCTCAGGTGTGAAATCCATGTGCAGAGATCTGAATTCTCTGCTGCTTTTCCTCAGCTCCTTAGTTTCAGTTAGCTCCTTAGTTATCAGTTAGGCCAATCCCAGTACCAGAAGAGAAGAATTGGTCCAAGACCTAAGGGTATTACCTGCCAACAGGACCCAAAATTACCCCCTCCCAGTTCTTTTTTCAGCTTCTTGATTGATTCCTACATTTGTCATGTCAGACCAGTGACTGTATTCAGAGATAATATCTTTCACTGCTCTTTTATTAAAGAAAAAATAGGAGAACCTACATGCGAAGGCAGCCAGTTTCTGCAGACCTAGAAAGAGGTGATGGAGACTGTTTTTCAGCAGTTCCTTTACAAACAAGCTTGCCACGTCTTTGCGTCCCCAGAAGAAAACCCAAATCTTTCTGCAATGATTTGCTTCTTCCCTTTAAAAGGCAACTCCCAGTTTTCTAATGGATTATATCCCTTACTGGCAAGTGAATACAACGAGCATCATTCCAGATGTTGGGCTTCAGAAGTTCTCACAAGTCAAGTGTTTCCCATTAGACCCAAACAAGCTGTTACTAGTGGATTTTTTGTAGATAGTACATTTGTCAGAAACCAGTATTTCTTGCAAATTATTTCATTCTTCTATTCTGGTCAACCTCAAGTAACAGTTTTGGATGACAGAAGTGGGAAGAAAAGGGGTTTTGAATGTCCGTGGTTTTTGTTTTGGAAAAAAATAAAGTTTGAATTTTTTGGAAAATTTTTTTTGGGCACACAAAATTGCACATTTGATTCTCTACCCCTTTTGCCCTAATAAAAAGCAATTCCTTCATGGAAGTGCTGCGTGCTGTACACGTCTATATAGGAATGGGGATTTGTGCTTTTGACGTGAGTGGTTTGTCCAGGTCCTGAGTTCACATGTGCCTCACACTTGAGGCAGGAACTTGCTCCCAACTGCTCCATCTTTTGCTCGGCCAAACTGAAGTCTGAAAAATGGACCAAGTTTACAGGATCTCATCTGCTGAGAGGGTCCAGCAGCTGCAGAAAGAGATCCAGCAGCACAGCTGGCAGTGCTGAAGGCAGAAATGGAAGCCAATGGAATTCTCCAGGGAACACTGAGTCGGACATACAGGTCCCAAGGACTTTTGGGAGGATGAGGACGAGTGGGATTATAGTGCTGCCTTCCATGGTGCTTTCGGGGGAGGTCAGGATGCAAATGTCACATATATATGCACACATGGGAGCCAGGAGAACCTGCTTGCTTTTATTGCACATCTGCCACAGCGCTACTGTTGAAATGAAAGTGAACATAAAAAAAGAATCAAAAGTTGTTTTATGTTGTGGAACGCAAACAAAACTTTAAACTCTCTATAATGTCAAGTATTTCCTGCTTACTCCAAGCAGGAAGTAGCTTCAAACACAAAGTGGGGATATATGAACAGGGCAGCCACACGTATGGCAGCTGCTCCTGCCTTCCTCAGCTGCAAAGAGGTGTCAGCGACGGCAGCGTACCCGGCTTGGGCCTGATGCTTCCCGAGGGCTGCCAACCACCTGGAGAAAATCTGGAGGCAAACAGTTCCATAAAACTGGAGTAGGAGACTTGAAAAGATGAAAGGAGCTGGGCTTATGTCTCCACTCTGTTTTCTCCGGATTATGAGTCTTCAAACATATGGGAATAGGCTACAAAGAGGGAGGGAATAAGCTCTTCAGGTCCATTTATGGTTAGGACAGAAAATAAAAGGCTAAAGTTCAAATTAGGAAAAAAAAAAAACAGGACAGTGTTAATTAAATGCTGATGTTGCATCTAGTCTGGGACATTGTGGACCGTCTGATTGGAGGTCTTCAGGAATAGGTTAGACAAGCGTCTATTCACAGTGAGTTTTCTTCTTCCAGCGTAGAGCATGGGAGTGCTGGATGCTCACAAAAAATCTCTTTCAATCTTAACTTTTCATGGAAGTTAATGTAAACACTTTATAAAAGTGCTCCAGTGCAGTTTCCCATGTAAAATTTCTGTACAAAAGGAAGGAACCCCTTTTTTTAAGGGTCCAGTTTTCACTGTGTATTTAATTCACATATATTCATTTTCTTCAGTTAAAAAGAAATGTGCACAAGCCATTCTTGCTGTAGGCATATTGACGCATGAAAATTAAGAAATAGTTTCCCTCTAGAAGTTTTCTCATCTCCTCCTTTTGTCATATAAGCATATTGGAAAGGAAAACCAACAAATCATGGAGGATGCTTATCAAAGCATTCCACTACATAATTAAGGGTTGTAATATTTATGTATTTTATCTGTAATATTCTATTTGGCAGGGTTCCAGATGGTCTTTTTAAAGGCTTTGGCTAGAAAATGGAGGTGGAAGAAATCAGCCTGTGTCTTAAAATTTTGCCAAAAGAAAGAGACATCTTCTAATTAAATTACCTATGGCTGCTTTAATATAGATGTTTCATGCCATTGAACTTGTTCACTGTTGACTTCACCATTTGAATTGTGTTGGGCTTGTCAAATGCTTTCTCATATCAAATTGTCTGTTATCTTTCTTTTCTGCAGTTCTGTTCCACTTCCAAAAGACACGTCTTATTTCAGAAAAGAATTAGAGATAATATTGAAGAAAATCTTACAGGTAGATGAAGAATAAATTAACTTCCAATTCTCTTCACTGAGTAACAGCAGTAGATTAAAACCAGAGAAAAAAATATGATTTTTGGAATGGGGAAGAAGCTGTAAGGATAGAATAGGAAGGGTCATAATGTGGCTTGCATATTAGTAAAATAAAATAGTCTTTCTTTTTATCTGGATAAGATTGTTCTTGTGATCCCAGTGATGTAGACCAGGCTGTGCAGCTTCTGTTCACAGGGCTGCTCTCAATTAAATCCAAAGCCTAAATATTTTTTTCCTATTTATAGACATACATACATATATTATATATATATATATGTATATATCAAAAAGATGTATCCTCAAAAGATGTACTGGACATGTAGCTGCTCTGCTTGCAGGTGCCTAGGCCAAACCTCTTGCTATTTAAGCTGAGTCCATGCTGAGGGAGCGGGAGAGCTCGAGGCGGGAGCACAGGGCAGCAGCCCTCGCTCTGCTGCTGCCCCAGGGGCTGCCTCTCCTGCCTGCAAAGGGCCAGATCTGGGGCACGACTTGAAAAATTGGAGTGACAGACACGTAATTGCCCTGAAAGTCACCGCAGCATCAAGACTTTCACCTTAAAGCACTTCCCCAGATGACGTGAAACATTCGGTGACGCTTCTGTTTGTTTGAAGAGCAGGAATCCCAGCCAGATAAGATGGACTGAATCAATATTCTGGTTTTATGACGCTTTTGAGGGTTTTTTTTTTCCTGTGGGTTATTTTTATTTACTTTTTTTTTTTAAATGAAGTTCAGTTTCTAGGTCTAGCAGGCTGGATTCTGTTATTTTCCTCATGTTAACTTCTTTTTCCATTCCCGTAATAATACTTACTTCACTGGAACAGCTTTAAGGAAGCTCCCACTTAATGGATAAATTGCATTGGTCTTTGGCAACTGATAACTATGGTTTTGGTATCATTCTCTGATGCTAATGATGACCTATATGCTGCCTAAGTTACATATAATATCAAAATGCTGTTGTTTACTAATGTATGAGGTATTGGTTATCTCTGATTTTATTCAATTTTTTTACAGACAGAATTACTCAGCTAGTCCAGTGTAAATATTTACACGTGCTTAGATGGAAGAGATTCTGTACACACAGCAGCGTAATTGAACTTTATCCTCTCTATCAGGTAGGAACCAAAAACTAGGATGTAGTGCACACATGTTTAGCAAAATATTTATTCATTAAAAAGAGTTAGTGTTGGCTTTTTTTCCAGGCAAATAAAGCTACTAACAACAAGATTAATTTCTAAAACTGTGAAATTTTTGGGCCTTAGTAGCTATTACTGTAGCATCTGAAGATGCTTTACATAGTATGAAACAGTGCCTTACTTATCTAGACTATCATGTCCTTGTCCCCTACCTGGTCATACTGAATACAGGTATTCTGTGTGTGATTAATAGGTATCTAACTCCATTTAATGCAATTGTTAGGGTTTATTTTAAAATATAAGCACTTGCAATGAGGCAATATGTCAAGCATAGCTCAGGAAGATGGAGTTCTTTCTTTTAAATCTCTGCTTTAATTGTTCTAATTTATTGTATTTCAAGCAAAACAGCAGTCATTTTCCTTAATTCAGTGCCTTTAATTTGCAGGATGAGCTGCAAAAGTGAGCTGTCTTACAGGTGAAACTGGAGGCTTTTTTTCAGTCAGATAGAACAAAACTTCAAGCTCGATAGTGTCAATTCTGTCTTGCCATTATGAATTATATATTGTCCTTTAGAATTATAATTCCTAAATGTTGACGAAAATTTTGATGAAATCTTCCATTTATTTGTGTTGTAAATATCTTCTTTTTTTTCCTATTACATATGGTTGTGCCGATATTCTCAAGAATCTTGTTTGGGTAATGTGTGATTTGAGGCCAAAGGCAGAGTGGAGAGCACTGTCCTGCTTTGGGAGCTTGAGTCATGGTCAAGACATTTAAAGTCCTCTTATTCCATGTGCCAAAAGGCAGGAAGTTTTTCCTGCTGGGCAAACTGGCCCTGAAACTCTTCCATGGCTGAAGGTCCAGTTTTGGAAGAAGTAGTAGAGCCAGAGATGGCTCCTGTGCCAGGGATTTCTAACAGTTTTAGCAATTTGGAAGCTTTTAGAAATAATGTGAATTGGTAAATCCTAAGAGGAAATGACTTACACAAACCATTTTGCCATCATAGTTATTAAAAATAAAAAAGGGGGGAATGAAGCGTAATTTTGAGCGGAAATGGTAAAATTGTATTTCCACTTTGTCTTCCAGACAGGTTCTGAGATTCCCTAATGTGAAGTTCTTTAACAACACTAGTAAGACATATTTCATTAAAGAAAATAGCATTATATTTATTCATTGTTCATTTATTTCATTCTTAAAGGAGTTTGTGGATGTGAAAGTTCTTCTTTTTGCTGATGCTACTTGAAGTCTGGTCTATTTAAATGTAGAAAACATATAAAGGATCACCACATATTCTTAAATATTATTACTAATCTGTGTTCACACTTTGATCGTTGAGTAAATTGTTTATGGTCAGTCTTAGTTGCTTAGAAAGAGTTATCTGGACTGCAACTCGCTTCCCAGTGAGTCATCTCAATGAGTGCTCTCATCTGAGGATTGAGTCATCTCAGTGAACAGTGTCTGCTCGGAGACTCAAGGAGCATTTATTTGCTTAAGAGTGCACTGCATTTTGAAGACAAATCTGAATGCTTCCTTACTTTACCTTGTTTCTCTAAAAATTTTTTTTGTATGAGTGTTAAAAGTAATTCACAGTAACTAAACAAAACTTTGTGTGTGTGTGCGTTTTATTAGTAAGTATGCAACTAAATATTTTGTATGACTTCTAAGTGACTTAGAATAATGACCAATGTGTTTCTAATCCAGGTCCTCCAG
>JAUBOD010000070.1:0-34388 GCA_032353885.1 Nothura maculosa
AGTGCACGGGCAAAAGTGGGGGGATCTCTCTGTTCGGAAGGTTAACGTGAAATTGTGAGCCCAATGGATCGCAGAAGACATTCCTTGGGTGCTGCTTAGTTGCTAGTCTTGGAAAACATTTACCATGATAAACTTCTGCACTGCTTGCAGGTTCTCTAAGGAGCATCATTTGCTCTTGTGCAATAGTGAAATGCTGTCAGTAGAAAGCCAGAAGAACCGAAATGCTTTTGAGCTGTGAAATGTGTTGGTTTTTGCATCAATCAGCCTGCACCTGGGACACTCTTCGGTATTTATGGGCGTACCTTTGAGTTCTGAACCAAATGTCTTGTTTAATTATTAATTTCAGAACATTTTCCATCCAGCTCGCAAAAAGCATGCTGGAGTTGCGGCACTCGGAGTGCCGCCGAACGAGCCTTTAACCTGGGACCCATAAACTGCTGAAGCAGCAGCTGGTGAAACGGTTGTGGGTAATTGTAGCCTTGTTCCTGCTGCACTTGGTCAAGAGCCATCAGAAACGCTGAACAGCAGCTCTCCATATCACCACTGACAACACATATGGTCTGTGGGAGGTGAAGTGCCCCGGGACGTGGCCATGCCCGATGGCACTGGCAGGTGCATGAGCCGGGGCAGCTCTCGTGCTTCGCGCCGTCTTGGTGCATCTACGGCACCGTGACGTATCCTCGGGGGATTGCAGCGCGGGATCCGCTTCTCCCTCCTCGGCACATCCGAAAGCAGTTATCCGGCAAACCCGGACCCACCGCTTTCCCTAAGGCGGCAAAGCAGAGCTCTGTCTGCACTAGGCTGCCTGGTGGGAGAGGAGCAAGCTTGACGGGGGGGACATGCTGAGGAGAGGGGAGAGAGGGCGCGTGCTCTGATGAGCGTTGATGAGGGAGCAGGAGGGATGGGAGTGGTGAGGGTCTGGTGGGGCCTGCATGCTGGCACTGTGCACATTCTAGGGACTCTGGAAGCACCGGGAGCTGACAGACTCCCCAGAGCTGAGGAATGTGAAGGAAAATAGCAGGAAACTGGGAGTGAGCAGGTTGGGACAGTGGGGGGTGGCAGCTGGCTGCAGGGCTGCCAGGGATCGGGGCTAAGCAGCAGAGGGGTAAAAGGAGGGAAAGGTTTGGGAGGTCAAACGGGGACAGGGCTGGGATTCAGAGCTTGGGGTGCCTGGGATGTGGGCAGAGAGGTGGGTTCTCCTGCCCGGCTCCTGCCTGCCAGCCCTCTTCAACTCATCCGCGGTGCAGGGTAGGGGGCTGTTCTGTCCTATTGAGCAAGCGCTGTTTTCACTCCTGAATTGGTTTTAAAAAAACAAGGTCCACGCGCTGTTGAAGTGCGATGGGCAGGCAGGCACTGTGCTCATCGCCGGGGCCGGTGCCTGCTCTGCTGAGTGCTGTCTTGCTAACGCAGGGCGATCCCGGGGCAGCAAGAGGAGCTTCTTGACCTCTGATGCTCCGGCCACACCTGTGCTGTGTTTAGACTCTCGTGTCCAGAGGAGAGATGTGCTTTCCTTGGCAGCAGAGCCCGTGTTGTTCTGGATATGGCCAAGAAACAGGCCTGGGGGAATGCTTGACTTGGTGGAGTGAGATGTTCCATGGAACATGAGCTGGAGCTTCTGACACTGCCATTTTCTCCCTAGTTTTGGAGCAGTTGTGAGTGCTGGCAGCTTGGCATGGCCCAGGCTGGCACCCTGGGTGGTGAACAGGCTTCTGGGCTAGCGGAAAGGGAGGCTCCAGGGAGCTTAGGACATCAGCAGGACTTTGTGACAACAGCTGTCTTGATTTTGGGGCCTCCATCTCTGCATGCACAGATGGTAGGAAGGAGGTTGTGCATGTGGGATGCAGTAGATTCGGCTGTTCTTGGCCCAAGAAACTGACAAGAGTGGGAGTTTGAATGTTATCTCAGCACCTCCTGCACCACTGGAGCAAGGCAAGGCTGCAAGTGCCCCATAGCACGGAGGGACAGAATTGGGGCTCAACAGAATGCAGCACAGGGCTGCGCACTGAGGCACCAGGAACGAGAATTTCTGCTGCAAAACCTCTTGGGACGTGATGAAGAAAAGTCTTGGTGTACTCCTCAGTACTCCTCAGGAGGACATGGAGTCACCACTACCATCCACCATCGAATGTTCCAGCGGATAGGAGTGTTAATATCACTGCACCAGGCTTGGGTGCACATCGTGGATAGTGGTGGCTCATACAGCTTTGGTGACCTCTACATAAGTCAAACTTAAGTGGGCGCAGATGAGGAAACGACGGTCTTGGCTTAGTAGGACCCAGGAGTGGCCCATGCAATGGGGGCCTGGGTGTGGATCTGGCTGCCACGAGTGAACCCACTGGGCTGGACACCATGGACGGTAAAGAACTGTTGTGGATGAAGGACAGTGTTGGCACAAGATACAAAGCGAAGGCAGATAAGTGCATTTAGGAAGGCAATTGGAGAAGGTTTGTTGCTGTGCTGAGGCCGGGCCTTGCAGCGAGCCCCTGGTTGGAGCTGGTGGGGACTGGTGGAGCAGACACTGGCCTAGTGTGTTGGGGTCGTGTTCCCAGCTGGCAGGGGGTTGTGTTGGCGCCACATGGGGCACTCGGGGGACTCTGCCGTGGCTGCTGGGGGCCATATTGTGAGGCGAGGAGAGTGGTGGGACACCAGGCCTCAGACTCGCCACAAAGCTGGACTTGAAGGGGCTGATGGAGATGGCCGCAGGTTTGTAGTAGGTTGATGTAGTGTCCAGGGGCTACCCTGTGCTGACACCAGAGGAGGAGGCCTCCAGATTCACGTGGCAGCCAACGCCTGGGCCCTGGTCACCTCCCAGCCTTCAAAGGAGGGATGTCCTCCTCCTGCCTCTGCTTCAGGCCTGCCCGGTGCAGCCTGGTTTGCGGCCAGTCCGTAGGCATCAGAGCTGGTCTGTCTCACAGAAGGGAGCTCAGGGAACACGAGGAGCGGCTCCAGGAGGGAACCCTGCTGTGTCTGCGCAGGCCGTGCCCCGCTCCGCCGCAGGATACACCCCAAACTGATCTGGGCCTGAAACCGCGCAGCGGGTCCCGCTGTGTTTTGTTTTAAAGACAATGTTGTGCACGTAGCGAGAATTGGCAGGGAGGCATCTCTGCGGTAGATAGGGTATGGTTTAGGATCGAGGGTTATTTTCTTTTCCACAGCAGGAGCCAGAGTCAGAGCCAGCACTTTCCTGCTTGTACAAACAGGGCCACCAAAATGCAGTCAGATGCTTTTGAGCCGAAAGAATCCTGCTCCTCTTGCTTCTCTGCTCAGGAGCTTCAGCTTCAAAGCCTTATCTCTGTCTCTTGCTAGACAACTGTTCTGGGACATGGGTTTGCCTTCCCTTTGCGGAACAGGGGAGGTTATTGGGACACAAGTCAGGTCAGCGTTGGATTCCCAGCTTCAGAAAGGGAAAGAGCAACCATGCTCAAGGTAGGGCCCACTCAGGAAGGACAGACCTGGAGGTCTGAGCTGACAAATGCAGCCAGCACGGTCATTAAAAAGGCAAGTGCAGTGCAGCTGGGTGTATAGGAAACTTGGGGCTGCTGTGTATCCTCTGCTCCTTTCTGTGGCTGATGAGGGTGGCATTGCATGCAGGAGCATGCAGGTGTGGGACGGAGGAGCACAGGGCAACGTGTGCTCAGGGTTATAAGTAAGAAAGTCATTGTGCCTTATTTTTGAATATTTTCTCCTCAGAAGGAGGATGGCTATGTGTGTTTTCATGCAATTACAGAAAGTCCAGGATGCATGAGGAGGCAGAGCTGAAGGCACCGTGGTCATATGAAAGGCATGGCCAAGAGATGATGTGGTCTGCAGTAGCTGCCTCATGAACCATGCGGTGGGAGGAAATTGTGGGGAAAACTGTAGAGCACACAGTGCATACAGGCTCATTTGGAGAGGAGCCAGCAGCTTGAGTTCATGCTTTCGCCTTTGTTCTCCTGTCTCACAAAGTCATTTCTGAGGCATTCTGGCTATAACATCTAGGCTTAGCTAGAGCGCTTGTGTGGGAGCTAGGGGCAATACATTGTCCATTGAATGCTATCTTGATAGGGGACTGATATCCCTAAGAGTGTGGATATCTGCTGGGGAGGTGTTCCTAGGATGAAGGTATCTCCACTGACTTTCTGAAGCATAGGGCCTTTGCAGAGCTGCCTCGTGCTTTGTGTCTCTAAGACTAGATACCCAGAGTGCCAGTGTGACTTATGAGATCCAAGTGTTTGGAGCACGCTATGTTGATGAGACTTGTTTTAGACATACTAATGCTGAGCAGGAAGGAAGCGACTCTGACAGCTTCTGATCTGGACTCTTTGGAAGCATGCAAGAAGGATAACCCTAGAAGAAAGTGCTGAGTTCTTCAGCATCAGCCTGAAAATTATGTAAAGTCACTGATCTTGCCTTGAGGGACAAAGTCACTGAGAGTACAGGCGTCTGCATAACAAAAACAAGGGAAGCAAGATAAGATAAAAAGAAAATATAATTATATGCAGGGGCAGTTAAAAAATAGCAGCTCCTGTTGAGCATGAAGCTCTAGGACATTCAGTAGAAGACCTGTGCTACAAATGACTGAAAGCTAAAAAAACAAAGCTGCCAGAGGGAAGAGAGATGGAGAGATCAAGGGCACAGCTGGATTCCTGGTTCTGCTGCAGCAGGGAATCACTGACCTGAAATGGCCCATGAGGAAGCCTTGCTCAGGGCTACAGAGGAAAGTGAAAACTCCCCCGGGACTGGTACCAGTCTGTCCCGGAGGAAAATTCTGTCCTAACCTCAAACCTGACAATTGGCCATTCCCTGTACATGTGAGCAAGACCCGCCTCTCTGCCAGCCCTGAGAAGACCAGAACCATGGCACCAGAACCCCTGTGGCACCAGAACCGCCTGGCCTGCTGCTTCTCTTGACTTGGAGCCACCTTAGGGAGTTCAGAAAATGACCAAAAAAAAAAAAAAGACAACAATACCAACAAAAAAACCCCAAAACTAGCAAACAAACTAACAAACCCCCCACGGACTTGATATACCTGGGGGAAGAAGTCCTTTCCAGGCCTTACTGGAGACTACTGAGTGCTCCTAAGTGGTGGATAAGCTATACGACACTGATAACCATTTTGAATATGTTATAGACACTGATAACCATGTTACTGATGCAACATTTGGCTCTGGAAATGAGGTGGATGGGAGCTCTGAATAAGTCTTGAACTGCTGCAAACAGATTTGCTTGTTCTTTGCAGGGCATTGAGTCTCAACTTTTGCCAGCGATAGACTTGTGGAAAGGCTTGGCACCTTTTGGAACTTCAATATGTGTCTTTTCATCTCACCAGGTCCATTCTCCAAAGCCTAAAGCAGAGTTTAAGCTAGATTGTGTTTTGAATTTCACCTATTTGGGTTAGGAATTGCATCACACAATCCTCAGGAAGTTTCTTCAATCCTAAATTCCTCCATGACCTTATGGCTATGCAATAACACTACTTTGTGGTCCTCTCGGATATGAGATTCAGCCCATGGTCATCCCATCAGGAAATGCGTGGGCTCTCCTCTGGTCTCTGCTTCCAGAGCAATGGCAGCTGGCAGCGGCAGGAGATATCCCTTCCATTTCCCAATGGAGACATGCACAGCCCAGCATGACACAAGTACAAGAACCAGCCCTTCAAGCCTGCTCACCTTGACCTCTCTAAGCTCAGCAGACAGGACTTAGATCTGAGACCTAGAGCTAGAAGACATTGACCTTCCTCTGCTTTTCTGGAAGTGAAAACACTGTCATTGCTGTCACTTGGGATTGCTAACTCCGTCTTCCAAGGAGTCCCAGACAGAAGAGGAACCAGGATCATCAGTCTTTCTGAGGCTTAGACAACACACTGATAGAGCAGTGGGTTCTATCCATGTTCTATCGAAACTCATTTTTTGTTCAGTGAGCAGTTTAGAAAGTGATTTACTGAGGCAAGAGTATCTGTTGCTTTATCTTTTCTAGATTGGTTCATTGCCATTAAAAAGTTATCAAGGTTTCGTGGATGATCCTGCAGTGAGCTACAGTTTCATGATGCTTTATGTAAGCTTATTTTCCTAATAGAGAGGGGGTTATGACCACGATTTCCTGCAGGATGGTGTATTGAATCCTGCTGATTCCAGATCTGTACTTCTGAGTGTCACTAGTGGTGACATGATCTCTATATGTCTTGTTAGTTGGTCTTGTGTAGCAGGCTGAAACATGTCCACAATGAGCTTGGTCTCAAGTGATTTTTTTGAAACCTTTATATGCGCTTGCTGGGTCTGAGGATGTGTGGAGCTAGATGTTTTCTTATCTGCTTGGTTGGTGCATTAGAAAGGGAAGTTGCCTTGAGGTTTTGTATGGCCAGCTCTGAAGACCAAGCGAGCAAGTGAAAGACCAGGCAAACGGATGATGCTCAGGGCAGGAGCTCAGCTAGCACCCCCATAAAACCAGCCAGGCCAGCTTGAAACAATGTCTGCTTTTAGTGTTTCATGTTAAATTGTTGTCCTGTATCCCTGATAACTTGATGGCTCAAAATCGTTTTGCTTGTGATAGAAAACATATTCCCCTTTTTCTTCCCCCCTTATGCTCAATTTTTGCTTTGCATGTGATCGCCTCCCAGCTTGGCATTGCTCACATTTGCTCTTGCTCAGATATCGGCGTGCTGCTTTTCTTGGATGTTCTCATCCTTGCTCCAGAGGAACTGCCTCTTCCCTGCTCCGCTTCACCTTCTACCTTTGCCAGTGTGCTTGGTTGGTAGATCTGCCGCGTCTTTTTTAAAGTCCTGTTAGTATTTCAGATTAGTATATATCTGATAACGGCACAAATCTGCTTTGTGCCATTTGGCAACGCCTTTTTGCCTGCTTCTCTGCAGTCTCTGCTGCATATTCCTGTGTTCTAGGCATTGAAGTTGCTCCTGAAGTACACCTGGGATTCACACGAGTCAGGCCAAGTGCACCAGAGATACACAGCGGAATACACAGCAGGAGGCCAGTAGGCAGGTGTGCAGGGATGTGTATGTTTTGGAGGGATCCAGCTTAAACAGGACAGCCGTGCCTGGTGTTCCACACGCCTGCTTAACTAAAGGACAGGCTTGTGATGTTTGGAGGTGGTCTGGAGGTAAAGAAGATGTAGGGTCTTGCTCAGACTACATGTCGTGGATTGTGCAGGGATGAGATGTGATGGAGGTGACTGTGTCTCCGGGGCATGGCAGGACCTGCAGAGAAGCTGCCAATGCCCTGCGTGATGCCGTGTGGAGCTTGGGCTGGACGTGCTGGTCCTGGGCCATGCATGGACACTGCTGCATCCCCATGGCTTTCAGCGTGGAAGCCGTGGGATAAGCGCCCGTGTGGGCAGGATTCCCTGGAGCTTCTTTGTGGCTCCTGCTGCTTCATCCAGCCGAGCGAGGGTGCAAGCTGCAAAGCTCCCTGCCAGGGCACGTCCTGCAGAGTGCTCTCCTATTGCCTTATCTTGCAGAGATAACTGTGCAAATTGCCTAGCTTGGTGATAACGAAGGGCACTTGTTTCTGACGTGTCGCCTATTCAAACATGAGTGGTTAGAGTTTCTTAATCTCAGCAGCCATCCTTATCATGGACAGGTTCATCTCTGGCAAATGGCTGGGGTTTTTATTATTATTATTTTTTGTTTCATATATTGCCAAGTGTACATTCTTCAGGGAGAAGTCACGGGACAATTCTTGTTTTTCCTTTATTCTTATTTGAAAGGTTTTTATACACTTCTGTGATCAAAACTAAGAGGAATATAATGTATGTAAAGATGTTCTTTGAAAAGCAATTTTACCTTCCTGTCCTGGACTAGGAGCTTTTGTGGAAAAATACACAGCAAAACCATGGTAAATCGGCTCAAGGGCAGGTGTAAATGGGTAATATCATCTCCTCTTTGAAATGTTTGAAGTCATGTTGAATGATGTGGGTTTTGTTGCCAATTGGGTGCATTAGCAGAACTCCGTGCTATTTTCAGGCTTATCACAGGTCTGTACCAAAATCCAAGACCCACGTCATTCAAAGCTGGTGAGATGAGTCTGGTTTGATGTGCACCCTTTGCCCAGCCTACTTAAAATTAAAAGATCTTGACTCAGCAATAGGAAGTACTGTTTTTTAATGCAAATGACCTGATGCTGAAAACCTTCTCTTGAATGAACAGTCATTCCAAAATGAATGGGATTTCTGCAAGGGTAAGTGTTATTGGAAGAAGAGCTTTCAGGAACAAGCAGTGAAGTAGCTTTTTCCTATCATTTAATACTAAAAAAAAAAACAACAAAAAAAAACCCAAAAAACAAACAAGCTCTCTCTGAAGTAGGGTATTTATGGTTTAATCATCATATTTGGACTGAGGCCTAAGTGCTTAAAGATTTAACTCCCAAAGGCAAAGCTGTGGAACCTTATTAAATCTGTGCATGGATGATATGAGTTTTGCAATTTTAAGTGTTTAGGATTAAAATTGCATTTACCGGCAGCTCTGTGAAGTGTGACCTTGGCATCGTGTTTTCTAGGTGACAATTGGGGGTTGCCCCTTCATCTATTGATCTGTTGATCTGTTCCTCCATTCCATGCCCTAACAAGAACCAAGTTAGATGCTGTTTCTCTAGCAGGGTTATAGGAAAGCTGCTGCCTTGCTTGTGTCTGGAAAAGTTGCTCCTGTTTCCAAGCACTTGGGCAGGTTGAAACCGACCTCTCCTGGAAAGCAAGGATGGGAAAGCAGGGCCTCCCCTGAGGCTCCAGCAGTACCATGAGGCTTTAGCTGCTGGGGTGTCATCACTTGGAACCACATCTCAGGCTAGTGTGAGATTATTAGAGAGAAACAGGCAGAAGTTGTGGGAGAAAACTTAATGCCATAGTGTGAGAAAGATCATTGCTCTTGAAATTGAGGGCTCCAAGGCTCCCAGTGAATTAAATAATTTGCAAACACAGGCATGCTATTTGTAGGCTTAGAGTTGGAGTCATTGGAGGAGGAGTGGCTGATGCACCAAATGGTTTTGCTGATATTCCAAGGGTCCTCAACAGGCTGGGGAAGTGGGTGGAGAGGAATTTCATGAACCTTCTCAAAGGAAAATGCAATGTTCTGCACCTGGGGAGGAACAACCCCATGCACCAGTATGTGCTGGAGGTCAAGCAGCTGGGAAGCAGCGTTGCAGAGAAGGACCTGATAGTCCTGAAGTTGTGGAGTCTTCATGCTTGGAGATATTCAACCCCTAACTGGCCATGGTGTTGGGCAACCTGCTGTAGCTAACCCTGCTGGAGCAGGAGACTTAGACCACCTCATCTCCAGAGGTCTCTGCCAAGCCCAACTACTGAGTGATACTGTGAGCTCGCTCCAACTTGCCCTGGTGTTTCCTGCAGCTCAGGTGATGATGTCCCTCAATTCACGTGTGCAGCTACTTGGAGCAACAAAAACTGGGCTACTGCCTTTCCTAACCCTCCTCATGATACACAGATTTCCTGCAGGTATGAGTTCTCACAGAGCTTTTCTGTCCCCCCATAGGTGGTGAAGGAAGACCTCCAGGACCGTCCAGGATGGCATGAGGTGGCAGCTGGTGATGAAGGGATGTACCCACACCCTCTGTGACCTGCTCACCCAGCCAGTGCCCGCCTGGCGCGTTGGCTGCTGCCTATCTCCACCGTGCGCCGCGGTCCTGGTGCTGCTGGCCTCGCCATGGGAGGATGCTTCTCCAAGCCCAAGCCAGGTGAGCGTTCCCCGGCTCCTGCTCCTGCCGCCGGCGGCTCCGCAGCTGCAGGCTGAAGTAGGTCAGCCCTGTGGAGGTCTCCACAGGAGCCGGCTTTGGAGAATGTTAATTCTCGCCTCCTGCAGCGAGGATTACGGCCCTCTTAATCCCCCCCCAGAATTCCTTTGCAGTTTCACTCACATGCAAGGAATTGGGCAAGGGCTTTAGGGGAGCTCTTGGGGGGGTGAGATGCAGTGAACTGGAGCCACGGTGCACAGCTAGGCAGGGGACTCAGTCGCGCTGCGAGTCAAGGGCAAGCATTCTCTTCAAAGCTGTTCTGAATTCAAAGACAAATCCAAAATAATAAGTGTATTTCCCACTTAATTTGTCCTCACTATTTCGTCTGCTGGGATTCGCAGCACTGCCTTGCAACCCCATCCAGAGAAGCCGTGCGTGATCTTCTCCAGCCTCCCTGCAGTATTTGCTCTGCTCCCTCACATGTCGAAGCCTCCTCTCCCTCTCATACAGCTCCTGGCCTGTGGCTTGATCCACTTTCCTCCTTCTTTTTGGGTGCCACTTTCTGCCTCTTCTCAATTCTCAGGGACATAACCGGTCCCCTCATGCTCTGACATGAGTTTGTGTGATATCTGCCCTACTGCAGATGCTGATGACTCTTTCTCAAGAGCCTTCTTGATGCCGTGACTTTGCCAGTCACGGACAAGCCTGGAATTTTGCCCCTATTGGAAGGGAGAAAGACCATCTACCTGGTTGCTTTGGCCTTGGGCACCAGGATCTCAGGGGTGCTCCTTTCTACAGACCCCTGCAGTGCCCTTTGGACATCCTCTCCTTGCAGCTCTGCCCCATGGGCTCCCTGCACCTGTTCTGTGCTCCTCTTTATGCCTTGTACTCTCAGGAGCTGAGGGACAGGCTCAGAGACCCAGAAGGTTTGGTGGTGTGATCCAGGTGAGGTTTGCAAGGCCTCAGGTATCCACCAAATGGGATACCCCTTCTTGGCAGGGCCCTGGCACCCAAGTTGTCTTTGAGTTTGGGACGCAGGGAGGTTTCTGAGATACAAAGAGGAAAGGAAAGTTGGGTCACCCATCCTGTATTAATTTATAGTGCCCCAATGCTTGGGACACTGTGGCCAAATACCTGAACTATAAGTTTTCCTTTGTGGAAAAGCCACACTGCTTTATGTCCTTGTTTGAAGTATTTAGGGAGTGAAAACACATGCAGGAATAAATGTCATAACTGACTAAACCTGTAGCAAACTCCCTTGGCAGTTCCTTTTTGCTTTGTATACTGTCAGCAAAATTCTGTTTCATCTTAGGCCGGTGCAGGAATAAGAGCTCCACAGGCACATTTCCTGCAGCGCATATTTTCATGTAGAGCTGTATTTGCAGAGCAGGGCAAGCGCCTGGAAATGCCCTCCTGCAATATAACACCCTGTCTGTACCTCTGCTTTTGATTAGTGCTTTTCAAAAGCTTTTGACAAGCCTTTCCCCAGCGCCTTGTTTGCACACCATTGGCTGGAAGTGCTTCATCTCCCTGATTATAAAACCTCCAAATGCAGGAAGATAAACAGAGATGCATTTGCAGCTACTGCCAGCTCTGGCCAAGAGGTTTCACAACCTTTTTTAATAATATTTGCCATTTACTTTTCTTGCAGGAACAGTAAACTGTAAGGCTGAATAGTGGACATGACTATTTCTTAAAATCCTTCTGTCTCTCTGCACAAATGAGAAGGATGGGCAGGGACCAGATGGAGCCATCTTCTCCCTCAACAATGTCTTGATGTGAAGGGAATATTTGAGATGCCATCCTGAGGTCAACAGGCCTTAATTTAGTAATGTTCAAAAGATATGTGTAAGGTTCTTATCTGCTTCCATCTTGTTGTTCCAAGAGAGACCCTCAATCTTTCTGAATATTTCTCAAGGTAACCTTGAAATTGCACACACGTTATTGCATTCTGGAAGGACCTTCTGCTGAGCAGATAACCAGTACAAGTGTGACTATTGCTGCAGAACCCTACCCCGTTCTGATATTCAAGTGTTCAGTTCAAAGCTGATATTCAAATACTGGTGTCCTCTTTTGTTATCTCTGGTGGTGCAATCACGAGTCCAGGCGCTATTCTGAAGGCCTCATTCTCAATCTGTGCATATTTTGTTCCCCATTTCCATCAGGGTGCATGATGTATATGTGAAGAACTTTGCGTTGCCACCTGGCAGTTTGTGTTGAGATCACAGCTCCCGCTCCAATGCCAAGGTTTGGGGTGCAGGGGCTCGTTGTGCACCAGCACCTGCATGGGAGACTGTGCTGTGTTAGCTGCTGTGATTGCTTGCTGGCCTTTCTGCAGCTTCTTTCAGCATTGACCTATTTTCTAGAGGCTCTTCAGGGCAGTTCACACAGTATTCATTACCAAAAGTCCTCGTTATGGTGTAGTTAAGGTTGTCTGTGGCATGTTATCCTTCGAGAATGTAAAATTTGGTGAAATTTGAACCTTGGAAAACCTAGAAATGGTCAGCTGTGGTTTACAGGAATGCAGTCTAAATACTGCACTGTAAATCCCAGAATTAGAAGATGGGCTTGGGAAATATATTTAATTATTTTTCTGTGCACTTTTCTCTAGAGTTAGAGTTTGACCACTAGGCAGGGTCAGCAGTGGCCTGTAGCCCATGTAAGTCTTCCAAATATATCTGAGCATAAGTATGTGTCTGGCTGTGAGCAGGGAATGTGACCCTATTTTCTTGTGACCATCCAGACCCTATTTTCTTGTGAATCCATCTTTTACTGAAATTGGCATCCGGAAAGCAGGTACATTTGACTTCCATTTTTTTTCCATCAGCTTTGCCATTTTTTTAATAAGAAATGCTTCTCAGTCTCTTTCGGGCCACTAAAAGTAGTTGTCATTTAGATTTTCAGTGTCAGTGTAACTAGCTAAAGATGAGGGGCGTTATGAGGCTGCTGAGGGATCTCTCATGGGTCGTGCACCTTGGATGGGCCTGAAAAATATCAGGGCTGTGGAATCCTGGCAGGGAAAAGGGAGACATCCCAAACACGGCCCACAGCGACAATTTTTTTTCCCATAGTGGGTACAAAAAATAATTTTACCTTGGAATATGTTTCTGTTGGAATTGAGTCTCCTTTGATTTTGTTTGGTTGTCCAGAATGCTTCCTGGGGCTCGAGTTAGGAATTCCACATGAAACCATTCTTGGATACAGAGGTCCCTGGAGCAGCACTGGGCACCCGGGCACCCTTCTCCCAGTGAACATCCCTATCCAGCAGCCTGGGGTGGTTGCTCACAGCTTCTTCACTAGGCTGCAACCACAGGGCTCAGGTACAGGGCTGCAAGTGGCTTTGCATTGTCCCAGGCAAGAGATTGAAAGGAATAATGTTTAAGAATGAATTAATTTGCCTGAGGTATAATGGGGTTTGAATGACCAGCCCTCAGGTTTTAATGATTACCAGCTGTAGGAGAAAACACGTGAAAACATCATGTTTGAAGTGTGAAGGGCAACAGAGAGTTAACTGTGATACAAAAGGGGCTGCCCAGCGCTGGGATGAGGTTCTGGACGTGTGTCTAGGTAGCCCAGGACTGCTGGGCCATTCTGTTTGACACCTGACTCATGCTTTCCAAAGACTAAGCACTGGCAGGGCTGGGGGAGATACACATTCCTCTACAGTATTAGCATCTGCAAATAAATTTTTTGCATGTTTTTGCATGTTCTTATAAACTGCTTACGCTGCTGACCTGCTGCTGATGTGCTTCCTATATATGTATGTGCCTAAACGCGCACGTATGCACACACAGACAGCAACAGATTGATATACATGTGCCTAATATGTCCCAAACAATTCACTTTTTAAGCTATGGAACCTCTTTTAGTGGGTTATTGAAGACCAACAAAGGAGCGTGTTGAGCGTGGCTGCACAACACCAGGCGACTTGGAAAGTTAAGCTTGGTTTTAGAGATGTCCTTCATGTAAGCATCATTTTCCCTGTTCAGAAGAGAGACAGATTCCTGCATAAACTCAGGTGCACCGAGCCCTGGGTTCCAGAAGGGATCAGCGCATGGAGCTGCAGGTCCTTGGCCACCCCATGTGAAGAGGAGGAGGAAGAGGCAGAGGATGCTGGTGGTACAGAGCGAAACCAGGGCAGCAGCTCAGGGAGAGAGGAGTAGGAGCTGCCCTGCACAGAGACAACAGGTGACTGAAGTAGGAGGAGGGATAAGAATTTATGCTTTTTGATTTCTTTTTTTCATCTTTATTCATGGAGACTCCTACACCTGTGGGTAGGAATTACCTCATTCAAGCATGGTTTGAAAACTGTTGAGAATAACAGCTCAAGTGACAGCTTGGGGTGTTTGTTCCATACCCAAAGCATTTACCAGCAGCAAAGTCATTACTAGGGCTTGTAGCCTCTGGGTTTGCCAGTGCCAGCCTGGTTCCTTCCAGTGCAGTGATGTCCTGTGACGGTGACACCATAACTTGGTGGCATCTTGGGCAGGCTCAGAGCAAGGTGCTGCTCAAGGGCACTTGGTTTTCATGCAGACCAAGATGCCTTGTTTTGGTGCTGGCTTTTTAACGGCTCCAGTCTCGCCTGTGACGCACTACATGGTCTGCAATCCATTCTTAACACGGTTGCATTTTCTTCAGGCTGTCTTTGGATGGTTCCCCAATCAAGCATTTAATCACATCAGATGATTCCCATGCTTCTTTGACTGGAAATGGAATAAATTGAGGTTGATTATATTCCATAATCGTGTCCTGGAAAATCCGTGTCTGGATTCCAGATGTTTTAGGAAAACACTGCCTATTAAAAACAGCCTTTTTGCTGGCCACCCTCTGGGAGCCGTGTTGTATCACTGAAGCTTCGGTAGAGCTCGAGGAGGAAATTTGCTCACAGCAAAGGTTTTCCTCTTCTCAGCGTGCGGAGCTGGCTGTATTTGCAGTAGCTGCCGCAGCTGTCAGACACAATAAGGCAGCAGAAGTTCACGTCTCCAACCCTTCCTTTGGTGCACCCATGTGTACCCTGATGATGGTTACACAGAAAACTGCTGCACCACATCAGAGCCTATCCTGCCTCTGCCTGGTTTGGGTGCCATGGCTTCAGCAAGAAGCCGTCCCCTCTCCCGTGCTGCCAGGCTGTGGAGAGCAGGGAAGTTGCTCCTGCGGCTCTGCAGGAGCCCAGGTACCTGCCCAAGGGGGTTCATTTGCCCAGGCTAGCCAGGCATGATTAAAAACATCATTGTCAAGTGAAATCTGCTTTGCAGCGCGTTACAGCATTGGGCTCTGACCTCTCCCAGCAGCGGCTTCCGCGGCGGGCGCCGTGCCGGGGCCGAAGGGCAGCGGCTGCCGGCGGCCGTTGGAAGGTGCCATGGAGCAAGCAGGGCAGCGAGCAGCCCTCGGAGCCGCAGGCCTGTCCATCCCAGGGGGAGGGAAAAAGCAGATTCCTCTTGAAGGAGAGCAGTGTCCCCAGGGGCAGAGTCGGCGCCGCAGGGACAGAGTGCGTGGGGCGGCGTGGAGATGGACTCCGAAAGGGGTGGCCTTGGGAAGGGACAGCCTGGCATGGAGATGGGTTCTGAAAGGGGTGGCCTTGCAAAGGGACAGCCCAGCATGGAGATGGGCTCCGAAAGGGGTGGCCTTGGGAAGGGACAGCCTGGCGTGGAGATGAGCTCCGAAAGGGGTGGCCTTGGAAAGGGACAGCCTGACATGGAGATGGGCTCCGAAAGGGATGGCCTTGGAAAGGGATAGCCCAGCATGGAGATGGGCTCCAAAAGGAGTGGCCTTGGAAAGGGACAGCCTGGCATGGAGGTGGGCTCCAAAAGGGGTGGCCTTGGAAAGGGACAGCCCAGCATGGAGACGGGCTCCAAAAGGGGTGGCCTTGGAAAGGGACAGCCTGGCATGGAGATGGGCTCCAAAATGGGTGGCCTTGGAAAGGGGTGGCCACCCTGTGCTGCAGAGCACCTGCTCCTCACCGGTGCCGTGCGCCTCGCAGCCGTCACTGGAGCGACGACGTCTCCTCCTCCCAACGTCTGGCACCCTAATTTGACACTGGGTTTGGTGTCCTTATTTTGTGCCCACTAGGCACTGATTGATTTCCCTTTCCTCTTATGTTATCCTCATTGTCGGTCCTCTGACCACTGTGAGGTTACTTCATGGTGGAGGAAGGCTCCCCATCTGCTCCCGGGTGTCCTCCTCCTCCTCCCGGGCTGCCTTGCAGGATCCTGCTCCAAATGCCAGCTCTTGGACAGGGGGCTCGTTTCCCAGAGCTCCTCCTTGCTGCTTGCCTTGCCTTGCACCATGACCTTTTGGCCATCATGCCTTCCCATTGCCATTCTGTTTTCCATGGAGTCATCTGCAATGTTTTAGGAGCCAGGCACGGACACACGTCATCAGTGAATCTTCACACGGGTGCATCAGAAGACAAGATAATCCTGGGCAATGTGTCAGCCTTTGGCTCTGGAGGAATAGCAGGCGGTTATATGGTTGACCTCTTCTCCACCAGCCTTCACCTTGTCTGAGGTTCCTCCTCACATGGTGGAAGATCTCCCTTAGGGGAACTGGACTCATGAGTTGAAGGATCTTGAAGGATGGCAGAAGTGGAGGCCCAAGTGCAGGGATGGGGATGTGCTCCAAGCTGTGGACATTTTGCTCCTGTCACTGCTTGCTGAATGGGCATTGCATGGTGTCCACGAGGGGAGATTCCTCCCCACTGATGTCATACGTGAGCTGCCTCCAAACCAGCTTAGGCAGAAAGTGGGAGTGTGCACCCCTATTCCTGAGCACTGTGCTTGGTGAAAATATTCCCTGTTTCCACCAAACAGTGTCATGAATACCAATTTATGCAGAGATTTGTGGTTATCACTGGACAAAACCTAAAGATGAGGAGGATTATGACTAGTTTAAGGAAACAGTTACTATCACCTTTTTGTGGAAGCAGATTGTCAACAAAAAAAATGCAATAGTGAAGCACAGTGGCTTCTGCTAATTGGAATTTTGCCCCATGTCCCCAGCAGATCCTGCAGGTTGCTTTCCGTTCTCAGATTAAGGATGGAAGCGCTGTCGTTCCTCCAGCGGGCTGCACTTTTCTGCTCACATTTCTCTCTTGCAGCCAAAGATCTTTCCTTGTCTTTGCTAACTCAAGGGTTTGCTACCACAGTGCCCTCTCGGAGACCTGTCGGACTGGGTGAGTCGCTCTTGCTCTTAGTGCCTCCTGGATTGCCTTCTCTACTAGGTTATCTTAGCCACTGCTCTGCTCCAGTCCTAAATGAATGACTTTTCTTCTTTCTCCTTTGCGTTTGTTGTCCTCTTGATTCTTTTCCAAGCAACTAGCATTTTAGGACTTGAAATAAATGTTGTGCTGCAGTAGGCAAAGCTGAAAATACTTTGAGCCTTTCTCTTGAGGTGGCAACACAGTGAGCACGGCTCTTCATGCTCTTTGAGGTCACACGATTCCCTTTTCCTTGCTTTTTTTTTAACACATTGCTTTTGTGGGATTTAATTTTCATCTCCTGCCTAGCGTTTCCTCTTCATGACCTTTGCAAGACTGGCAAAGCTAAATAATACCCTATTTGCTTGGGATGCTTCCTCAAGCTCTTGGTAATTATCTTCTGACTCACTGTAAAACTCCCCTGGTGTTTATTATAAATATTAATAAGTTTAGTTTCATGAAGTCCCCAGGAGATAAAGTGATCTTTTATCCTTGTTTTATAGATGTGCACCCAAAATACAGTGTTTAAAGTCAAATCTGTCATCTAGGATGCCTGTTTTTAGATGCTAGACCTGGATTATTCCAAAGCCCTGGACTGTGGTGTTATTGTCCACTATCCCCATGGCATTTGGAGCCACCCAGGCAGTGCTCAGACTCAGGATATCTAGTCAGTGTCCAAGGAAACTGTTGATGAACGGGATCATTAAGGGCCAATTCTGGACATTTGCAAATAAATTATTTAACCTCAAATAGAAGCTTTTTGGGAGAAAATCCAGGTCTCTGGAGCAGTTTTCATTAGTCTGAAATTATCCTTTCTTGTGCTGCAACAGCCTCTTCATTTGAAGCAAGTTTTCCAGCTTCTGCAAGAACTGAGATGGGACCTCACATGGACCATCTCCCTCTGCTAGTCCTTCATGCAGTCTGTGGATGGGAGAGAGGCAAGAACAGGAGAGAAATCTGTGAGGAAGAGTGATGGGGGCAACTCTCCATGCGGCGTTCTAGACTGCCAAGGACGGTTCTTGCTTCTCCCACTTCATGCTGAAGATAGATTCTAAACTGAAAACCTCACACATTAATAATGTAGAACATTTTAAATATCAGTTTCTTATTAATTGACCTGTACATGGCCCTCACCATATAGCTTTGGCTCTTCTGGTTCATTTTGTTTACAAGCAATACAAGATTTTTTTGTCATCTGTTTGAACCCTAAGTACTGTTGACATTTGACAATCGAAAGCAGTATTTCATTAAAAAAGGCAGGAGTTTTGACTGGTGGATTGTTTTTCACCAGTTACTAATGCCTCCTTGCAAGAATAGGTACTTTATGCATGCAAAAGTGCAGGACAGAGGAAGAACTGTGGGATAATGGACTCTGTAATCAAGTCAAGCTTGAGATTAAATTCCCAAGCAAGCCAACAAAAACGTCAATTCTTCTGGCATGTGTCAGCCTCTTTAGAACTTCAAGGAAGCCAGGAGAGGCAGAATGACAGCAAAGCCTCCTGCTTCATTTTAATGAAGATTTTTGTTTATTCCTGCAGTTGAAGTGAAAATAGAAGTTGTGATACCTGAGAAGGAGAGAAGCAAGGAAGAGATGTCGCCCAATGGGAAAACCAGCCCACTTGTTTACAAAGTCAATGGGACTGCCCGGCATTATCATCTTGAGGAACATCCCATTGCCAGCAATCCCTACCACAATCCCAAGGACGTGGTGGAGGCCTCTGTGTGCCACGTGAAGGACCTAGAGAATGGACAGTAAGTGCCTAAAACTGGAAACCTATAAAAACTCTTGAGGCCTTAAAACCCAAACTGAATCCATTATCTTGTTCCTTACATCTTCTGATAATGGTAGTTTAATTTAGGATTTTTTTTTGCTCATATTAATAAAATATCATAATGGATTAGTGACAGCTTCTGTTTTATACCAGAATGACTCCCATTATTTTGCAGACTGCTCTGTTTGCCGTGGAGCTCTGCTTAGAAAGCCTGCATGATCTGCAGCATTCCTTCCCAGCAGTGTCTGTCTAGTTTGCTGCAGACAATGCTGTTGATGGGTTTTATATTTAGCGTTCTAGACTTAGTGTCTTTACGAAACACCATAAGCAGAACAACCATTCGTCAAGCTGTTGGAGTAAATCAGGTACAGCAGTGCAAGTCATTCTGAGCTTGTTTTTCTAGTTAAACACATTCTGTTTCCAACTTCTTTTCTGGTCAAGAATGGAATTTTCCAATTCTTTTGCTAATGGAGTTGCACTTCGGCTGTGTCCAGTTTCACTACCCGGATTTAAGGGTTCTCTCAAGTCTAGAAATGCATTTCTCAGTCACTGTTTCACAGGCAAGTGTTTTTGCTTGGGATAGATCTGCCTTTTCTCCAGCTACTTCAGTTGATCTCATCTAACATCCAAGCAGGCACTGTCACTGCATGTAATAAAGCATAGTTGGAATAACCTTTTGCTCCAAAGAGCTTTGACTGATATCAGATATGTAGGAAATGGTAGGATTGTGGGAACTCTTTGCTCTAGGTTAAACTCTGTTGTTTAAATATATTCTAGAATCCCCCATGTAATACAAGCTACTTTGTACTAAATGCGAGGAGCTTCTGGGCCTATAAATTATTCAATAATTTTACTGGGAATAAACAATAATTTTTAATTGTGATGGAAATTTAAGCATTAGAATGTTAGGGATGTGCTGTAGAAGGTTATGGATGTGATGTAGGGAGTCTATGTTGGTTTACATCTTCAAAAAGAGTTTTAAGAGACTTTGTGCAATCTTTGCTGCAGCCCCGAGGGAAGTTCTGATGATCCAGCTAGTGCTGGTGACTGTCAGGGTCTGAGTGAGAGGTTGAGGTCAGGAGTCAGTAAAGATGTGAACTGCAAGGAAAACATAGTGGATGTAGGACAGTGGTGGGGAAATCATGGGTAGCTCTCCATTAACCAAGGTAGGGGAACACAACCTCAGGATGAGGACAGGCACTGGGGCTGTCTCATAGCTGGAATGAAGCAAAAAAGGGGGAGACTTGGGAAATAGTAATGGCATAATGCAAGTCCTGGAGGTTAATCTGCTGTACCCAGTTTCCAGTGACAATATGGGGCCAAATGGCTCCTGTGATCATTGCACTGAGGGGGAACCAAGTTTTCTTGGATACTGGTTCTGCTGACCTTGTGTTTGGTTCTAGTTACTAAAAAATGGTATGTTCTGCTTTGTTGCTTCTGTACAAGGGTGTTGGAAAACTAGGGCTTAGATAAATACGCTGAGTTATTAGTGCACTGCAAAGCATACAGTGTAGTAGATTAAAAGATCTACACTGCTGCTCAGAGAGAAGATGAAAAGTGATTTGACTGTAATATGTAAGTATGTACCTACAGAAGCATCTCATAGCAGGCAAAAGCTAAAGCAAGAGCTCGCAGCTTGCACATGCAGTTAACCCAAAGACTGACCAAGTACTATAGGGGATTTTCCATCAGTCGGCAATTCTAAATTGGGTTTGGCTCTTTTTCTAATAGATTCAACCACGTCCAAAAGAGAGGTAACGATGAGAAGGTTCTGTGGCTTGTGTAAGCAGCGGGCCAGACAGGAGGAGCACCAGGTGCACAAAGAAGGCTTAACGTTCCCTCGCCTCATTCACAGACATCTTTCCTGGGTTATAGCTGAGATTTAGCTAGTGCTTCCCAAGTGGAAACTGGAGCAGGACAGGATGGCTTCTCAAGTGAGTAAATAGCTCAGCTGGGAACACTTGGGAACAGTATAAATTGCTGGGAACAGCATAAATTGCTGTCTCACTCACTTTCAGAATTAGCTTGTCATGAGGTGTCTTGCTTTCTATTGCTTTCACGGTGCCAGGTCTTGTATTTGACTCTCTGAGATCATGCAGTTCCTTAGATAAGTTGTAAATTCTTCCCCTTATCTTTCTGTAACACTGTGGTTGTCATTTAACGAGAACCACGGGTTTTATTTGAAATACTGCACAGCTGAGGAATGCAGTAGGACTTGTAGTGGTTTATTCACGTTGTGCTGACTGAAGGATGTGGAGGTGCCAAGTATCCCATACAGGGAGAGGGCAGAGCTGCATTGCTTGGGCATAGAGGTGCCAGGGCAATTTGCTTGAAGAAGAACTGCTCCTGAGGGCAAGTCTGGTGAACTGTGCTGTTGTTTTGGCTTGAGGTAGCGAGGAATTTAAGCGTTTGCCTTCTCTGTAGTGGGATCATTCGCGTAGGTAAAGCAGGTGCATCCTTGAAGACTTGTTCAAGGAAGGTTTGGATGATCCGGGTGGCCTTGTAGGCTGTTTTCACCTTCAAGTTACTGAGGGAGATAATGGAGAGAGGAGCCTCTGTGGCCTGGATGCAGGTAACAAGTCACCGTGTTACCCAAACAGAAAAAAGCTTGCTCCATTGTACAAACAAGGTGAGTCTGCTTCATCTGAGACCTAGAGACCTAGCATTTGTGTAGAGCATTCATGGCTTGTGCACGGCCAAAAGGTTTCCTGAGCACAAATTTCTTTGTGTGGACACCAGAGATGACTACAGTACATCGTATATGCTAGGCCTGCTGTGCTGATGATCCACTTAGTGCTATGGGAATAGTCAGGATAAACATCAGACTTTCCTGGGACAAAATTTCTGGGTTGAAGAGAGAGGACACCTCTGTCCACCCAGGGAAAAGCAGATCTGTGCAGCTCCATGGCCAGCTCCATGCAAGAGGAGGGACACTCCTTGTCTCCCCTCTGCATTCCTTGACTGTTGGCTGAGAGACTCTGCCCCAGGGAAATAGCTTCTGATAACCAAATCGGGAAGAGGGTGAGCACCTTGCACAGCCATGAAGACTGCACTGATACCAGGTTGCATTGGGTGTTGTGGGCGAGTGGTTGGAAAGGCAGTAGCTTCATGGGGAGAAAAGGATGTGAGGATAGGACACGTTGGAATGTGGGGAGAGAGCAGAGAGCTGGAGTAAATATCTCAGCCAAGTCCGTCTCACCTAACAATTCTTGGGTAGCCTGCACTGCTCCTATGATTAGAAATCTCCCTAGCAGAAATACACAGGTCCTAGGTAGGAGGAGTGGGAACCTGCAACAGAGTCCTTGTGCACTGGAGACTCCTCCATCCAACTTCTACCTATGGAGAGGAGAGCAAGGGGCAGCCTCCAGGAAATGATCTGCTGATGCGGTTTGAGGTCATGCATTTCACTAGGGGGTGAAACTGCTCGATGTCCTGGTTAGGAGCACGTCAGATATGAGAGATTCTTCGTTTAAATTTGTTTTTTGTCTACAACCCTACTCCAAAACATTTCTGTGTATGGTCCCTAGGGCTTGGAAAGACTTGCAGATAAAAATATTTGTTCTAGTTGCACCACAAAGGATATGGCCATCCAGCCTGAAGCAAGGACAGTGAGGAGGCCCCACTGAAGGACAACCAGATTGTTTGGTTAGGACCCAAGTGAAGGTGAAAACGGTCTATTCCAGGCATCATCATCTGCTACCATCATCTGAGGCAAACTAAGATGAGAGGAAGGAACCAAAAGTTTATTGGAACCTGATCAGAATTTGCTTTATTTTAAATGGTGTCCTCCAGTGGTGAATTACACATCAACTCCTGCTGTCTCACTCAAACCATGTGAGGTGGAAAGAATTTTGAAAAGAGCCATTTTCCTGGACTTAGGACATTAATAATCAGTAATTTGGGAGGTGGAGGTGCTGCAGTAGCTTTTTCTGTCCTTGCAGATGGAATGGCAAAGTCACACCTTTGGCCAGGGCTGCAATGACAAGAGCTTCAGCATGGTTTGGCTTGTAGAGAACATCGGGTGAATACCCTCGAGTGTGTTTATGTGGGAGGGTGGCTCCGAAGGTCTGGAAATAGCAAATGTTGTGTTTAAAGGATTCCTGCTGTGCTAATCACTCTTAGGTCCAGATGATTCATTTAGGGTATCATTACAAATAGTTGCAGGCTTTCAAAGAGCACTTGGCTGTGTACTGGAGAACTGGGGTGGTGAAGTTCACGTGAATGCAAGGGTGGCTCTGCATGGAGAGAAAGTCCTAGCTGTAATGTCAAGTAAGGGCCAACAAAAGGAGGTTATTTTGTGAGCTCTAAAGAGCAAAAATTGCAGTGTTATCCGTGGGGTCAAGTATAGGTATTTGCTGTCTTGAGATTTTTGACAGAAAAAAAATGTGACATCTTTTGTTGACGCCATGACGTGATCAGAACCAGGGTCACCTTTATTTAAAAGAGCAGGAGTCTGTAAAACACTAAGATTTCAGCAACCTGGTGCTTAGTTCTGGCCTTTTGACTTGGCACCTCCTCCTGCGTGTTGGAGGGGCAGCCCAGGCTTTGCCAGTGGACAGCAAATAGGCTCTGACATACCCAAAGCATGGAAAGGAGCCTGAGATCCCTCTCCAGGGCACTGCTCAATGCTCTCATTTCAGAATGATTTCAGAAATGATGTCTTTACGTTGACTGTCTTGGTGAACAGAGGTGTGATAAGGATTTGCTGAGCTACTGCAGCCCATCTCCTGCACCATGAAGAGGTGTAATACCACCCTAGAAACAGTTTGGTTTCTAGCTTCTATAGGAACCCAGCAGGCACCTCCTAACCAGCTACCAGGCCCTACTCAAGGGCTCTGGAGCTACCTCCTAGGAGAGTGCTGAGGGGAAAAAATATACTGCCTGTAAGGTGGAGAAGCTGTCACTTAGTAAAGCCAGCTTTGGATCAAGCCTAGGTTGGGAGCAGCCCTGATGGACTTTCAGAATCAGTTGTGTAACAGGAGTGATTACTTTTCATTACTTAACAGGAATGAATTCAGCTTTCCTTGCTCTTTCTCTGCAGGATGAGAGAGGTGGACCTGGGCTGCGGGAAGGCTCTGCTGATAAAGGAGAACGGTGAATTCTATGCAATGGGGCACAAATGTCCTCACTACGGGGCTCCACTGGTGAAAGGTCAGTCTGTGTCACTTGGTATGAGATGAAGAACAGGAATCAAAGTATCTGCGAAAGACAACCCTATATTCATCCAGCTGAGCTGCCAGGGCATGGACCAGCTCTGGGCAGGCATCTTCTTGGTGAGGGAAACACATATTCATAAAGCTGAGAGTGCAGAGGTTTCCTGAAAGCATTTTGCCTCAAGGTTGGTTTGCTGATGACACCAATTTGTCACTCCTTGATAGCAGGGATGAAGTTTCCTTGAGTAACTTTGAAGAGAAGGGCTGCACTGATATAATTCCATTTGTTTCTTCAAGTGGGAGTGGAACCTTGTGGGAAACACAAGGAGTGTGAAACCACTCCAGCGAATTGTCTCTGAGAAAAGCTTGTTTTTATGAAGATTTACATGTTGTTTTCTTTGTTGATTCTCTTCCACCGACGTTAAAAAACTGTTAAAAAAGGAAAAAGAATCACCTTTTGGGTTTTATGGTTTTTCAGGCTGCTCAGTCTTGAACCCAAACCCACAATCCACTGTACCTGAAATCCTGGTCACAGAGGAAGGTGACCAGGGTGACCAAGGAGGAAGCTCTTTGGATTGATGAGATATTTTCAGTGACAAAGAGAAATGTCTCTGGTTTACTGCTCAGAGTGGGGTGGTATATAGTGGTTTGCCATCTTGTCACTTAGGAATATGCATTGTGGCACTTTTCCATGGGCTTCAGGCCAAATAGACTACTAGCCAAAACCCTGAGGAACAGGAGCAGGTGGTGTCAGCCTGCCTGTGTGCATGACAAGTACCTCAC
The DNA here is from genome assembly GCA_032353885.1 of Nothura maculosa. Lineage (NCBI taxonomy): Eukaryota > Metazoa > Chordata > Aves > Tinamiformes > Tinamidae > Nothura > Nothura maculosa. The sequence continues at coordinate 24,578 of JAUBOD010000070.1, forward strand.
TGAAACTGTGGTCCTTTGCTGAAGGGATGGTCTTTAGCAGAGAAGCTCCTCAATCAACAAGAGGTGCAGGTGCTTGCTGATCTGAGGAACTTGCTCTTTGGGAATTTCATCTGCTGATTGAAGAGTTTCTCGTCTGTGTAAAGCAAGAACTAGTGGTGTTGGCAGCTCTAGGTGCCATTCAGACAGGTCCAGAGCATGTGCAAGCTGGCCAAGCTGTCTCTCTCTTACAATTAAGATCTGAGATAGAGAAAAGGCTGCTGTGAAACAAAAAGTAGCCTTGTCTGGAGAAGAATGGCAGGACAAGTGCCTCAGCTTTTCAGAAGGTAGTGTTTCTGTGATTTATCATATCCCCTACCGAGTATGGTCAAAAGGACCACTTTCCAGACCAGTGCATCCTTTGGGATCCCCTCCTTGCACAACCTTCCTAGCAGGAAGGCTGCATTTCAATTGTCTTACTCTCAAGCTTGGTTGGACATCTCTGACTGGGGGTAGCAGCCAGATGGCAAGGATAGAAGATCCCCACACTGCTTTTCCTGGGCCAAAAAAAAGATGAGAACCTACCTGCCTGCCTGAATCCTGCAGATTGATCTCTGAAATAGTGCCACTTATGCAGGAATCTCTCCTGAGGAGTCTAGGAAATGCTGCAAAAGTAAGTACAGGGGCTTCCCCTGCATCCCAGGTGTGTTAAATGAAGAGGTTTGGCAATGTTGTACCTCAAGAAATGAAGGTGCAAACTCAGGACATGCCCAGCATGGCAGCATTGTAGCAGGTCACTCTGCCTGGGAGAACTTTCAGGCACAAATTCCAAAGTCCAAAGCAGCCGCCTCTGAGCAAACACTTGGAGACATTTACAATGAGGCAAACATTCAGACATGAGCTCTGCTTGCTTCGTGGGTCCAGACTCTGCTAGGTCAAGATCTCTTCTGGAACATGCTTGCACTAATTAATCTATGCTCTAACTAAGGCAGCTGTTAGCTCAGGGTGATACCATTGCTCCTGAGGTGGAGCAGCACAGAGGACCTTCCTTTGAGTGGTCAGGCTACATCAACAGCTCTACTCACATAGGGAATAAGCCTAGGAGCACTCCAGCACTGAGCCAGCAGGAGAGAGACAGGACCTCTGCTTCCCATGGTGTGGCCAGATCATCCCAGATAGATGTCAGGAAGGTCTAGGGAGAGGAAGGGGCAGCTACAGGGCGGTGCTAACTCTGCTCTACCATATTTTATGCAGGAGTTTTGTCCAAAGGAAGAGTCCGCTGTCCCTGGCATGGGGCTTGCTTCAACATCAGCACTGGTGATATAGAGGACTTTCCTGGCTTGGACAGCTTACCCAGATTCCAGGTGAGGGCTTCTTTCTTGCAGCAAAGGGAATGACTGTTTGCATTGGTGTGAACAAGCTGTGAAGGTGTAGAGCAAGCATTTCCTAAGCACATGGTGAGATGGCAAATGGTGAGTGTATCGCCCATCCCTGCAGCTTCCATTGCCTTTCTGCCTGCATCCATCTGTGGGCATCAGGCAGCTCCTTGGAATTTGAGAGCTGAAGTTCTATCTAGGAGGTTTCTTATGTAGAAATACAGTGATGATGAGAAATCAGCTACGAGCCTGTGATAGATATTTAGTAAAACTGTATCCTCTATTGAATAACATCGCGTTGGTGATGTTGTTTGACAGGAAGTATGCCAGGGTCTTGAGCTGAAGTGAGTCTTGTGATGGCCTCTCCAGCTCTCCCACAACACATGTGGGAGCAGCAAGACCGCTGCTATTTCCAATAGTTTTTGCACAGAAGGAAAACTAATGCTCCTCAAACCAGAGACACTCACTGTCCTCCAAACTGCTGCTGTTCTGTTGCCCTCAGGTGAAGATTGAGAAGGAGAAGGTGTACATCCGAGCAAGCAAGCAGGTGAGAGCCAGAGCTGCAACATGGGTATCTCAAACACAAAGCCTATGACTTGTTCTGGGTGCATGCTGGGGGGACGCTTCCCTCTGGGCCCTTTAGGAAGCGGGGCCTAAACAGAAGGATGCGAGAACATCCAAAATAGGCAAACCTAAGATCCACCTAGCCCAGTATATTGTCTAGACAATGGCCAAAAGCTCATACTGAGGCAGGAGAACAGGGTCGTTGTGCATGATGTTCTTTCCCCTCCTAGCCTCCAAAGACTGTCACTCTGCAGCGCCTGAGCTGTTAGTGGTGTTTGTGAATTCGGGAAGTTTTAGTGGAGGATTCTTCCATGAACTTGTCCTATCTTCTCTTGAGCTTGTAGCGACTTTTAGCTTAATTGGCCCGTGGAAACGAGCCTCTCTCACCAGCCTTTGGGCCAGGTCTGCTGGCTGCAGACCAGAGGTGACAGGGGTCTATACCCCTCCTGAGCACACACTACAGCTCTGTGTGCTCTAGAGGAAGCTGGGGTGATGGCAGGTCATCCAGAAGTGCCATCAGGCCAGTGCACTCATCCCACTTTCTCTAAAGAGTCTAAGTCTGATTTACATCTTCATTTACATGTGTGTAAATCTATCAGCTTAAACCTATGGCCTAATCTAATGCACAACATCACCTATGGGGTTAGATCCAGAGGTGTGTCTTGCATTGCAGCACTTCTGTCCCAGTTGTTACTGGTGAATAGTGGGACGATGTGCGTTGGATGAGTCCATAATTTTGCCTTACATACGCTTCTTTGAATACCGAAGATATATCAGCTCTGCTCAGGTGAAGGATAAATAAAGTTCCTGATGGGACTTCTGCACTTTCATTTTACTTTTTGATTGGAGAACTGCACAGTGACTTACCTGTGCTGCTTTTCTTGTGTTCTTTCCCAGTGCTTTGTCCCTGGATGAATTTGCAGAAGACAGTAGATTTAGTTTTCTTTTATACTGAGGAAGGGGATAGGACACTGAGACATGGAAAAAAAATATTTGACTGAGCATGGAGATCTCCTTGGGCAGCAAGGATTTGGTTGTTCTTTTCTACCCAAGCTCTTTTCTACCAACACTGGTAGTTGTCCCCGTTCCTACCTTGCTACAGAAGGGAATTGTGAATGGATAATGACTGTTCTCACTGATCATGGCACAGGCTCTTCAGACACAGAGGAGGACAAAGATGATGGCGAAGTGCATCTCCTTGAGCAACTATAACCTGAGCAGCACCAACGTGCTGATCATCGGTGCAGGTATTGGGTGGTGTGTGCTGAAAGACCAGTGTGTGTCCTTCTCTCACAGAGGTTGTGCAGAGAACATGGTGTCTGTCCTGGTATCTGCATGCCATTCCCTTTCTCCCTTCCTGGCCTGACTCAAGCAAAAGATTAGACCAGAGCAAATTCCCGAGGCTTTCTTCCCTGGACACTGATAGACCTTTGAAGATGTCCCTGTGCTCCTGGTCTATGGAGCTTCCTTGTCAGAGCCCTTCATGATGGGTGCAGTTAACTGTTCTTTCTACACACTCTCTAGATACATGATTCACCCCCCTCGATTTCTCCAATTGATGCATTTAAAGTCCTCTCAAATGTGAATGTGAACAGTGTTTGCCTTTTGGAGCCTGAACACCTCTCTAATGCTCCAAAGCTCTCATTTCAAGCTACTTATCTGAAGATCACTTCTTCCATCTTCCCAGTAAACAACAAATCCTGAAAGGAATAGCAAAGTTGCCGGACATTCTTTTTGTCTAGCTCTTCTTCTGGCTGCTTCTGAAATTGCAGTTACACTGTCCCAATGCACTGTTAATAAAACTTCTCTTTCACCACTTTGATGCAATCCAAGTTTACAGAGCTGGAGGACTAGGCTTTGGGAGCATCTCTCTGCTGTATTCCTTGGAAGATCTCTGTCCTTCTCCCCTGTTGAGAGCTTGTGCAACCAGCACTGTGCTTATATCAGCTCTGGAGTTTGCATTTAACAAATACTATGCAAAGCAATGAGATGTTGTTAATAGTGGAAATATTTCATGGAGTTCTTATGTAACCGAATCTGGAGCTCCAAATCTGGAGCTCCAAATTTGATAGAGGAATTTGGGAGAGGGGAGGCTGGAGGGACACCATGTACTTATGTGAACATGGTGTATTTTTTTTTTGTAAACTACACATCTTGCAAACCAGGATATTGAACCAATATCCTGCAGTGAGCAAATTCTGAGAGTTTTTGTCCAGGAATCTGAGAGGCAATATGGGAATGCCATCTAAAGCACATCTGTCATACAGATTTTATGCAAAGATGTGCAGATTCCCTGACAAAACTGCCATTGTAATGTGTGACCATTTTCTTTGCCTAAAGCTGGAAATGATTCCATGCAACCTGACAGCACTACATATTTCAGTTCTCCTGGATAGACTTGTGGAGTAAATCCCAATTCGAGTTCGCCTGTTTCTGGAGCTGGTTGAGCACTGGGCTGGATCACGTCCTTCAGTGAAATGGCACTAGGTGGAAGGGGCTGAGAGGAAACCAGATATCCCTTGATAAACCTGGAGCTACAGGGAAACAGTCTTCGGAGCATGTGGATTATTCTCAGTAGACTACAGCCCCCAAGCCACCAAATCCAAGCTGCGGAAATGCAGAGCACAACTAAGCCACAGCCTGCAGCCTGAGTAGAGGCAGGAAGAACTAGTCTGGCTTGCTTTTCACTTGCTACCAGGCAACATTTTTGTCTTCCTGTGAGCCTGGTCTTTGTTCAATAAAAGCTTGGCCCTGATACTTGTGCTTTCTGAGATCAGTGAGCCTTTCGTGGCAGGGAGAGGTGGCTAAATGAGAGCAGCCACCAGAATCCTAAGCAGAGTTACCCAAAAGATAATGTTAACAGTAACTGAAAGTTTTCTCAAGCTTAAACAGCTAAGTTCTCAGCTCTTTGAAAGACCAGTATTTAATTCTGGTCACAACATGAAAGCAGATTTCAAACCTGGGTGCATGAGGAAGAAGTGATGAGAACGGCATGAGCTGTGACCATGCCCAGAAGAGCAGAGTGCTAACAACAGCTCGCTGGTTAAGGTTTCTATCAGGTGCAATCAAAAGCTATCAATTGCATCACTGCTGTACTTGATTCAGAAATGTCCCCTTCCATTATCTTTGTCAAAATCCACTTGGATTCAGATAAGTTCTTTCAAAAATTTGAATGAGCAAGAGGAGTTCATTAGCGATTCAATATTGAAATCAGTTCAGAGTAAGTCCTTGCTCAGCCTCTTCTCCAGGCAACATGTCCAAGACAAACAGCCTGTTTTCTCTCACCACTCCTTGATTTCAGCAGTAGGAGCAAGTTGTTGACAAACCAAAACAAGAGAGTGTCCAACTTCATCTTCTCTTTGTTGGTATTACCAGAACTGTGGCTCTTTAAATCTTTGATGTTGAATGAGGCTTCATAGCTTAAAAGAGACTAACTTGTCCCTTAATATCTCATCTGTTTGGCCAGGTAAGAAGGGCTCTGCCACATCAGGTTGCTTGGTTGCAGGTGGGATGGCAACCTCTCAGGTAGCCACTTAGTTGAATGGCTCCTTCACACCTCTGTCTCACACCTCTCCTTCACAGAGCAATGTTAGAGATCAGGCTCAAATCTCACTGTTTTTGCTATGTTTAATGACAACCTCCCTTCCCACTGGCAAGCAGTTGCATACAAAATCCTCTGTAGGAAAGTGTGTGATCAGCACAGCCTGCATGGAGGCTGTGGTGGAAGGTCTGGGCCCATTTTAGTCATAATAAAATACGTAAAAGAGAAGCTATCAAGAGTCACCTGCCTGCCCTTTGCCACTGAGGCTGTTGGAGAAGTTTGTGCTCTGGTATTTGGCTCATCAGGAACTTGGTCAACAAATGATTTTGGGGAAAAAAAGTGCTGGAAAAACTAGGGACCATTTTGTTTGGTATCTTGTAGATTAAAAGCCACATTGTAGACATGTGGCTTTATATTCAAGCTGAGGGGTAAGGACTGCTAAGATGCAGAGGAAAAAGCTAGAGGTGAATGATTCTTTTCAAACAAGAGTAATCGAATAGTTTGAGTATCTGCTCAAGAAGTCCCATAGATAATTAATGTAACATTTGCATGGACAGAGGATTCCTCTCCTGCCTTGAACATGGAGTTACAGTCTCAAGGGCTGTGTCCCTTCTTTAGGAGCAGCCATGTGCCATTGACTTAGGAAACGCCATAAAGAAAGGCCACAACTTAGAGAAGCAGTGATTTTTGAATCAGCCCCTGTGTGGAATGCTAGATATAAGGGACAGAGAATTCAGATCCATGGATGCACAGGACAAAGGTCCACCAAACCTGCTGGCTCTAGTCCTCTGCAGGTGCAGTTCCGTATTTTTTATTTTTCTAAGCTATCAAGCTCTGTTTCAGACCCAGACCATGACGTTTTTCACTTCCTCTTGCCCAACTGTGTCAGAATCATTGTTCTTAGCACTTGAGTATTTTGGTCTGTCAAATGCATCACACACTGGTCTTCTCCTAGGTGCGGCCGGATTAGTCTGTGCAGAGACCTTGCGCCAGGAGGGCTTCTCGGACAGGATTGTAATGTGCACGATGGACAGACACTTGCCCTATGACAGACCAAAGCTCAGCAAGGTTGGTAGCACCTTGAGTGTGTCACTTTCCTCTTGATTTTTAAAATTTGCCCTAGCACCTTATGCAACCATTATTCATTGCACCAATATGTTCCTTCTTCTTCTTCATTCATTCCATCTGTTTTCCCTTGAATGTTATGTTAGTGCCTGAAAGATGAAGCTCCAGAGAGGAATTGTACAAATTCTTAACGAAGAGCTCACCAAGGAGAGAAACAAGGATATTTTGCATAGGTTCAATGTCAGCTAACTCAGACATCTTATGCCTGGGTGGATGAGTTGACTTCTCTTATATTTCTAGAAACAAAAATATAGGGCAGTGTAATGGGACTTGTAAATCTTGGTTTCTTAAGCAGAAAGAAATGTATTATCCACCCCACTTTTTATTAGCATATGGTTCTTGCTGTCCAGTGTTGCTCCAAGTGTTGACACTATTGATTATCATCATATCTTGATTGCATTATGTGGGTTTCTCCAGCATACATCCCTTTTTGTGTGCCAATTTGCAGAGACAGAGTGATCTTCTAATACCATTTTCATTACTATCTTCTGGACCTGACCTGATATCAGACAGTAACTCATGTTGAACAGCAGCATTTGGTCTTGAAGTGTAGAGACAACATAAGAAGAGGTAGGGTGTGTATTCCCCCTTGAGGCAAGGATGCTTCTCTGTAGACCAGTACTCTACAACTAGAGCATTTAACTCTGCTTCAAGCCCCAAGGCAAAGGGATTGTCAAAGGAATGCAAATATACACATGGCTTTTTGAGAGCATTCAAGCTATTGAGATATGCTTGGGGTGAAGAACAGCAGAATCAGAATTGAGGGTTCACCAAAGTTATGCAGGTGAGCCCTGAGAAGGCTGCAGTCATGGTCCCAACCAAACAACTCTCTGAAAGTCCCTTAAACAGTAAAAACATCTCACACAACAGGTAAATAACTTGTTAAACACCTCACTAAACACCTCAGGCTGCAGTTGCTTCTGGACCGTGTGTAAAGTCTACGTAAAAAAAAGTAGATATTTCTAGAATAGAAAAAAAAGAATATATTTTTCTTAATTCTGTTGTGAGCGGGACTAACCCTAGAAAGGGTCAGGAAAAGGGAATGCATAAAACTGCAGCCGGTGGACTTCTCGTCGTGCAGCATTACCCTTCCTCCGCTTTGCTGAACATCTGCTATCAGTTCATCCCAAGGTCCCTCAGGACTGTGTTCCTCCTCAAGCCCTTTGGACCATGACCTGCTCCCCGGCACACCGACTCCTTTGCTGCTGTTGCTGGAGCAGTGGAATGCAGTGAAACTCGTATGAGTTGCGTATGGCTGTGCTCTGCCCTTGCTGCACACCTGCACGGGAACCACCGCTCCAAAGGGTTGAAAGTTCCTCTCTTGCTAAACATTGGGTGTTGAAAGAATTTGCAGTAAAACCTCTGTAATCTTGCACCAACTAAAATCTGCCTCAGGACCTAAGAGACTGCCCTCTTCAGTGTTATCTGAAGTTACATGAAGTGCATGCACTGCTGTGCCTCCCACTGCCCTGGTTCCTAGTCCCTGACCAAGCCATCTCCAGGGATAGGAACTGGCACTTCAGCCCCTGATTCCAAGGGAAGTTGGGGCCAGATGGTGAAACCTTTGATTCCTGCAGCCCTGATCTTTCATGGACCACTCGAAACCTCATGCCTGGGTGGGTAGATGATCCTGCTGAAAGCCCTATGAAATATTGCTTCTATATAAAGCTGCTTCTTTACAGTTCCTCAGTAGCACTCACTCTGCTTTAGCTGCTCAGTGCTACTGCTGCACTGAGTTATCAAAAAAACAGCTGGACCCAGTAGTTCCTGATGACTTTTATTTCAATCACCTTTGATTCTAGTCTCTATAAAGCAAATCTCTTGACAGCTGCTGATTTCAGACTATTGCTAGCATGTGTTGGTAACAGGCATTTCACCACTCTCCTCTTCATCTATTCATGGGCAAACTGCTTTTTCTGCAGTCAATGGATTCCCACCCGGAGCAGATTGCCTTGCGCCCTAAGGAGTTCTTCCGCACGTATGACATCGAAGTCTTGACTGAAATGCAGGTAAGGAGAGCAGCATTCCCATGGGACCGCCTTCCCAGTGTGCCTGCAGGCTGTGTTTTGCTGTGCCTGCAGAATATGTTTTACAAGTTCTACCACAGAGAGATGTGGTGTGTGGAAAATGTAGCAGCTGTTGGTGTTCTTGATGTACTGATTCCTGTTGTGGAAATGTTAGATGCCTCCCCGAGTTCCTCTTTTCACTTATGCTAAGGAGCTTATGTTGCTTAAGGTGGTTCAAAACCACAAGCACAATTGGATGTTTGGCAGGAAGAACATCCTATGTAAACCCTGCTGTGATGGTGACCTCATCTGCTGTTCACTGAGTGTTCACGTGTGGGTTTGGCTTGACCAGCTGGCCTCTTATCCAGATAACTGTGTTTAAACACCTCTTCCCATTATTTTCCTTATACTAGGAGTTCTTCGAAAATTTGTGACATCTAAAGATGAGTGAGATGAACCCAATGTGTTGTGTCTGTTGTGGGCTCATATTGCTGTTGGAAATAGTGGTGTGCAAGGCAGATTCACAGAGAGTGTCTCCTGCTGCTTTGATCCCACTTTGCAGGGGTGATGCAAGGAGGAGGTAAAAGGAGATAAAAGGTCCAGATAGTGTCACAGAAAGCTCACATCTCAGTTCCCACCTGGCAGCCAAGTCAGCAGTCCCAGTTCATCACTCCATGCTGTTCAAGGCAAAGATCTGCCAGTGTTTTGCACTATGCTTGATAAGGCTTGTACTCCTCATCTTTAAATCAGAGTTTGGCTGTGGGACCCTCTGAGATGTCCCGTTGTCTCTGCTCAGGCCTACAGATTCAGCCTGTGGCAAAGTGCAATTGAAGTTCATGTCCTACTTACTTGAATAGCTGCCTCAAATGTTGAGTTATCCTGCTGCAGGAAGCAGCCCTAGTCCTGGATGGGCTTAAATGCAAGTGCCCTGTCAGATGGAGGTTACTGTTGCACGGGGTTCTGGCATGCCCTGATGAGGCTTTCTTGGGTCCATTAGCCAATTGTTATCAATACCTCATCATTGTAGATGCCACCACTAGGGCAGATGTGCTAGGAGATCATAGAATCATAGAATGCTTAAGGTTGGAAGGGACCTCAGAGGTCATCTAGTCCAACCTCCCTGTACACGCAGGGTCACCCAGAGCTCGTGGCACAGGCTGCATCCAAGCAGGTTTTAAAGATCTCCAAAGAAGGAGACTCCACAACCTCTCTGGGCAGCCTGT
>JAUBOD010000070.1:50606-66705 GCA_032353885.1 Nothura maculosa
TTTCTGCCAGAGAAGTCAGACTGGCTTTTTCAGACTTGGTCTGACTTATTTGTGGTGGGCTTATTTAAGAACATAAGACTTTAGAAGTAAGTAGTTTTCTGCAGTGTTGTTGCTGTGCGCTTTTGTGGGACAACTAGGAGAGAGGACTTCACAACTGGTGACTCCCAGCTTCTGCTCTTACCCCCTTGGGACTCACACCCTTGTTCCTCCATGCAGCTCTTGACTGCATTGCTCACAAAGCTCTTTGGGAGTGGATTGAATATAATTTGTTCTCATCAGTGGGTGCTTCTGCTTTTCAACTTACTCAACAGTATTAGCCCAAATAACATTATTATCTTTCCCAAACACTTCTGATCTTTAGATTGTTTATCTATTCAGTTATCTAATTATGAGTCATCTCATAAGTTCAGTCTTTGAAGATTTATGCTCAAGTTGACCTAAGCAGTGTGTCTCAGTATGCAAGTCCCCGAGCTCCAGAGGTTCAGGGCATGTCACAGGGAACTGCAGCATCTGCCCCCAGTGTTTACCAGTCATGGGGGATGTTTATTTTCTGAAGACACATGTAGATTTAAGTGGATTTCCAGGCAAAACTGGGCTAAAACAGCACAATCTCCTGCTCCCTGTTGTGACTGCGCAGGAACAAGCTCAAAGTGGAGATTGCCCTTCTCATTTTGCCTTGTGGCTCATGGCCTTTTTCCAAAGCTCCTCCAGCATTTTTACATCTCCTTTCCTTCTGCTCCACTTGTTTCCCATTCAGCCTTTGAGCTTCTATTTTGCCATCAGCACTGGAATTCTGGAGGATGATGCTGAGCTGGACAGGGACACACTGCTGCTGATGAAATCCCTCTGAGATTGTGTCTAGCCAGGAGTTCCTCACTGGGCAGGACACCACGTGCAGTTGTTTGTGGTTGTAGGCTCTCCAGTGAGAACATAACAGGGCCCATCTAGAACGATGGCTCAGAGCCCTCTCCATCCTTGCCCCACACCCCTAGAGTCATCACAGCAGAGCTCATGTCTCTGCATGGGTCCTTGGAGCACTGGTTCTTTTCTCTGCTTCCCACTTCTCTCCACTATGTTGCTTTTTGGGTAAGGGAGAAGTGGCCACCTGTGGCTACCCTAACTGCTCTGCTCTGCCTGGCCCTAGGAGCGACGAGGTGGTGGCCGTGGCCAGCATGAACTACGATCCCATCGTGTCCAAGGTGGCCGAGGTGCTGGCGGCTGGCAGGACCATCCGAAAGCGTGACGTAGAGTAAGTAGGCTCCTTGTAGGGAGCCAAGAGTGGTGTTGAGTGACTGGGCACTGAGCCCAGCCACCGTGTGCAGGGCAAGGCTGAGCCCTTGGTCCAGGTCCCCCCAGCTCTCAAGGCAGCTCCTTTCTGCTAGTCCCCACTCCATGCCCTGTGTGCATCTCCCCTTCCTACCACCTCCCTGCCTGCTCTGCTCAGTCCTCCATCCCACTTGCTGTCCCCATCCCACTTTTTACTAATTCCTTGTATTTATGCACGTAATTTGCAAAGAGAAGGGGTCTTGGACACTGTCATGCAGATCCAGATCTCTTCTGGTCACTGCACTCTGTGCAAGCCCCTACAGCTGCCCAGATTCCTGTGCACAGTAACTTGTTCCGTGCCAAAGGCAGGTGTGGTCTGTAGGTGTAAAAATCCTGGTCCTGGTGCATAACAGTGAGCTCCTCTTGTTGCTACTCCATGTGATCCTTTCTGGCTTGTGAAAACAAGTGATCACAACAAAAAAAGCCCACATTGACCCCCTTTCCCAAACAGGGATTGGCGGGAGCTCATAAGGGCTAAACATTAACTCTAAACAGAGCTAATGATCCTTGATTTCTCCTGCACCTTCTCAGCCTTTCTATTTAGTTTATAAGCGATTACAAAAGATTTTTTTTCCCTATTCTGCTTCCCTAACAGCCCCTGTGCAGTGGGGCTGGAGTCAATGTGCCCATCTTCAGGGCCTCTGTGCTGCTACAAGCACCAGCACCAAACAGGCTCCACATGCACTGCCAAAGCAGTTCTCATGGATGCATGAAACCCATGCATTCCCATGGATGCATGACATTCCCCTAGGATCCCCTATCTCCTAGGTTAACATCATCTCCTGACTCAGACCATCATGGCCAAACACTTACAAAACAGTATATTAGGGAGGGATAGTCCATAGGGAAAATACAAAACAAAACCCAACCATAAAAAAAAAACACAAAAAAAACACAAAAAAAAACAAAAAACACCCTCTATTTTTAAGATATCTCAAAGAAAAGAAAGTACCTCTAGGTGCAGACATCAGGTGCATAAGATGTGTTGACCCTAGAGTGCTTATAACATCCTAGAAGAAGCCTTTTGCATGGAAATAAGACCCGTGGACGAAGAATTTTCATGTGTTACAAATAGTTCCATTTCACATTTGGAGGAAATCCACAACTTTTTAGAGACATCCCATGAGAGATGCACTGCCAGGCCCCAGGTAGCCTTGAGCCCGGCTCAGACCTGCGTGCACCACCTGGGAGAGGCACCAGGGACATGAGGGCAACTCTTCGGCGTTTAGGAAGAGGCAGCACGGCCACGTAACCCTAACCTCTCTCTTTCTTTCTCTCTTTCCTGCTGCACTGGCACCTTGTAGGCTGTTTGTCCGTCATGGCAAGTATGTTCTGGTTTAAGTTCTGGGTGTATTGGTAGTAGCGCAGGGAAAAAGGCCCTTCCTCCCCCTGCCCAGAGGCATCTGGGCAATGTCTCCAATTCCCGCATGGAAGCTGCGTGCTGGAGGGGTTGATTTAAGTTAATGAGTGCTATTGGAGCTCAGTTTTAAGTGGAATCCAATGTGCACGTATATACTTTTTCCCATTTTAGTAACATGTTGAAGACTAATGGAGTGGTGGTTGCTGAGCTGCTTTGCCTGCCTGATCTTGGTACTGCCCTGCACTGGGTCCTGTGATGGTGGCAGATCCTAAAGCACCAAATAGCCTTGGTTAATCTCACTATGAGGGAGCTGGGAAACACCTGACAGTACTTCTGCTTTTGTCTTCCCACTAGAACCGGAGATATGTCCTGGCTGACTGGAAAAGGCTCCTAGTGCAGGATGCAGCTGCTCTCTCCTGATGCTGCAGTCGCCCTTGAGGACATGGAGCTCACCCCACGTTCCACGGCAAGATGCCGATAATGCAGCAGGGCCATTGCCCTTCTCGGACTCGGATGAACCCAGTGTCCTTCACTGAGCAGTTACCTTCCTAGCAATTCCTGTCTGCGTGCAAAGAGCTGCTGGCTCCTCCATCCCAGCGGCCGCCTCGGCTGCGGCTCTGCCTTTCACATTCCTGTGGGAACACGAGAAAGCAGGACCGTAGAGGCAACGGGCATCAACATCTGCGGCCAGCATGTGTGCAGCATGGCTGATGGGCTGCTGCTGTGACCTCTGCCCGCTGTGGGACCCCAGGGCAGGAGGCAGGTACCTGCTTCCATGCTGTTCTGCCCGGGAAGCGCCTGGGACACCAGGCAGGGTAGATGTTCTGGGTGGCATGGTGAGAGCCTCTACCCCAAGCGCATCTGTGGATCCCATAAACAGCACTAGTGCCTTTCATTGCTCCCCGTGTCCTGTCCATGCTCCCAAGCACATTATCTCCTTCCCAAAGTACGTCGTTCCTGCAGTGTGTCCCACCATGCTTGGTGCCAGCATGCTCCAGAATTCCTTCCCGAGATTTGTAGAGATTTTGCCAGATTTTTGATAGGATCCAATGGAAAAAGCTGGTCTGGATTACTCATCTCATTTGCATTGTCTCCCAGTGTAGATGACTCCCTGCCTAAGCCGAGGACGCCAGCAGTTCATCGTGTGGCCTCTTCATGGCTCTGTGTCGCCACCCCAGAGCCCTCTCAGGGCCCTTGTTACCCAGCCACACCATCTCCTGCTACATAAGCACACCAGCAATTGTCAGGCTCCCCAGTTCTCCCTGGCCTCTCATGTATGCCTGTGCATTTCCAGCTTGAGTTTTGCTGCTTTTGGCAATGGAGCAGCCCTGCAAGCGCCCAGGGGTCTCGAGCAGCATTGCAGAGGCATTGGAGTCCAAGGAGGGGTGTTGTCAGGCAGGACTGCAGCTGTGGGGCTGGTGCCTGTCCTTCAGATCAGCCTCATAATTGCTGTCTTCCTGAAGGATTCCTGAATAATCAACCACGCTGCTGAAACGTTGCTCAAGAAAAAATAGCAGAGTAATGACTGGAGGAGTATTTCTGGCTGTCTTCTGTCATTTGTCATTTATTCTTCCTGTCATCTAGTGACAAATCTGTATTTCTCATGTCAGCTTTGCACGTCAGTGCTCTGCTGTCAAGTTTTCTGTCCCTTACTGGAACAAAGGCCTTGCCCCTAGCCCAAAAGAGGGTCTGGCCAGTGCCAGGCCCTGTCCCTGCTACCCAGCAGGGCTGGGAATAGTAGGAGAACTTGGACAGCACCCAGAAGTTTATTCCTTATCAGTTATTCTTTTTACCCAGTGTAAGGCATCAGTCATGCCTTTCAGCAAGGAGGTCTCTTGACGGACTGTGTGGTGCCTGTGCCTCTTCTGTGAAGGGTGTCCATTTGTCTCCTCTCTCCGGCTCATCCTTATGTATTCCCAAATGTCACGATGTTGGCTTGGATAGCAGTGTCACCAGTGGTTTGTGATGCCTCCATCGGACTCTTCTGTTCTCTCCTCAAGGCTGTTCCCTGTGGTGTGAGCAGAAGCAGTCAGAGGAAACATCATTTAAGTAATTCCTCCCTCTGACTTGTTATCCCTAGCTTCACCATCATGCTGCTGAAATCCTTCTAAGACCGTTTTATTTTTCTCCTTTTGTTTTTGGCCAGCCAAGAGTATTTAATGTTATCCCAAGCATCTCCAATTGCTGGCTTCCAGCCTTCTCAGCACTGTGCTCTGGGAGTGTCCTGCTCCATTTGCTCTTTATCTTTTCACATGAGGTAAAGGCCGATGATTTTCTTCTTCTCTGTATTGCCTACTGTAATTTGCTGCATAATCTGTGACGAGTTAGTGTCTTCCATAGCCTATGCTGTTGGGAATAAGCATTAGCCTCAGGTTAAACCTTTTTGAAGCACCCAACGGCTTCTTAGGGATCCTCCTGCCATCACCAAGTTCTTCTGCCATGTGTTTGTGTTCTGAGTCCATCCGCAGCCTGTGACTTTACCCTCAAAAATGCTTCATTCCCAGTCAAACAACCTTCCCCTGATGTTTTGCCCCATTGTGTTCAGCTTTAGCCAGGATGCCCAGGTGCTTTCCAGGTTGTTCATCTCCCATAGATGCCCCCTATGTTCACACACACACTCAGGTGGTGCCTGTAGGTCCTGAGCTTTCCAGCCCTGAGCTCTCCAGCAGGTCCATGTCAGCGCTGCTCTATTTGGTCCCTGCCTTGGCTTCCTTTCTGCACCTCAGCCTAGGAACGAACTGGACCCACTCGGTCGTGCCCACTGCGCTCCCCTGCTGCTCTCCGCATGGGTTTCCTTCCTGTACATCCAAGAACTCTCCAAGATGTCTAGCCATGGCATTGCACTAGGCAATAGGTTCATTTATAGTGCCCCAAGCCGTTGTTAAAAATCGCTGCTTCTCAGGGATGGTTTCCCAGACACAAATGTCTGACCACAAATGTCTTTGTCCACAAATGTCTGACCTTGGTTTTGGTTTTGTTCCTAGCAAGTTGCTTGGGTGGGCACTGCTTTTCAAAGCGTTGGTGTTCACTGATCAGCAGGCTCCAGACAAGTGTTTTTTTGGTGCCTCCTTTGAGGTTTTGAGGTGGTTGGCCTTGCTGCTTGTTGTTCAATACCATCTGTAATGCAATAGGGATTAATTCCTTGCCAATGAAATCTCTAGATGTTCCGTCCAGATGTTCCTAAATATAGACTAGAAGGACCTAGTGGACCTTTGTGTTATTCCATTATCTTTAATTAGGTCACCATCCTTCCATCCTTATCTAATAACAGAGCAATACTCAGAGCAAGCAGTATTTTTTCCATACCTGCTTAGACGTCCTGTGACATTTGCTCAGCACAGAGTTTATTTCTTTTTAATTTCTTTATTTTATTTGACTGTTAAGTGAAAACAGGAGAGCGGCTGGCCTGAGCTGGGCTCCATGGCCACGCTGTGGTGTCACCAGCACTGACCAGGCACAGGGAACCATCTCAGAAACAGGCCACATACATAAGCATGACCCAGCTTAGATCTGCCTTGAGATACAGATGGTATCTTTGTACACGGAAGCCCTGGTGAACGTCTCCTTATCATTAATTGAGCTAAAGGCTCTATGAGCCCCTCCAACATCATGGCATCCTGTGGCAGTGAACTCCACAGCTTCATTGCGGCTTTTATTAAAAAGAAGGCTTATCTTCTCATATCAGTTGACAGTCCTAGGCCCTTATGGTCTGCATTTAAAATAGTCTTTCTCAGTATTTGCTGCAGAAGACCTAGACACAGGGTGCATCAGCAGCTGGTCTGCCTGGATGTCTTCTCCGAAAGTTGGTGTTTGAGGATGTTGAGGAGATGCTGATTGAGTGGGACCAGCTCTGGTGACCAGAAGGATCTTTGCCTGGAGTTCACTTCTAGCTGAATCACCTCCTTACGCACAGAGTCCTCTCCACCTTTACCTGCCCCGGGAACAACTACCCCTACGGGGTCAGTCCTAAGGATGCCACTTGGTGGGAGCGGTGGTGCTGAGTGGAGATGCATGGGACACCCAGGAGGTCCCGGAGCAGGACTGGGCCTGGTAGCTGGGAAGCTTATGGTGAAGAGCACTGGAGGTTGAAATGCTCTGTGTGTGGGAGCACTGAGCCTTCCTGTTTCTGTCATTGTCACCTCAATGTCACTGCTAAAACAGTTGTCCACTGGAAACATGGATTCTGGAAAACAGCATCCCCAAGAACACAGCCAGCCTTGCCACATCGAGACGGACTTTCTGCAGAGCAGCCTGGAGGCTCTGCTGGCCCCCGTGAGCTCCGGGATGTGTGTCCCGCCGGCGGCCAGGTCCCCCGGAGCGCCCTGAGGACCCATGGGATGCCCTGGACCCCCCAGGAGCGTCCTGAGGACCCGTGGGACGCCCTGGACCCCCCAGGAGCGCCCTGAGGACCTGTGGAACTCCCTGGACCCCCCAGGAGCGCCCTGAGGACCCATGGGACAGTGAGCACCCTCCTGGCCCCGTGGTGGCCGCACGGCGAGTCCCTCCTGCCCTTCTGCAGCCGCATGGCGGGTCCAAGCGGCCCCAGGATGAGCCACCCAGCTCATGCCACCCCTGCATGACCTTCCCCGCTTGCTCACCCCCAAGCAGCTTCTGCGGGAGGCAGCGGGATGGAGAGGGGCCCGTTGGGCACGGGGTGGCCCCACCGCCCCGTCAGGCATTTCTCAGTAAGCAATAATTGCCCCTCGATAGAGCGCAGGGTGCCGTGCGGCGGGAGAGGCTACGATGAGGACGCCGCGTGTCCTGCAGCTCCGGCGCGGCTCAGCGGCACTCCTGCCTTGGCAATAAAGGCCACTTCAACTAGGCAGTGTTTGTGCCCTGCTCCGACCCTCGTCAAGCCCTGTGTCCCGCTCTTTTCCTGATGGAGGGGTGGGATCAGCCTGGATCTTGTGTGAAGGGGGTCTCAGGGAGGGATGCTGAGCGAGCGGAGATCCGGCTACAAGGCAGGACAAGGTGTGATGCTGCCACCATAAGGCTCTGCATGGAGAAGACAGGGAAGGGAATGTACATTGCAGCCCTAGAGCTGAACAGCCGTCATGCTTGGGTCCATCAGCCCCAACATCTAGGGAAGGGATCTGAAGAAATCCCCACATCCGAAACCCATCAATTCACACAGAGAGCAACTTGGTGCCCAGTGTATCCTGTGGAGCCAGGGATGTTAGAAGAGATGGACAGGGGTGTTTGTTAGAAGAGACGGACAGCTCTGGGCAGCTTGCAACCAGCTGCCCGAGAAGGGTGTCTGGGCTGGGTTTGGTGCCCCTCAAAGCAGCCACATGTGCCCTGGCAGCAGGAGCTTGGTGTCCCCACGAAAGGCTTCCCAGCCCCTATGTGTTCCTCCCTGCTCACAGCAGCCTTGTCCCCATGTAGCCAATGCCCAGGTGGCCCCAGGCATTAGCCCGTCTTGTCATTTACTTAATCCCCTTCTGGCTGATCCTGCGGGAGCTGGCAGTGAGCAGAGCTTGGCGCTGGCCATGGCTGCACACACTCCTCTGCCCCGCCACATCCGCTGGGGCTTGACCACCCTCAGCAGCTCCCTGTTCATCAACAACAAGACCCAGGACTACAGGGCTGCCCGCGTCTGCCACCCAGGTATGGTGCTGCGAGGTTTGGGGGATACTTGATGTGGCCGCCCCATGGCCAGGGCTCCTCCAGAGCTCACCAGCACGGCCAGTGACGTCTCCCCGTCCCGCTGCAAGCCGTGAGGTGTCCCTGGGGAGAAGGAGGGCTTTGATTGGGCTGACCCTTCCGCCTTGGCCCTGCGTAGCGCGCGAGCTGCTGGCCAGCCTGCCCCTGCAGATGATGCTCTACTTCAATGTCTTCTACTTCCCGCTGTGGTGCGTGGCAGAGGGGACGATGCTGCTGCAGAAGGTACCTGGCTGTGGGGCTCGTGGTGAGGCCGGGTGGGAGCAGCCTCCTCGTGTGCCCTGGGAGAGAGAGGTGGGGGAGACGTCTCCAAAAGTACCGGGTCCCCCAACCTGCACTTACCATCGTGAGCAAAGGGGCCCGTTTCCAGCGGGCAGGAGGGTTGTCCTGGGTGCGTGGCGAAGCGCCCGGGCACCGTGCGACCACGGGCTCCCTGCCGCAGTACGGCCTGCTGCCCCGCTACTACCAGCTGCTGCTGCTCGCCGCCTTCCTCATCCTCTCGCTGGGCGAAGGCCTCCGCCTCTTCCTCGGCTACATAGGGAACCTGCAGGAGAAGGTAGGAGGTGGCTCCGTGTGGCTCCGTGTGGGAGATGGGCTGTACAGGGTGGGCTGTGCGGCGGGGGGAGCTGGGGCTCCTTGGGTGTCCCCTGTGCCTGGGCTTGCGCTCTTGTCACCTCCAGGGCCCACTGTGCTCCCTTGCTGCTCTCCTTGGGACCTGCCTGGAGCTCTCCAAGCAGGAACAGGGTGTTGCAGGACACTCTACTGCATAAGCCAGTGTCTGTAGATGTTTTCCCAGCTGGTTGGGTTGGAAAAGAGATGCCAAGGCAGGGGGCTCAACCCCATACGAGTGGGAGCAGGTCTTGGCCACACTGCCGAAACGTTTGCCTGGTCCATGTCCCATCCTCCAGACAGGCCTTGGCACCCGCCTCGTGCTCCTATTTCCTGAGCTAGCGTCCCTGGGTGGTGCCCAAGAGAGGACATTTAGGTCCCACCTTCTGCTTCCCCAGGTGCCTGAGCTCGCTGGCTTCCTCCTCCTCTCGGTCCTCATCCAGCTTCCCCTCCTGCTTTTCCTGCTCACGGACAACAACATCATCCGGCTGCCCCTGGAGATGGCCGTGCACATCCCATACCTGGCATTCCTGGTCTCCGAGATCCCGGCCGCCTTCTTTGCACTGAGGACAATGACCAAGCAGCTGGTGATAGAGTTCCACCTGCAGCAGTTCATGGATGGGGACCGGCCACGACAGCCGAGGCAGAAAGGGGCAGGAGGCCAAGGGCAGATGACACTCTAGGAACAGCCCTTCGGTAGGACGGGGCAGAACCGCCTTGCTGAGAGACCTCCCAAGAGCAAGGAGCATTAAACAGTGCCAAGACGTCTGGTGCATCTCCTTGTTCTGTGTCTTGCAGCAGAGCAGCTCTGGGGCCTGTGGGTTGCCCTGCACATAGGCTAAAACCTAAGTGTGAGCAGTGACCTGGCCTGTCCCTGTTCTGTACCCCGAGGTGCTCATCTACCCCGGCATGTAGCAGATGCACCTGGGTGCCCAACATGCGAGGGCAGCCGAGCAGAAGAGCTGCTGCTGTGGAAGGGCCAACGGGTACAAGGTGTTGGGGGGCCCCGAGGTGCTCAAGCTCTCCTGAGGACTGTGCGTGTCCTCGCTGAATGGGGATCCTGCAGAATGTAGGAACCAAGCCAGGGCAGGAGCCACTGGGCTGCCCTCTGCATGCAAGGACCATGCAAGGTGGTTGCCACCACCTTAAGCCCAGCTCTCAAACCCCAAGCAGAGGATCAGACGTGGGGGCTGCGCAGCCAATGCTTCAACACATGGAGTGTTACAAGCAAAAGCAAGAGATGTAAGTGCTGTTGAAAGAAAAACGGCCAGACACCCATATGGAGCAAGGGAAACCGACTGGGACGTGACACTGGGTGGGGCTACTGCACAACTGGCCAGACTGGCTGCACTAACCACACCAACTCGTGCACCCAGCACTGGTGACACCTCAGGGGACCTTGCCCTGCATGCTGGGCATAAGGGAACGCTTTGGATTGTCCCAGGGATGTTCCAGTGCCCAGGAAGCTCCCACGTAGTTCACATGAAGCTCTACAAAGTGCTATCCCACCTGGAAGCTGTGGGAAGCTGCCATGGTTACAAGTGGTTTTGCCTGGCCCAGGGCCCTGTAGGGATGGGAGCAGCAGGATGGGTCAACATGGGGTGGGCACCTGGGGTGAGCACCTGGACTACTGGTAGTGGATGTCCTTGTTTTATGGGGCTAGGCAAAGGACATGACGTCCCAAAGAAAGAGCAGTGCCACAAACCTTAGGACAGTCCCACGAAGGGCTAGAGACAAAGCAGAGCTACGTCCCGCTTTCTGAACAGCTTTATTTCATTCCATCACTCTTTCCCATGTGGAATCAAGCCTCGAGGACAAACCAGAGAGCGACACAGTGCCAAGGGCTCCGTGTTCTACGTTGAGCGGAGACCAGGCAGGTTGCAAGCAAGCTCTGCGGGACGGCTGCGCTGGGGCCTGCGCCGCTCTGTGCCGGGAGCTGCAGAGCTCTGCGCTGTGCTGGGGGCTGTTGCCTTTGTGCTCCTTTTGCCAGGACCTCCTGTTGCTGCAGGTGTTTCTCCAGGCAGGGCTGATCTCAGCGCCTGCAGCCCCACACAGGCTGGTCACCTCCAGCTGCAGCTCAGGTTGCTTCCATCACATCTACCTCCAATGGAACAGTGTTTATTGCTGAAAACACCCCATGTTCCAGCCAGCCCATCATGGCTCTGCTGTGGCCTCGGCCTTATCTTTTGGGGGTTTTACCTGCAAAATGAAGAGGGTGATTGGTTAGTCTGTTTAGCATACTAGAGACTTGGTCAGCTAGGTAGGTAGCTTGGTCAGCTTGCCCGTGATGACCAGGCAATATTTGCACACTGTGGTACAGTGTGCTCAGCTCTGCTCAGTCCCAGTAATCCTGCTCTTATAGGAGAGGCTGCATGAAAGACCTCTGAGAGGGCCATCCAACATACACTGTTGTATGGCCCCTGGGCTGGGCAGTACCCAAACTAACATCACTCACGCCAGCAAAACATGATGCTCATCTAGAATATGAACTCTAGAATATGAATACACCATCTAAAACAGCTGCTCTTCTTTGACCCAGGGTCTGGTCAGATTATGGTTAGTCCTAAGAGTGAATTTTATTGTGAAGATGGTATAGGTAAGAAAGTTTTAAAATAGTGAGTTTTCCTGTGCAGGAGACTCTGGGAAGCCTCATTCCTTTTCAGCTTGAGCTCAAAGGCCACCTGTCGCATAAAATAAAACTGAGATCATGTGGCTTTTCCCTCAAACTGGACAACTCTCTTCCACTCACTTGTGGACTAAACTTATGAGAGTTTAATTTCTATGTCAGGTTCAGTGAAGTTGGTCAAAGGGTCCAAGATGTTAGAGGGAGGAGATGCACTCTGCTTGGGTCTCCGCAGAGGAGAGATTTTGGGAACTGTTTAAACAAACAGCAGATTAACCAGATTGCCTTCCAGCCCTCCCTTCCAGCTCTCTAAACTGGCCCTGCAGCCTGTCCTCACCTCCTCAAACTTCTCTTTCCAATACAAGTCAGCCTTTGAGTCCAGGTAGAGCAGAACCAGATCACACACCACCGTCACCTGGAGAGGGACAAGTGCAGCACAACAGTCAGAAGTGGGCTCAGTCAGTGGTGAGACGCGGTGCATGAGAGCCAGGACCTCAACCCACAGCACCCATCCAACCTGTGCAAGTCCACTCCACCCTGGAGCCAAACTCCACCATCTGGTGAGTGCTAAGGGGGACCTTTCTACTCTTTCTTGCCCTCCAGGCAGTCCCGTTGGGACCTCTCAGGCCCAAGTGTAGCACAAGATGCTAATGTGAACATCTGAGCTGCTGGGCAAGGACCAACAGTGCAGGCTGGTGTCGCGCAGCATCATTGTCACAGCCACACCAGCAAGGGAGGTGAGCAGTTATGTGGAATGCCACGTCTGTGTGTCTCATTTGAAGGAGTGCAGACAGCAGCACCCTGACAGTGCTCACCTGCCTCCCTTGACTGTGCAGCAAACGTGGCACCCACAGGGTGACAGAGACACGTGGCCTGGGTGACACACTGTGACCTTGACACTCCTCCAGATCCTTGCTCTGGTGTCTAGTTACTGGCAGGAACTAGTGTCGTTCCTGCTGATGTTCACGAACAGGAGCTAACGCTCTGGCCAGTCCCCAGCACACACTAGGTAGGCAGCAAGTCCCAGCCCGTGGATCAGAGCAAAGGGCATGTGGGGGCTACTCACAGCACCCAGGAGCGCGAGGCTGGTGCCGAGGCTCACGGCAAGTGGAACGATGCCGAATTTCCCAGCCTGCTGGAAAATAGAACAGTGGGGGAAGAGGAAAGACAACGAGCAGGTACCACCAGTGAGACGGTCATGACAGAAAGCCCAGCTTGCTTCAAGTCTGCTGTCATGGGCAAAGGTTAAGTGCTGGATGGAACAAGGGTCATTTCCTCATGCTCAGTTTTAGGTATTTGGCTGCTATCACGTTCAAAGAGGGAAATCAGGCAGCTCATAGCTCAGTGGTAGATGAGCCACATCCTATTCCAACAGCCGTGACTGAAGACTCCATCCCACCTCAAAGCTCCAGACAACTCCATGGAACTGCATCCTGCAGAACAGCAAACACACCTTTCTGTTGTGATATGCCTTCCTCACTACCCAAATGGTGGAAAGAGAATGGTCTTTTGGTGCCACTTTCTTCTGCTCTAGGCCTATCCTAGTCTCGGCACCCAGTCCTGCTTTTGAAGCTTATCTTTCTTCAGGTGAGAAGATCAGTTATGGAAAGCCCAACTAGTCCTCTGGTGCAGGTCCCACCTGGCACAGTATTTAGTTTGCCAGTGATGCTGCACACAGTAGCATGTGCCATGATTATGCCTGTGCCTTCCTCCCCAGAGACGCAATTAATGAAGAAGGGATTAATTGTGCAAGTTCAGAAAAGTTAGGTTTGCTCCTCAATATGTTCCCAGTCAACACTGGGCACTCAGAGGTGCCCTAAGCCCCTCTGAGCAGTCTAGCTCACCTTACTTGCAGGGTCTAATGTCTCACAGTACCTTGACCATGTCAGATGCTGCACAAACATGGGAAACCTCATTGCTCAGGCCATTGCCAAGAGCTTCCATTTCAGATGGGACAGACTATTTCTTCCTGCTCTCTGTGGTGCCCCACTCTGCTCTGAGGAAAGTAAAACTCTGGAAAGAGGTGAGGAGTTTCTCGAGGTAAGAGGAAAAAAATGCCTGAAGGAGGCAAAGGAGCCTCGGGAGACAGCACAGTGGTGAGGAGCAAGTTCTGGTGACAAGGGAGATAGGGCTGTGCGTTTGGGCACCTCACGGGGCACAGTACCTGGCCATGCACAGAGATGTCAAAGCGGATTCCGTAGAGCTTCAGCAGGCTCCGGTAGTGCCTTTTTTGGGGATCCCAGTAGTAGGTGGCGGTTCTAAGGCAGACACAAAGGACAAGGTTCAAAAGGATCCTGTGGCCCTGTGTAAGCAGAGTGAGGGACAGGCCCTTGCAAGCTGGCAGACTGGGAAGGGCTGTCTTCAAGCAGGCAGGGACAAGGACAATGCACATGCTGGGCACCAGCAGCAGGGCCTCTGCTCCTGGCAGAGCATCCTCTTCCCTTTAGGAAAACCGAGATCCCCAATGATCTCTGTGTGAGCGCCTCTTCCAGGGACCTCTGTGGCTGCTATGGCAGCAAGGCTGGTGCCTCACCTGAAATTGTAGTTCCTGTCCTGCAGGCTGAAGGAGTACTGAGGCTGGCACTGGGCAGCAGGGTGATCCAGGTCACAGTCCCACTTGATGTCAACTCCAATGCACCCGCCCTGCCGCACATCAACACACGTTTTATTCAAAGAGAAGCAATGGACTGGAGATTTCCAAAGGAAAAGCAAATACCATCAATGCCAGATTCCCAAAGGTCTCTCCGGCTGCCTCCACCATGTCACGGATGCGGAAGACTGGGCAGGATGGGCTGATAAGTGGATCATACCTGCAGCTCTTGAAATAGGTGGAATCATTGGTTTGCAGAGTGTTGTCCCTGAAACAGGAGACAGCGAGTATGTCACAAGAACTGGGGAAAGTGGGAGGTCACAGGACGCTGCTGCATGACCAAGAAGGACAACTTCCCACTGTTCCCACCATTCCAAAGCAGCGGGACCACTATTGTTCTTGCTGAGAAATGACACCCATTGCCTCTCCTAATGTCCCTGTAGAGTGGGACCATGTGGGGTGCAGAACACACAGGTCTGCCCCAAGGTCTGGTCAACTTCTTCTAGGACTGGATGCATCAGAGCCTGGTCTGTCCCTTCTTTCCCAGTCTCCTTTGTCCTCAGACACCCCATCAGACCAAGGACATTCATTTAATACAAGTGTCTTCTGGTTCCCAGGTTGCAAGAGGATGGAGGGAATTTGGCCTCCAGAAAAAAACATAGATGAAGCCTTTAGAACACCTACCAGCACAGCCTGCCATGCTCCCGTCTCTCCCCATTCCTCTGCATTTGGCTTTCATCTTTTTTCCTCCCTACATCTCCTTCCCACAGCATCAGTCATTGCTGTGAGACATGACCCAGCTCTAGAGTTCCTGCTCTAGGGGAGTTGAGGCCCTCCTGGCAGAGCAAAGCAGCTCAGTTAGCATGACTCAAACCATGAGTTTATAGTTCTCGAGACAGCTGGAAACAACAATCTCTTTCTCTGGGCCTTTCGCAGTCCCAACACTTTTATCACTACAAACACAGTTAAAGAGACCATGTTCTCCCTGAATGCATCACTGAAATCTTAACTGAAAGCCAAGACTCTCCTTGATGAGATCCTGAAGCTTGGACATCCAGGCTACTCAGCATCTAAGCAGAGAAGCTCAGCACTAGGTTGCATGCACAGTTCCAGTAGGAGGAGCTTCATACTTACTTGGAGAAGTTAAATTTGGTGAAGTGCACAGTGTTTTTTATAAAAAGGGTAAAATTCTCCGCCTCAGCCAGAAGAGGTTTCCTAGAAAACAATCACTGATGAACTCAAATATTTGTACAATGGCCAAGGTATAGCCCATTTCCCTGCCCTGCAATCTTTTCCATGACTCCAAGACTTAACTACTGTGGTCAACTATGAGAAATGCTCTTGATGAAGACCCTGATCCTAACTGATCAGTAGGTCAAAGATCTCCTTGAGCTCAGCCAATTCTCTGCTGGCCAGCAGAACCAGGACACTGCTTGCACAGAGAACCAGCATCCTTCAGAGCCTCTTCAGATGTCCTCCGACCCTGGGTAATACCTGGGCAGGGTGCCGTTCTCCACAGGACACCAGCTGTAGATCTCACAGGTGGAATGGGTGGTGTTGTACTTCACACATTTCCCAGTCTTTATCCCTGGAAGAAAAAGACAATGAAAAGACAATCTCACAGGTTTTAACCTCTCAGCGTCTTCTCTATAGCTTCCCTCCTGGGATAATGCCCTGGCCATGGTCCTGTTTGCTGCTCTGACCTTCGCAGGAAACACAAACACCATCCTCAGTGTGTTCCTCTCCTCAAAACTCCCCCGGGAAGCCCTCCCCAAGGCCAAACAGCAGAGGCTGATTTACTAAACACGAAGCTGCTTGTGGCCATGGTCTCACAGCAGCTCAGCTCCTGTTTGTCCAGCACAGCAGCTTCTGCTGCTGAAGGCACCTGCTCCCCGGTTAGACGTAAAACAAGCTGGAGAATCTGGCATAC
>JAUBOD010000070.1:66805-85922 GCA_032353885.1 Nothura maculosa
TCCAGCACAGCAGCTTCTGCTGCTGAAGGCACCTGCTCCCCGGTTAGACGTAAAACAAGCTGGAGAATCTGGCATACCAAGCTTCTACAGCTCCTCCTTTCTTATATTAACCACTGTGAAATAAATCATGCTTTATTTAAAAAAGGAAACCCTGCCAATTGCAAAGAATATTGGTTTGGAATTCAGCAACCAACATGAAAAACAACCAACCTCTTTATTTGCTGCCGACAGGAGCTTTTGCTACTAGTACCAACTTTCCTTGCAGTGACAAGTTGCTTTAAGTTTTTAGCCAAGAACAACCTCTGCAGAGCCCTTCAATGCACATTTACAAATACGCTGAATTCTGCCAGTTTAGGCATCTCCATGCCTCTGCTTGTTAGCAAGCATGAGCACACAAAATTATTATTATTATTATTGTTATTGTTATTATTATTATTATTTTAGCAAAACATCCAGTACCGTTGCCACGAACCACAGGGTTTCCCATGGGACAATCTGCATCTTCTCTGCAAATCCCATCTAGAACAGAGGGGCTCTAATAGAGAGCAATGAGAAAGCAAGAGGGAGAGAGGGTGAGGAGGAGAGCGCGAGGGCAGCACTGTCACTTGACAGCTCCACACCTTCGAGGTCAGTAACCCACATTTCTGCGTTGCTGCTCCTATCTGCATGACACAGCCACTTACTGCAGGCATCCGTCATGTCACAGCAGCATCCCGGGCACATGTAGCTTGCAGGATCCACGGCAGGGCTGTGAGAAACACTTACTCATGCGAGGATTTCATTTTCCTGTATCATATCCATATGTCAAGGATTCAGCCTACAGAAGGACCCAAGAAGCAGATACTGGCAGATGAGTGTGGCAGTCCCTTCCCAAGGGGGAAAGCACAAGAACATGCTGAGTGACACTGCTCTCCTCAGACACAGACACCCCTGGGTGCTCGGGGCAAGCAAGCTCCAAACCATAGGACAAATTCTCATTTTGAATCCTATGATGGTGCTGGAGGAAGCCTAAACCTGGTCAGGATGGTTTCCACACACCTAGTACCTCTTAGTGGAAATCAGTGTCAGCAATCTGCCTGTGATGATGTTCTGCACTGGTATGATCTGAGCTAGGTCACCCATGCCATGAATCCACCATGAGAGAGGCAAAAAAGATTAGATTCAGTCAAAAGGCATCCCAGGACTCTGGATCTGTGCATCTAGAGCCCTCCAAACCATGGCTGTCTTTGTTGTGACAGGGTAAAGGAATCCAGAAAAGAATTGGGAGCAGCATATTTTTCTAGGAGCCGACAGAAGAACTGCAAATTTGGGACAGGACTGAAATCTACGGATCCAGCTGCATTTGGAACAGATTTGGAGGATGATTATTCTGAAACTCTCTCAGAAACAGTTGCTGATTTGCAGCTCTCCACAGCTGCGCAGCCTCAGCTGTTCCGTTTGCTCCTGGCATGTGCCAGAAGAGCCGGGAAGCAGAGCAAGCTTGGAGAGAAACAGCAGCAGCAGCATCCCGCGAGCGGAGAGGGATGAGGCTTCTCCCAGGATCTAATAAACAGCCCCTCAGAGCCTCACCGACGGAATAACAAGTTCTACCTCTTCAGCCTACTTTGGTCATCTCCACCAGCCTGCAAGGCTCCTCAAGCAGACACAGGGGATTTTTAGTTATTCACTCTTCAAGACTGATGGTCTTCCCAGGAGGGCTGTCTTAGCTCTGCCATAGACCTATGCTCAAGACTGACATCAGCTGGTAAATCACCCTGGTCTGGGTTATGCTCAGGCCAGAGCCACTACCCTCTAAGTCCCCTTTGGTCTTGTAGTTGGGCAGTGCCAACTGCAGCATCACCCAGGACCATTGACGCAGCCAAATGCTTATGGAGGAAATGCTTTTTGTGTAACTTGCCCTAGACCCAGCCAAGATTTATCAGAAGATAAATCAGAAGATAAATATCACATAAATCAGAAGATAATCAGAAGATATCAGCAGAACACGCTGATAATTGTGAACATCAAAGCTTCCTGCCACTGCTAAACCTTAAGAACTTGCCAAACACTGATTTCAGCCAGTGCCTCAGAACCAGGAACAGTGCAGATCCTGGGGAGCAGTGCTGAGCAAAGCCCCAGGACGTGCGATAGCTCTGTAATGAGATGGAAATACTCTCATTTCTCTATCCTTTTAGCTTGCCTAAAGGAAAAACAAACATCCAGAGATGCCAGGGACAGCCCGTGTCACAGCCCTGCAATGCTTCATGCGGCATTTTCTTTTTCCTGGGAATATTTATACCAGTACCAATAGTTTAGGAATTCTGAGCACTTCAGGAAGGACCATTTGTATCATTTTCTCAGAGCTGAAAATCCTCCTCCCTTTCCACAAGCCTGTGCATTGGGAGCAGCCCAGCCTGGGAAGCTGCAGCAGAGCAGCGAGCTGGGAGGCAGCATCACGCTGGGCACGCTGGAAGCCAGAGGGACCATTAGGACACACAGTGCTTAGCTCAGCCATCAGAGGCCAATATTGGTTTGGCTTGAAACCCATTTATTTTTGTTTGCTAAGCAGTGCTCAGTCCACAAGAGTCCAGTCAAGTGGCTGGCTGGAATTCAGCCTCAGTTGGAAGATTTCTCTCAGGAAACCTATACCACTAAGTATCTGCTGACTGCTGCCTATACATCGTGCTCCATTTCTCCTAAAAGGAGACACTAAGATGGGGCGTCTTGCACTAGGGAGATATAAAGGGAACAGGACACAGGCGGCCATGG
The DNA here is from genome assembly GCA_032353885.1 of Nothura maculosa. NCBI lineage: Eukaryota > Metazoa > Chordata > Aves > Tinamiformes > Tinamidae > Nothura > Nothura maculosa. The sequence goes on from JAUBOD010000070.1 coordinate 69,554, forward strand.
AGCATGAGCAAAACTGAGTGTGTGGAAAAGCAACGGGAAAAATTGGCAAAATAGAGGAAAGAGAAGGGTAAAGTAAGTTCAGAGACCACAGATAGTACATAGATAGTATATAGACAGATAATATATAGATACCTCAGATAATATATAGATAATATATAGAGACCTCAGGAGGACCCAATAGCTCCTGCCCCTTGTCCTTCAGGCTACCACAGGCAATTGTGGCCAGTCTACCTGGACTTGTAAGCCTTGCACATGGAGCACTGACCAAAAAAACAGTTTTTTCTTTTTAATGAAATTTTCTCCTCCCTTCTGTCTAGTCTTGCACTGAGTTTTCTTGCACAGCTGCTATTCTGCTACAAAAATAGACACATTAGCATGCCTCAAAAATTGAATCCCATCACGACACTGAGCTAACAAACAGCACAGCACTATTTACCTCAGGACAGGTACCTTGGGCTTGCTTCGTTGTACTAATGAAGTTGGTCACCAGAAAAAACGTATTTTCTCCCTAAGAGGCAGAAAGAAAAACAAAATACAACAGAACAGAACAGTTCAGCATTTAATTTACACTGTATTTTTCCCCCCCAGGAGCAGAACAAACCCACCTTCAATCCCAATCTGCATTGCCTTTTGCATTAGATTTAATATGCTTTTCCTTTTTTTTTTTTTTTTTTTTTTTTTCTGGTGGTAAAGCTAGTGAAGCAGTCACATTTCCTTCCATAAAGCGCTATAAGCAACTTCACTACAAAATCTGTCATTCCACTGACTGAAACTTTGGTGAGACAGCAAGTTGTAGCTAAAAAAGTGTCCCCCGTAGGAGGAAGAACAAGCATCGGGAGGAAGAACACCCCATGGAAGGAAGCACAACCGGCGGGAGCAGCGGCAGCAGCAGGGAGCAGGGGGACGGGCAGAGCACCCCACTTGGCCTCTGGAGTCACAAGCGGGATGGTGGCAACAGGGCATGGAGCAGAGCTGGGTGTAGAACAATGGGCACCTCCATAAGGGATGTGGGCAACGCTGGGTACCTCTTCTCTCCTCTTCTGGGCTCGGCAGGGCACGGGACACAAGTGACCCCTTATTCCAAGCAGTGTGGGCCTGCTTCAGGAGCCCTGAGCGTGTAGGAGACACCTCCACCCTGGAGATGGGAGTCCCTTTGTGTGACTTGGCATCAGGACGCTTGGGATGGGCCGGGGCCATCCAGGCCAGGGATGGGGGCAGAAGGGGCAGAGGAGTCCCTATATTGGCACCCGTGCTGCTGCGGGGCACCCACCTGCGGAGGCTTCACGTAGTCGGCCACGTCCCAGAGGCGGCTGCTGAGCGACACTCCCTTGAGCTTGGTGAGCACGGAGGCGCGAGGCGCTGCGTCGCGCTCCTGGTAGCCCCCGCGCAGCAGCAGCGCCCACCTGGGGAGCGAGGCGGCGTTGGGAGCGTGCGCAGGTCGGGGTGTGTGCGTAGACCCTACCCCAGCCCGCAGCCCCTATCCCAGTGCATAGCCCTTACCTTAGTGCATAGCCCCTACCCCACCACATAGCCCCTACCCCAGCATGCAGCCCCTACCCCACCACATAGCCCCTACCCCCTCGTGTAGCCCCTACTCCAGCACGTAGCCCCTACTCCAGTGCATAGCCCCTACCTCAGCAAAGAGCTCCTCCTCCAGCACATAGCCCCTACCCCAGCGCATAGCCCGTCCCAGCACATAGCCCCTACCCTAGCACGTAGCCCCTACCCCAGTGCATAGCCCCTACCCCAACACACAACCCCTACCCCAGCACATAGCCCCTACCCCAGCACATAGCCCGTCCCAGCGCATAGCCCCCACCCCAGCCCGCAGCCCCTACCCCAGCGCGTAGCCCAGCACGCCGAGCTGCAGCGCGCGCTGCAGCAGCCCCACGCGCCGGTTCCGCGTGAGAGAGAACTTGGCCGTCTTGTAGTGGAGCAGCTCGCGGCCTGCCCGGGTCGCCGCCCACATGGCGCTCCCAGCACCAGGACCGACACAGGCCCCAGCACCGACACCAATACCGGCCCCGACACTGGTACCAGACCCGCACTGCACACAGCAGGAGGAGCCTCCACCTCGGCCTCCCCTTGCACTTCCCCGCCCCAGGGGCGGCCGCTCATTGATGGCGTCGCTGGTCGCGGCCCCTGGGCTCGATACGAGCGCATTAATACATTAAAATGCCGCAATAGAGGTTTCAGTCAAAGCAGCCTGAATTCAAGCAGCAAATTCAAGGCGTGCTCAGCTGTACTCACATGTCAGTCGGTAGAAACGGTGCCCAGAGAGGGGCACAATCAAGCACAAAGGACCAGAAGCTTTTCTTCCTCTTCTACATCACTAATATTGACAGTGGGAGTATTTGCTTATTTATTTAGAAATTAATTCTTTAGCAAGATAAATGAAAATAAAACCTCTGGATCTTTAGCCGTATTCGGTGTTGTCTTTTCCAGTCCATGCAGTGAGTTTGGGAGGGCTGTCTCTTTGCAGGACGCTACCATTTCCTGACATCCCCTGAGCCCTTCCAAGGAAGGCTGAAACGGGAGCGTTTAGGAGAGCTCTGTGAACCCTTGAATGAGCTGCTGTGGTGCTCCGTGTTGCAGGGGGCAGAGATGCTCAGAGAGAAATGCTGAATTTCAGGTCGCTGTGATAAACCACCCATTGCTCTCTGGGAGGAGTTTTACTGTAAAGGAGGAAACTGGCCCCACTTCTTTGTTGAGTTAAGCGAGTCCGCAGTCACAGTGACTTTGCTTGTATGAAGGGCAGGAGAGGACTGGGACACTGTGTGGATGGTGAATGTTTAAAGCTGTGCTGTCTCACTGGCCTTCCCCCACCTGTGTTCATTTCTTCTGCTTTTGTGAAGTTATGATTTCACTAATAACAGTTAACCCAATCCTGTTATTTCTGCCAAGCCAAAGGAGACTCAAATAGCAGGTGTCTGCTTCGGCTTGCAGATCAAAAACACCCGCTTGAAACTTAAGGCTACTCAGAGGATGTTGTTGGTAAAGGGGATTACTCTGCAGGCTGAATTTGCAGGGTTGGCATGAAGGAAAACCGGGCTGCTAAGCTGCATCAGATGATCATGCATCAGATGATCAGAGGCATCAGATCCAGCCCATCTCGAGCGAGCGAGCAGACATCTGTTTAGAGGCAGCACTTTTCCGCAACTCCCAGGGACATTTCACACGTCTGTTATTTCTGCAGTAATTTGGGAAAAGCAGCAGAATTCCTGACAGTTCAATCTGAGGCATTGCTGGGTCACTATGCTTGCAGTCCCTGCATTTCCAACTTTACTATAAATCATAAATATATATAATATAATCTTTAAATACTTTCCAACTTTGCTATAAATCAAGTGCTTTGGTTGCTGCACTGAAGGATGTCTTCTGTTCACAGAGAACAAGGTCGGTTTGGACAGCTGAGAATAGGCCCCAGCTCTGTAATATAACCAAGTCAGCTGTTCCAGGCTTTGCTGGAGAGTTTTCAGATGAGTCAGGTGCTATAAAACATCTGTCAACATGAATTTTCTTGATTTATTCTGCATGTTTGGGCTTCGGCGCTGGAAAAATTCAGTCTGTATCATCTGGTGGGTGAAGAGTTTCATGCTTTTATGAAACCAATTTGTTGACCATGCAGCTATGAACCTCTATGAACCTCTAGAGTCCATCCAGTCCAGCCCCTGCTCCAGCAGAGACACCCAGAGCACGGGGCACCCGGGTGCATCTAGGTGGGATGGGAAGATCCCCAGAGCAGGAGCCTCCCCAGCCTCCCTGGGCAGCCCGGACCAGGGCTCGGGCACCCTCACACCAAAAAAATTCTTCCTCATATGGAGATGGAGCTGCCTGCGGTTCAACTTGCCCCATTGCCCCTTGCCCTGTCACTGGCCACCACAGAGGAGAGTTTGGCCACATCCTCTTTACATTCTCCCCTCAGATATTTGTTCATGTTGATCAGACCCCCTCTCAGTCTTCTCTTCTCCAGCCAAAACAGGCCCAGCTCATTTAGTCTTTCCTCGTAGGAGGGATGATGCTCTCACAGCAAAGAGTGAGGTGGAAATTCTGAATGTGAGTTACCACATGCTTGGTGACAACGTGGGCCAGGTGCCATCCCCATACCCAGCACTAAGAAAGGGGCTCTGCAGAGCTTAGCAATGCAGCTCAGAGAGCTACATTAGTGCTCTGCTTGCTTCAGGCCACTGCAGAGTACCAATGGTTAATACCTAAAGTTTCCTGAAAATTATTTTCCTATGTTTGTAGTCAAAACCAGTGTCAATTTCAATGATTTGTGCCCTGGATCTTTTTTTTTTCTTGCATCATTCAAGGTTTACTTCTTCTTTTCTTTTTCTGTCCTTCCTACTTCCCACTTTTGGATGCTGTTTCTTCCACTTATCCATCATTTCATTTTTTTTGTTACTGATTATTTCAGTCCCACTCTCACAAATGTGTAAAATGCTTAATATGATCAGGAAAAAAAAATACAAGTGAGTTAGGCCTTAGTCTGCATTGCTCTGCTAAGGTCACCTGTGCTAGGCTGAAATCACCCATCCCTTCTTCCTAACATCCACTGTGCCAAACGTTGCTCATGTTGTCAAAAAAGGGCTTTTTGCCCCTTTGTTCATGTGCTTTTCTTGATGACAGGTGCTTCATTTTTGCTTTCTGTGGCTGTCCATGGGTGCCCACAAGTGGGAATTCACTAAAGCCCCAGTTCTTAGCAAATAATGTTTAACTTTGTCTGAACACAGCTCTATGCAATCATGTTTTGTCAGAATCTGATCTCTGATTGTGCAGATTATTTTACGTTTGCATATCTAATAATTTCTGTGCTTTGAACTTAAATCCCTATGTTCATTCTGAAAAGTTTCTTATGAGTAAGCCACATTTCATTCTGTAAATATTGATCATTCCCAGGATTTTCAAAACCATCCTGACTCCCTTTCAATCTCTGAGAGAAAAAAAATCGTGTTAAACACAGAACCTATAAAAGGTTTGTATTTCAAACAGTATAAATACTTATATTTTAAATCCTTTACTGTTTCTCTTACTTCCTTTACCACTAGCCCTTCTTACAATCCCCCTCAAAAAATGAGTTCCAAATTAAAATCATACAAAAAGCAAGGTAGGTAAAGAATTAATGCACACCAAGGGCTTTCTTGTTTACCAGCTGGTGTAGCTGGAGATGATCCACTTACATTGGCATTATCACATCAATTCATTATTCACTAGAGCTGGACACAGCTTTTGTATGAGTGTGAGAGCCAGAAGGGAACATGTTGAACCCTTCGGGCACTGTAATTATCAGGTGAGCCACTGGGGTGTTATAGGGTATATATATGTTGAATGCTATTGGAATCATCTTGCAGGTGTGATGAGAAAAAGAGACCTCTGGAAAAGCAGACGGAGCCGAGCTCTGCTCAGGAGAGCAGGACATGGCCGGGCATGGGACCAGCTGACGCGGCTGCTGACATGGAGGGCAAGAGGTTTTGGGTTGCAGGATGTGCTACGCTTTGGCACCTGGCACAAAACATTATTAAGGATTAATGTGTGGAGAAGGAAGGACTGGAAAAACACCCTCAGGTTTCTCATGCAGCTTCGTGGGTCCCCAAAGCAGCTGGACGGAGGGTGTCCTGCCATCCGCTCACTCTGCACCCTCTCTACTTAGTTAACCTAAAGCAAGTGAATGTAAAAACTAGGTGGGTAGGTTAAAAGGACCAGTTACGGGATAGGAAAAACTGCAGTGTGGTTTTCAGTTGCATGGAAATAGTCACTATTCCCATATACCCAGCAGTGCCACCAGATTGCAGCATGGTTTCTCTTTCCTCCAAGCTCAGCTTTGTTTAGTCTTGAGTTGAGGACTACTCCTTGAGGAACTCCAAGGCAGGTTTATTGATGAATCTCTGTTTGCAGAGCTATTTGTGGCACTAAGGTAGGTTTTCCTCTAGGTGAATGTGATTTGAATACTGTTCCTTTTTAGTTTCTTTACAAAATTGCCAGGTGGATGTGTCATGGAAGACAGTGTATGTCATCCTGGTCAGGCAAAAGCAGCGAGTTTGCCACACATCCATATATTTATCAGTGTTGATATTTTCTCCTTTTTGAGCAACTCTCATTTTGGCTATTTAGTTTCTGGGTGAAAGCCTGAAGTTCCTTGCTCCTCTTCCTCCTCTGTTTGAATGCTGGGCAGATTTGTTTGCCTCCTGTCCCCTGGAACTGAGCAATTTATGCAGCCATCAGTCTAGTTGGTTTTGGAAAATCAGTATTAATGCTCTGGGGAAGCTCACTGGCTAATTCCTCATAAAAAACTTCTGGTGATTCCAAAGAGTTTAGCTCCAAGCAAACATCATCCTGAGAGAGGGCTCAGGGAGAAAGCCTCTTGACATCCTGCAATATGACTCCTACTGCTGGCTTTATTTTTCCAAGTGCAGAAGAGCATTTTTTCTTGATCCCTTTCCTCTCCTTTGCATCATGGGGCTGGTGTTTGCTGCAAGTGCGTCCAGTGTGATGAGGGAATACAGGTGCGAAGGCGAAGGGATTATGAGGAGTCAGCAATGCCTGCCCCAAAGCAGGCTCTGCTCACCATGGCTTGCTCCTGCAGACTTTGGAAACACCAAGGTATGACAGAAGAGCTGTGGTCCAAATGGACTCATTTGGGGGATTATCTGAGACACGGGCTGTGAAAACACCTGCAGAATCCAAATTCCAGCCTCGTTATTACATCTAGGCTCAGCCTATCTGCCTGCGGTGCCTTCTCCTTGGCGACGGGGAGAGGGGCTGAGGCTCTGCTGTGCAGGCATCAGATGAGGCAGATAAATATAAAACTGCTCTCCAGAGAGGCCTGGCTGTTCTCACAATTGCCAGTTCCTGGTGGCATTTGCAGGAGGAGGAGGGGAGGATCATGCGGGATAATGAGAGGATTACTTGGAGCAAGCCTTAGCGAGCCCTGCACTTTGCCTGTGCTGCATCCAGCGCGGCAGTCCGGGCAGGAGGAAGGTCTGGAAGCGCAGGGCTGGGAAGCAGTTGGATTGGGAATCCGGATGTCTGGATGGCCGTGGGAGCAGCTGCTTCCAGCCATCCCTGCTCCTGGCCGGGGGCTCTGATGGGACACCCCTTCCTTGCGATTCTTGTGGCTGTGCGAGGCTTCCTACTAGGAGGGTAGGGGCCGATGCACTCGTGTCTCCATCGTGTCAACAATGGAGAAATCACCACCTCGCAGCTTAAAGCTTCCCAGGTGTCAGCTTCTCCCTCCGCCCAGCAAAAAATCCACTCTTCTTTCCCCTCTGGATTTAAGGTTTTTCCCTTGTGTAGAGTCATCTTTGTGGGAACTCCTATCCCGGTGCACAACGCTCCTCAGGCTCCCCGGCAAACCTGGATCACCCCTGGAGCCCCTCAGGGCCTCCCCACTTCAGCAGACGCTTCTGGGAAGCCCGGCCCCATCCTGGGGCTCCCTTCCCATGCCCGCTCCCGTACGTAAGCGGGGGATTAGCACCCAAGGAGCACATTAACCTTCTCAGGCAGCACATGCTCAGCTCTTTATGCCCCGCGACCTCTAAATCCCTTTGCAAGAAGCCGTTTTGCAGAGCCCCGGCGCCGGCCATTATACCACTATGACCTACATACTCTGCTCGAATGCATTTTAATTAGAGCGATCACCACGAACCCTAGGTAGGCTCATCAGACGGTTCCCATGAATCCTCCAAAATGGATGATATTATATAGATATATGTGTATTTTTAAAGAAACTCAACTCAGAGAAGGATTGCTATGAAAAACCCTTGCAACGTTAGCCCTGGTAAAACACCACGCTCCCCCTGCTCTTGAAGCAATGGAGTTTTGTCAGTCCTGCGTGGGGGTGGTTTGGTTTTAAATCTGCCTGTATCATGTGCATCCTGCTGGGGCAGACGGGAGGGGACCTGACTGTTTTCTTTTTCCTACCAGATCTAATTTTATTACACTCGCCTGTATAGCCACAGATGCTGTTCTGCTTGACCCAGCTTTATACGATCTCCAGGTAATATTATGCTATTATTTATAGTGTTGCCACGCTATCCTCTAAAAACACGACTGACAGTGTTTGTTTTGAATCTTCTCTCCTGCTGATGCAATTTTAGAAACATGATTTTACAAGGGCTCCCTTGGTAACATTCAGTGCTGACCCTTTCTTTGTGAGCATTACTAGGTAGACAAGTTAAAATGAAATTAATACATATATCAGTTCATTTCTGTGTGGGGCATGTTATTGCAGCGGGGTTTGCCTGGTGCAAATGAACCAACCGATTTTGCTATTCTGTTTGAAAAAAAACCCAGGAAAGTAATAATCACGTTTGCTTGAAAGGAGCTCCCAGGCTGGCATTAATTACATTAAATCCTTTAATTCCTTGCCAGCTGCATCCGTATCAGTCCTAGCTCTTTACCCTGGCTGGTTGAGCCACAACCACCACTCATGGTTTTCATACACAAGCAGGTTCTCTGGAACTGACAGAAATGAATGCTTTTCAACAGATTAAATATTGTTGATCAAGAGGCCCATCCGGCAATTCTGAAGGTCCCATTGCAGGAGCTGCAGAACTGCCAATTTAAGTCACAGCTGAAAGTCATTTTTTGAGGTCGATATCATTTTTTTTTCCCAAACAAGGAAGAAAAAACTTTGAACTTCAGCATGTTCTGCTCCCACACTAATTTTACTGGTCTCTTCCAGCAGGACAACTGCATGCTCTGCTCTTTCTACTTACCCTGCTCCTGCCAGCAATAGATTTATTTATAGCAGAGATTAAATGCACACAATTGACAAGGGGAGTTAAATCTACCTGCCCCCCTGTCTAGCAGTTGGATGTTTTTATTCTTGGATGCAGAATGGCTTTTTTATCAGAAATCTCCCTACTGAACAGGATGGGCATGCAGATCTGTTGACTCAAGTGACTTGCTTCTTAATTCACACGTTTACATGGATCCTCAAATGCTGTGATGGGTCTTGCCTCTAACTCGCAGCTTTAGCACATCTGCCCCAGGGCCAAGATGCTTCTCTGCCACTTTTGGCCTTGCTTCCCATGGGCATGGTAACGGAGCGGGTGAAGCCAGTCTCCCTTTCACCAGGCATCTCCCATAGCAGCCAGGAGAGTTAGGATGGGGACAGCACAAACACCCAAGCACTCGGAGCCGTTACAGATCCAGCATTTATGAAGGTGGCCAAGTGAGCCCTGGTGTCGCAAGCCGGTGTACAAGGGTGCCAAGCAGGGCCCGGACGCAGCAGGAGGGCCCAGCGGAGGCAGCGCCAGGGCCAGGCAGCAGCAACAGCACAAGGGCAAGGCGGGATCGGGAGCAGCAAGGCCGGGCCATGGGGCAGAGCTCTCCCCAGCGCCCGGTGGGGTCACAGCCCCCCAAGAAGGAGTGGAGGCTGCTGCCCATGCGCCAGGGCTGAGGTGGCTATACCTCATGATGGTTTCCTCCACAGAGCTCTTCCAAGCCGTGTTAAAGACATTCAGACATTCAAGCAGGGGTTGGCCATGTGGTCACTTGGCCAATGGCAGTGTCCTTGCTGGGGCCACCTCAACACAGAGGTGCTGAGCAGAGGGTCCTGGGGTCACCCCACAACCACCCCATCGTGAGCCCTGGCCTGTATGGGGCTCAGCAGGAGCGGGCAGGGCTCAGCATTCCTGGCCTGTGCGGGTCCAGGCCCAGGTGGATGAAGAAAGGCTGAGAACCAGCTGTGCTCAGTGTGGAGCAGCCCGGGAGGGACTGCAGAGCACTAGGTGACAAGTCCGGGGTCCTGAGCGTCCGCACCTTGTGCAGGGCTAAGGCCGGAGCCTGCGTGGCAGGAGCAGGTCCGGGTGCCAGGGCTGCTCCATCCTCAGGGCCCTGTGGAGCACAGGGATGCAGGCAGGGAAGCGCCCTTGGCTCCTTGTGGAGCCCAAGGGCCTCAAGCTGGCCCTGCCTCCCAGCAGGGCTGCAGAAACGGCCCGCATGGTGGCCAGGACGGGCAGATTGGGTGCCCAGGCTGCGGGCTCTGGGGAATGTGGTGAGGACAAGTGTCCTTGTTATCACGCCAGGCACCATGGCTCGCAGGATGGAAGCTGCTTCCTGAGCGCCCAGGGCAGGATGGGAGGGAGTCGGCTCCCCCCGACCATGCTCGGCCAGGAGCCAGGGGGATGCACGAGCCCTGTGCCCCCCAGACAGGGTCACACATGGAGGGCAGACCTGGCCCCTGAGGCTCTCGCTGCAGACGAGACTGGGGCGAGCGGGGAGCTTGGGCCTTGCCTGCATGAGGGGGGCCAAGGCTGCGAGCGCTGCGGTGGCGCCGAGGCCCCGTCCTCTGCAACGTCATCTCTTGGACTCGTCAGCGTCGGCATGGGGCAGCACCGCGGTGGGCTGGGGGCTCGGCTGCACCGCTTGCACCGTCTCCTCCAGGCTACCGCTGGGGAAGACCACGTAGCGGGCGCTCACGCGCTGCGGCTTGGGCTCCCGCAGGTTCTCCTTGCTGTGCCAGATGCCGTAGCCGAAGTAAACGAGCAGGCCTGGAGCAGGAGACACAGAGACGCGGCTGTGGGAGAGGTCTGAGAGCCCGCATTGCCCGGCATGCATCCCAAAAGGCAGCCAGAAGTCCAGATCCTGAGAGAGCAACAGCCACAGAGCCCACAGGTCACTGCCCCATTCCCACCCCAGCCCCTCTCCATGGCCTTTCCATGCTCTCTGTTCACAGAAGCTCATACTCCACCTGCCCACAGGAGCCCCCTTGACGTGGTATCTGCCCTCTTGGTGGGTTACAACTGAATCACAGCCACTGCCTCCTGCCATGCCTCTCCAGGGAACCAGATCTTCAGCAAGGTCCTGCAGCAGCCTCAGGCACTCCTCACTGAAGAGCTGGATGTGCTTAAGGCAGGGGAAAGCTTCTCTCTTTCTCAACCAGCAGCAGAAGCAGCACATGGAATCACAGCCAGGATCTTCACCAGCTCAGATAAGGACTGCAGATGGTCATGTGCAATTAGGTTTACAGAGGAAGAAATCAGTCTTCTAGGTACACACAAGCTTGAGAGCCTCATCCCAGCTGCACTCAAGGCACTAGACCCAAGTGCTGAAGAACAAAAGTCGAAGGCATGGGGTCAAATGAAATGTGCTCCCTGAGGGTGCACAGTGCCCTGTGGCACAGCAAGCCTTGCCTTGCTTGAGGAAATGCTCTCCCTTGAGCAGAGGAAAGAGGGATTTCCTCTATCTGAATCCCAGCAAACTGGTCCAAAAGTCCAAGGGAAACTGAAGGGGACAGGATGAGGATAAATAAACTGGGGAAGGACATACCCAGAGGGAATAAGACCATAGCTGTCCTAAGAGAGAAAGGACAGGAGGAGACTCCAATGGGAGCACCACAGAGATCTGTTTGGGCATGAAATCTCATGGGAACATGCTCATGGGCTGAACAAGAATTAGCACTGCCAGTGCAGGAGAGGAAGCAGCAGCTCTATGTGAAGAACCAAAGGGTCTCAAGGACTGGAAGCCAAGAGTGATGGTATAGGACTGTGCCACGCTTCTAAGAGGTGATGCTGGACATTTCTGCTGGCTGGTGGGGGCTGGATGTGATGAGGAAAGCTTAAAACCAACTCACTGAGTAAGGAAAATCTTCCAGTGGCTTACAGCAAAGAGAGCACATCCAGTCCCTAGGTACCTCAGGAGAAACACCTTGCATGGAGACAGGGAGCTCCATTTGACTTAATAAGCACAGATCAATTGCCTCTGCAATAAGCTGCAGCTCTGCTCCAGTGCTCTTGTGAAGGAGGACCCAAACTGGAACAAAGGTGCAACTAGCCAAGGGAGTAACAGGAAGACTCCAAAACTACCTTGGCTTTTACCTCTGAATAGAACCCAAAGGCAGACAGTGCCTATGATGTACTCCAGAAGTTCTACAAATGATGGAGAAAAGACCTGTTGAAGCCACTGGACATAGCTATCCTAAGAGACCAAGCTGAGAGGAAGGAGATCTCTGCGAACACTCTTTTCCTGCTCTCAGTTTGCTCTGCCCACATTCTCCACAGAATCCCCACACAAGCTTGGCACTGGACATTTCACTCTCTCCTCCTTGAAAGAGCCACCGATTTCCCAGGAGTTTATACCTCTGTAGAAGTACTCACCTATGATCAGCCAGATAGCGAATCGGAGCCATGTCATGTAGTTGAGCTTCAGCATGAGATATATGTTTAGGACAATGCTCAGGGCTGGGGACAGGGGCACCAGGGGTATCTGCAAGACAAACAGATCAAGTGATAAGACACTGACATGCAGCAGTAAACACTAAGGACAAAGTGACCTCAACCATAGACACCTGGACTTTCTGAAAACTGTCCAAGACAGCCAAAAGGAAGAACAAGACAAGAGTCTAGTCAACAGGATGGTCACGGGGTACTCAGGAGCTCCAGATATATCTGGGGTCTCTGTAATGAGGACCAAAACACTTTAGGTCTTCTCCAGCACTATCTTCCTGGTGACACGGCACAGGATCACGTCTGTCCTTCTAGACACAGCATGGCACCCCCACGTACGCCAGTAGCTTTACCCACAACACTGAGTCCCTTTCAGAATCACTGCTCCTCCTTGACCAACTCTAACCATTCCTTCACTCTCTGTAGCCTCTGGCCCTGGCATCCAGCTGTACACTGCTGTGACCTACTCACTCACACTTCCCCACACTCACTGCTCCCCAACACTCTCCTCCTTGTCCCTTCTTCAGTTACTGCAGGGATTTTACTCCGTGGCAACTGAAGCCACTCATGGGTCCATCAGAGCTGCTCCACCCCACTGAGCACCCTGTCTGAGGGGCAAGTCCTGCCTTCCTGCAGGACAACCTCCACCACCAGTGCGTACCTGGAAGGTCTGTGTGCTGCGCTGCTGTTCATGGGCCCAGATGAGGAGCAGGCTGAGCAGGAAGCCCAGGCTGAAGAGGACCAGCAGCAGGGAGTAGCTCCAGGTTGGCAAGTGGAGGTGAGTGTTGCCGAACACCAAGATGGAGCACAGGCAGATGGCAGACACCATCATGGTAACCACAGCGACGGTGACCACCTCGCCTGGGTAGAAGTCGCTGAGGAACTCCAGGTAGGGCTCGAAAGCGGCCTTCAGCTGCCCCGGCTCCCGCTGCTCTTTGCTTTTGTCTCGGTCCACCAGCTGGAGCTTGTCGGAGAAGGACTCGTACTCCTTCAGCTCACCAGCATTTGGGCCCTCGCTAGGCTCAGGACTGGGCCGCCTGCCGGCCGGCTGAGCAGGAACATCCACCTTCTGCTGCTGGAAGCGCAGCACAATGATGCTGGCGGCCACAAAGGTGTAGGCCAGCAGCGTGCCAATGGACAGGAACTGCACCAGGGCCTCCAGGTCGAAGATGAGGGCCAGCAGGGCCATGAGCACCCCGAACACCACAATGCCAATGACGGGCACCTGCGTGCGGGGGTGCACCCGGGAGAACACCTGGAAGAAGAGCCCGTCCTCCGCCATGGCGTAGACGATGCGCGGCAGGGAGAAGAGGTTGCTCAGCAGGACCGTGTTCATCGCTGGGGAAGAGGCAGAGAGCAGGTCCCCACATCAGATGTGATGCATGGCCCAAACACCCTGGGATCCCCGGGTCATGCCTGCAAACCCACGGAGAGTGAGCAGCTCCCACTCCATGACACCCATTGCCACCCTCTATACTCACCGCAGATGGACCCAGCGGCCACCAGGAACCCTGCCCAGGAGTAACCCCTCCGGTAAAATGCGTCCGCCAGGGCAGAGTCAGGGTCCAGTGTATACCAGGGCACCATCAACGTCAGCACCATGGACACAAGGATGTAGGCGCCAGTGGCCAGCCCCAAGGAGAAGGCTATCGCTCTAGGAACGGCCCGCTGTGGGTTCCTGGCTTCTTCACTTGATGCTGCTATAACATCAAAGCCTACAAAGGCGTAGAAGCAGGTGGCTGTTCCGGCCATGATGCCTGACAGCCCGAACGGGGCAAAACCCCCTTCCGGAGCACTCCAGTTCTTGGGCTGCGCAAGGATGAAGCCCATGATGAGAATGAAGAGGATGACACCCATGCTGATGGCTGAGAAGACATGGTTGAGCCATGAGGAAACCTTGGCCCCAAAGGAGATGAATGCGGTAGCCACCAGTAAGATGCCAGCCGCCAGGAAGTCTGGGTAGTGCGCCAGGAAGGGCACCTGCCACGTGCCAACGTGGGTCTCGGTGAAGTTCTTTATTTTGTGGTTAAAGATGGAGTCTAGATACCCGCTCCATGCCCTGGCCACTGCAGCTCCTCCGATCATGTACTCCAGCAGCACGTTCCAGCCAATGAGGAAGGCCCAGATCTCACCTACAGACACATAGGTAAACATGTAGGCAGAGCCCGTCTTGGGTACCCGGGCCCCAAACTCAGCGTAGCAGAGGGCAGCCAGGAGCGAGGCAAAGCCTGCGATGATGAAGGAGACAATGACAGCAGGGCCAGCAATCTCCTTGGCTACAGTGCCTGTGAGGACATATAACCCGGAGCCCACCATGCCACCGATGCCCAGCAGCGTCAAGTCGATGGTGGAGAGGCATCTGTTGAAGGATGTCTCCATCATGTCGTCCTCCAAGGTCTTCACGCGGTTGAGCTTCTGGCAGAAGCGGGTGAGGTCTGCAGAGCGTGGCAGCCATCTCGCCATCTTCGAGGCGCAGGGCCCTGCCAGCCGGCAGTGCGAGGGCAAGTGCAGCAACAAAGTCCTCAAGATGTCCCTGCTCAGAGACCTGGTGGGACAGGAGGAAGGTGTGAGCCAGACTATTCGCATAGAGAACCCAAATGCCAGCTCAGAGCCATGCTCAGCTCAAGAATGCTCTGAGATGGACTGAGCCAGGCTGAGTCACCCAAACCCAACCCTGTGGAGACTCGTCTAGGCTGCCCTGTCCTCCACCGTCCTCAGCCCACCCCTCAGCTGCTTTAGGAAGAGGTGGACAGCCTGTTGAGCACATTGAAACCCAAGGGGAAGAGGGCCTCAAAGCGCTGAGTCAGAAGTGATGAGGACTGGGTCAAAAAAAAACCCTCATCACAGCCCATTTCCCCAGGCTGAAACCTCCTAGGTGTCCATGTCCCTCTGTTCTCAGCAATTAGGCGTGGAGCTTGGACTGTGCCCGTCCTCCCCTAGGCCATCACAAGTGGCCTAAAGGGCTCTCCCCAACCCAGCATCTCGCAGCTTCCACAGGGAAAAGCCCAGGCACAGAGGGATGCAGCAGACAGCGTGGAGAGGCCAGAGCCACTCCAGGGATAATGTGGGCGTCCTTCGCCAGAACAGGAAACGTAGGGAGCGCTTGGGTACCAGCCGGGCACCGAGCAGAGGGGCTGGCGGCCGCCTCCGCTGTGGGCGGATGCTGCTCCTTGAGTGCAGGGCTCTACCTCATGGCTGCTCCAGGGAAGCTCCAGGCTGCTCGGACAGGCTCTCCCATCCCCAACACTCTGCTCTTCCTCTGCATCCCTATCCCGCACTGGGACGCGCCCGCAGCCCCCGACCAAGGCTACACGTAGAGGGCCCAGAGCCACAGTGAGGGGCTGCAGGGCAGGGGGCTCAGCCCTCCCAGGCTGAGCTCCGGGGCCTCAGGATGGCACAAAGATCCCTGGGGATCCCAGCACCCCCTGGCTACAGACACTGCTCCACGAGGGGGAAAGGGCTTCGCCTCTCCGGGCTGCATTTACCGCGTGATGCTGCAGGGGAGCCGGGCCACCCCCAGCGCTGCTCACAGCGCTGCGTGCACCAACCCTGCGCGGTTTGCCACAACAAACAAACAAGGCTGGCAGTGGAAATATTTGTGCGCTTAACCCCCAATTCTACAAATCACCCAAGAGCTTCAGCAGAAAAAAAAGCAGAGGCGACGGCCCTGCCTGCAGGGACCCCGTGCAGACCCCCTCCTGCCCCCGCCGGGCTGGCTGTCCCCCCTTGCCCCGCTCGAGCTGCCCGGGATGGGAGACATCCCCGGAGCAGGAGCAGCCGCCGGGGCCGGCCCCAACCAGCAGGTGCCCTTTGTCTGCGCGGATGTTTATCCAAGGCGGGCGCCCAGTGGCAGGGCCCGAGCTCGGCAGGGCCCAGGGGCCAGGGATCCAGGGTGCCCCTGCTCCCGGCACGGGGCTTCGGGCTCCCGTTTCGTCATCCGCCCCCGCCACCGTTTGCTCCTTTGCTGGGAGAAGGGGCAAGTTCAGAGCCCGATGGGCTCGGGCTCCTTTGAGCGGCTCTCCCGGCCGCAGAGCGCTCGGGGGCGCCCCCGACGGCGCAGCCCGGGGGAGGGGGTCGCGCCCGGCCGCGGGGAGGGGGATCCCGGTGCCGCTCCCGATGCCGCCGCCGCTCGGGCCGCTCCACGGGCAGCTCCCGCTACCGTCCCGCCCCCCCCGTGTCGCCCCCCTGCCCCGGGCTGC
>JAUBOD010000070.1:95448-132309 GCA_032353885.1 Nothura maculosa
CGTGGGTAGCCCCGCCCCCTGCACGTCCTCGCCCCTTGTGCGCGTCCCCGCCCCTTGTGCGCGTCACCGACTCCGTGCGCGTCCCCGCCTGCCGCGCGCGCTCCCTTGCGGGCAGCCCCGGGCCCTGGCGCTGCTACTTACTGCTGGCCTGGGGGTGTATTAAACGCATCCCGTCTTCATACGGATCCCTGCAATGAAAACTCTTTTTTTCCTTTTTCTTTCTTTCTTTCTCTTTTTCTTCCTTTCCTTTTTCTTCCCTTCCGCATCCCCATTCCCATTTTTTTTTCTTCTCTTTCCCATCCTTTTTTTTTTTTTTTTGGCGAGGCATCATGCGTCCAACATCTAGCAGGTCTTTGCAGAGGCAGGGTTTCTAGTTCTTTTCAGCAACGCACATAAAACATTCCCTGAGTTGGATTGGAGGGAAATAAATAATAAATACACTGAAATGCATCAAAAAGCCCAAGAAGTATCATTTCTCCAATAGAAATGGCGAATGTAAATGTAAATGCAATGTAAAGACCCCTCCTGATGAGTGTCCTGAATGGCATCCTCGGGTCTCCCTGCACTCATGGTGCAAACGGGTGGTTTGGAGCAGGCTTTAGTAAGCTGCGCTTGACTCAGAGCTGTGTCGATCAGGCCCAGCGCTGCTGTGGCGGTGGCCAGAGGGCTCCGTCCTGCCCAGCCAAGCTCCGTTAACCTCTCCGTTTTTGGCATGTTTTCCCAAGCAAGGTGACCTCCATTCTCCTCGCCTCGCTCACAGAATCGGCCAAGCTGTTTTACCACTATTTCACTGCCAGAGCAAATTTGTGGCGCGGAGCCCGGCTGGTTCCAGCCTGGAGAGGTTCTAGGGAATAGAAAACATGGGGTTTAGTGGAGAGGGATTAACCGCGATGTTGCCAGTTCTGGCTGGGCCAGCCCTGAAGAACAGTGTAAAAACGCCATTAAAAATATAAAAGTTGGGGGGCTGTTGGGCCTCAAACCTCTGGCACAAAGATTTGATGATACATACATGGATTTGGGTGGATTAATCAGGCTATAGTAGGGCGCTGTGGCCATACCACACTCATCCCATTGCCCTTTGACTCTCTGCCTGGTGCTCCCGTGCTCGGCCACATGCCCAGCACAGAGCCTGGGACACACGTGGCCCTTGGCCGTGGCTGTGGGTCCCTTATGCAGCGGCTGTGCCCTGGTGAACTGAGCAGAGGGCAGAGATCTGCTCTAAATCCCATGGATGGAGCCAGTCCCCAAGTGTCCACAGTGAGGGGGCAGCTGAGTCCGGCTGGAGCTGCTGGCAGCCTGGCCATGGTTAGGCCAGAGTATTCCCACTAGCAACGCAGCCTGGAAGTCTTTCAGCAGGCCTGGTATGGTGGGGTCCACGTGTCGCCAGCACCAGAGCAGGGCAGCTGGCTCAAGGGCAGCCCTGCGGGTATCGGTCTTGTCCCTTCTGAGCCACCACAGAGTCCTCAGAGAAGACCTTGCTGTGATGTCTCCAACCTATAGCCCGAGCCAGGCCACTTCTCTGGCTTTTCTGCCCTCTTCTCAGTGCTGGTTGCAGGAAGAGCTTTAGGCTTGTCCATGTCCGCGTTGGGCAATGCTGAATCAGGCTCATGGCAAGCCTCTTCCTGCTCACAGAGCTTTGACCAGCAAAGTCATTGCCGGGTTGAAGAGAAGAGCCCAAAGTCATTGCCGGGTTGGAGTGTGTGAGTGTGTTGGAGACCTAGCATACCTCGGCAAAACAGCCCATGTATCCTGTGTATCCCTGAAAATGGACCTGGCGACTGGAAGGTCGAGCTGAGTTTGAACATCCCCAGGGATGGAGATTGCACAGCCTCTTGGACACCCTGCACTCAAGGACCTCGCAGTGAAGAGGTGTTTTCTCATGTCCATGTGGTGCTTCCCGTGGGTCACTTGGTGCCTCCAGCCCTGTAATGGGCACCAGAGCTGGCAGCACCCTCCCTGCATGGCGCTTGCAGAGGAGCGGAGCCCACATGAGATGTTCCCCACAGCAGGGAACACGCAACGTTTCTGCCCGGGGAGGCCCAGGCTCCCAGCGAGGCCCAGCAAGGCCTACAGGAGGAGGCCTCCTGTAGTGCCACCCCTGCAGCCAGGCCAATGGCCCCGCAAGCTGTGGAGGCCAGTGATGGGTCTGCGAGCGCCCGCGGCGGCCGCGGCAGCGTGGACATTCCTCTCGCTTCCCTCGTGCTGCAGGAAACAGGCGCTTCCGCCGTCGCCAGCACTGCAGCTCACTCGATCGCTACCAGATGTGGGGCCCAGGCGCTTCTCATTAGCGTAGCAGGAGGCTCTGCCTCCCTTGGCCTCGCTGGGCTGGGCCTTGGCCCCTCATGGGACTGCGGGGCAGGATAATGGGACAGACCCCGTGAGCGGGAGGTGCCCGGGGGAAGAGCCAGCCCTGGCCCTTGCTGTGCACGGAGGAAGCTGTGGATGGCACATCTGGGCCCCGAGCTGTGAGGCCCAGGAATGGCCTTGGCTGGTCTGGGTTAAGCTATGGAGGGACCTGGACCCACCTAGAAAGCTCCCAC
This sequence comes from Nothura maculosa, assembly GCA_032353885.1. Taxonomy (NCBI): domain Eukaryota; kingdom Metazoa; phylum Chordata; class Aves; order Tinamiformes; family Tinamidae; genus Nothura; species Nothura maculosa. The sequence continues at coordinate 97,989 of JAUBOD010000070.1, forward strand.
TGTCCTGCTGCTGCTCTGCTGCCCACGCAGCACCGTGTGGCCCGTGCCCTGCAACCAGGTTTACAGAGTCATCCTGGGTCTCAGTGGGAAGCAGAGGCCCCCGAGGGTTCCCCATGCTGCCAAGAGCCCCTTCCTGCTGCCACTCTGCCTGCAGGTGCCCTGCAGGGAAAGCCTCTGGGGATGGACACGTCACCGGGCTTGGTTTCCAGCTGCACACTTAGGGAGGGCAGCATGGAAGGGTCTCTTTCCCTGTTCCCAGATCCCCCTGACTTCCAGAGATCGGCTTTTCCACAGCTCTGCTGGTCTCCTGACCCACCCAGTCAAGGCGAAGGGAGCAGAGGGCACAAACACAGGCAGGAAAATCTCTTATTCTTCTAACTGCAGACGTTTCAGCCAGGATTAATCCTACGGAGAAACCCGAGCACAGATGATCCCACAGGAGGCTCTGCTGGAGCCCAGTGTCCCCGGCATCGAGCTGTCCCATTGCCATGACTGAGTCAGCGGCTCCAGCCCCCCGGGCGCTGCGGTTTTACCAGGCAGGAGAAGCTGATGCACTGCGGCTTCTGCTGGCAAGGAGAAGCCTGTGGGATGGGGCGTTGAGGGGCGAGAGCTGGGGCTTTGTGCCTGGAGCCCTGCTCATCTGGTGTTCGCGATGCCCGCTGGGCTGCTCTGCTGAGAATGGGTCTTGGGTGTCCTGCCCTCCGCCTGGCCGCAGTGCCGCTGGAGCTCATCTCATGCATGAGATCCAGCGCATGGGTCTGCAGTGGGAGAGATGGTCACGGGAATAATTGGACGCAGAGGCTCCAAGCGGAGGCTGTGCCAGACGGGAAGTGGGAAAGCGGAGGCTTTCTTCAAAAACAGCGGCTCGTCTTTTTGGACGGGGTCTGGTGTCTGCAGCGGCTTCCCAGAGTCGCTCTCCTCCAGCTTCTCCTTGCACCCTCAGCTCTGGCAGCAGCCCTTGGTCCCCGTCCTCTCTCTCGCTCCTCAACCGCCGTGGCTTCACAGTGCCTCCTTCCCTCCTCTTTCTGCCCCTCCTCCAGGGACCACTGTCCTACCGGCCCCACTGGGGTGGGTTTATTTCATCTTAGCTTCTCCTTGTGCCCGCACAAACACTCATCTCCTTGCTTCTGCCATGGCCAAGCTCCAGATCTCCCAAGATCCGAATCTCCCAGATCCTAGAAAGTGTGGCTTGGGCGGACATCATCTTGCATGTAGCTCCAGCTGTTGCTCTTCTTCCAAGCACTGCCGTGGAGACCTTGTGCTAAAAAGGGCTCCTGGGCAGGTGGCAAATTTGGGAACAGTCATTTTGGATACTGGTTCAGAAATGAAACCTGACAGATACCCGAAAATGGACAATGACCAAATCAAACACTAGATGATGAGTTCACCCCATGCCATAGAAATGCAGGAAGTCAGGCAAGGGGAGTGTGTATCCAGGCAGGAGAGGGATCCTCCCAGCTGCCTCATCTGGATTCATTCAGACTTAAATGTTATGTAGTAAATTGTCCTCCCACTATGGCCTCAGGAACTAAACACCTGAAGAGGAATTTCTGCCAGGAGCTAAGATAAGATCTGGAGTTAGGTGGTCCCACTCGCTATATCCAAGTGTGGCTGGAGGACAACATGAAACCTCTGTGGTAGAGATCTTCCAACCCATGGGCTCTCCTGGATGAGCTCTGTGGACGATCTCTGCCATGTGAAACTTCCACACGTCCTTCCCGACCTGCTGGGAACAACGCTGGAGGCAGCAGCTCCTGGTGCGGGAGGTGAAAAGGAAGCTGCTGGAGCAGGCAGGGCAAGGACTGCCTCACTGCAGAGATCGCCTGGGCTGCCAAACATCAGGCCTGAAAAAGCTGGATTTGACCTGCAGGAAGGAGCAACATGTCATCAGAAGCTTGTTAAGAAACATGCTCGCACTTTGATTTTTTGAGTTGAGCAACTATCAGAACTTGGATGTGATGCTGTCTATGCGCATGCATCCTGACTTTCCTCCAGATGCCTGCTTCCAAGGGAGGAGAGCAGAACGCATAGCCAGGATGAAATTCATGTTATCTGTGCCTGAGCAGCCCAACATGGTGCTCCTGGCCCAGGAGCAACTTGTGTTTGTGCCCCTAAGAGAACAGAAGAGTTGCCAGAAGCTTGTCAGAGACGTGTGTGACCCTGGCTAGGACTTCTGCATAGTGGCTGAGGGCTGCTAGGGGCATAAAAGGACTCAAGGGATGCAGAAGGACTCAAGAGATGTAGAAGGACTCGAGGGGCGCAGAAGAACTCGAGGAATGCAGAAGGACTTTGTGGATTCAGAAGAACTCTGTGGATTCAGAAGGACTCAAGGGATGCAGAAGGACCTAAGGGGCTCAGAAGGACTCAAGGGGCACAGGAAGGACTCTGTGGACTCAGAAGGACTCTATGAACTCAGAAGGTCTCAAGGGATGCAGTGCGCTGCGTGGCAGCCATCCCTGTCCAACTCCTTGGCCTGGGGCTGCCTCTTTGCTGCCCCTGCCTCTCTTTTCAGGCAGCCTGACATCTGGGAATAGCTGGGGACAAATCCCGGGGTGTCCCAGCCCCTTCTCACTGATCAGGCCTATGGAGGCCACCTTGGGACAGGCTCTCAGCATCTCCCTGTCTCTCCCTGGTGCCGGAGCTTGGAGCTGGCATTGGGGGCCGGCACCTGTGGACAAGGAGCCTATTCAGCCTCGCAGCCGGGGCCCCGGGGCCCCCGTATCCTGCGCGGCCCCTTTGCCTCTGCGCAGAGCGCGTGTCCAGCCGCGAGCAGCAGCCCAGGCCGATCATGTGGCTCCTAATGAAATCCAGACGCTGGCGGAGTGATGACACCGCGCTGTGATTTGTGCTCCCATGCAGACTAAACAAGCGGAGGCGCTTTGTACGGCGCGGCGCTGCGGCCAGGCGGGCGCAGCGCGGGAGCAGCCGAGTAGCGGCGCTGCCGCTGCCTCCTGCCTTTGCTGCTGCTGCTCCTGGTGCTTCAAAAAGCTGGATTCGGGCACTTGGAGCCCTTCAGAGACGATTCCCCATGGTTTGCACAAAAAAAGGGGCATTTGCAGCCCAGAAACACCAGAGCTTCTGCGCTCGAGCTTTAAAACCTTCCCTCACCCAGGGGAGCCTGTAGTGCTTCCACAGGGCCTAGGGGACCAACTACTCGTGTGGGTTCCGGGCAGCCTCAGCCTCATCCCACAAAGAGCAGCTGCAGCTCACCTTCCAATCCCATATTTTCATCCCAGAGCAGCGTGAGGTGGGAAAATGCTTCCATTCCACCCAGAGTGGGGAGTTACCCGCACTAGGGCTGGGGGTTGAGGAAAGGAGCCCGGCAGAGGACGTCTCCCGCCGAGCGGGGTGGTCGGTGATTCTTCTCCAGCCGGACCTCCCCTCCTCGTTTCAGATTTCAGCGTTTTGCACTGCGCATTTTGGCGTTTCTGCTTCCCCTACTGAGGGCCGCTGAAAGGTTATCCACTGGCGCTCGGGTTTGTTTTCCCTTTTCCTACCCCGGAGCTGCGAGAAACCTCCTCTGACTGCAGAAAGCTGAGGAGTAGGAAAAGGGAAAACGGGAAACTCCAACCCTTCCTGCGCCTCCAGTTTGAACGTGCTTTGAGGGAAAGCACTGAAGGAACCAAATCTGTTCTTGGCCTAGGAGGAAAGGAGAATTGGGTGCAAATGGGCAAAAAAGGACTCTGACATGTCCCAAGTTAGGTCCTCACGCAGCCCCATAGCTCCAGGCAGCAGCTCCCGGAACCAATGCCCGCTGCAGGCCTCGTGGGGAGCTGAGCTGGTGTTTCTATGCAAAGCTCCAAGAAGGGCTTCTCCATGGCTCTTTATTTAGACTCAGATGTCCCCAAGGTCCCCCAGGGGCCGTGCTGAGGTCACCCATCGCTATGGCGATGCCTGCAAAATGAGACGGCTGACGTGGCCCTGGCAAGGCCTCCTTGGAGTGACACCCCGCAGGGTGATGCCAACGCTGACCCCCGGCTGCAGCGAGTCCCTCATGAGGCGAGTTTGGCCCGTGCAAGGAGGACACTGCTGTGGCTGGGGGTCCTTTTGGAGCCCTAGGCTCTGGATATGCCAGGGGCAGCGTGTCCTTGGCGAAGGCAGCTCCTGTGTCTCCTGGGAGTGGCCTCTGCCCAGGCCAGCAGCTTTCCCACCTCTTCTGGCATTGCACAAAGGCTGCAGAGGCTCTCCAAGGCCATGGAAGTGGCCTCTGTTGTGTCCCATCCCCTTCCATGGCTGATCCAGGTTTGCAAAGACCCGAAGGACAGAAGCAACATCTCCCTGCCTCTTTCCCCCGGGAATGTGTCCAGGATTTGCTCCCTTGAGCCATTGCATCCATTTGGAGGGATAAGGAAGAAAGGAAGAGAGGGCCAAATCCCTAAGTGCAACATTTATCTACATGAAAAACAACTTATGCATCATTACATTAAATACAGGCTGCTTATACATGTATTTCCATATCTATTCACTCTGATTTCTGCCTTGCTGGAATTCCCTGAACTCGTAGCAAGAGTAACTTCTCCCTCACAATATGAAATACCGCTGGCACTGCTGTTCCCCCTTCCAGAAAGTGTTTAGAGGGAATTTTCTTATATAATCTTGAGAGCTCATTGTCTCATGCATATTTCATTCCGATTTGCATTTCCCTTTAGAGTTTATTTTTGGTAGGGCCTGAAATAGGAAACGAATCGTTGGCAACGGGTTCGTTTTTATCGCAGCTATCTGGCCAAGCCAAAACAAATGTGCTGCTTTCCAACCCATCAACTCCTTTTTCAGCTCCGAAAAGCAGGAAAAAATGGGAAGAATATTAATTTTGCAGCTTTGATGGAGGGGGCAGGACTCCTAGGGTGGGGGTGTTGCTGTTTAGACCACACAGCCTGCAATGTGCCTCGCTGCTGGGTACCCGGCCCTCCTCATCTAGCATCGGCGCTTGAGCTGAGCATTGAGTCCATCAAAGTGTGTCCGAAGGAGGGCAACGAGGTTGGTGCAGGGGCTGGAGCCCAGAGCCTGTGAGGAGTGGCCAAGGGAGTCGGATTATTCGGTGTGCAGAGGAGGGGCTCAGGGGAGACCTTATTGCTCTCTACAGCTACCTGGAAAGAGGATGCAGTGAGATGAGGGGTCAATCTCTTCTCCAGAATAACTACAGCTAGGACAAGAGGAGATGGCCTCAAGTTGGGCTAGGGGAGGTTCAGGTTAGATATTAGCACAAACTCATACTAATTTGTACAAATTAGTGAGGCATTGGAACCGGCTGCCCAGGGAAGTGGTGGAGTGCCCATCCCGGGCAGTGTTCATAAATGTGTGCATGAGGCACTTAGGGACATGGTTTAGCAGGATGGTGAAGAAGGGTTTACAGTTGGACTTGATCTTGAAGGCCTTTTCTAACCATAAAGAGTCTGTGATTCTGTGAACAAGGACACCAGTGGCATCGGGTTCCCAGATTGGTGAGCCAGGCACAGGGTGGAAGAGCAGGGTTGGTAGCCACTGGGCTGGTTCATGTCCATCACTGCAGGATTGGTTCATCTCCATCACTGCAATTCCCTCCAGCTCATCCAAAGTCTTTCCAATGGGGCAGAAGCCGTGCAACATCCTGCACGAGCCTCTGTCCTGCTGCTGCAACCAATGCCTGGCTTGTCTAGCAGGACAGGTGGCTTCAGGAGAGACCTTCCAGTGTGTCTTGGGGGAGCAGAAGACCTGTACACATGAGGGGTTCCTCCTCTGACTAGCAGAGCTGGCAAAGAGATCAGGGAAGGGTGACTAAGAAAAGCCGCTTTATTTATGCTGCATATGAACTTTCTAGTGGCCTTCACAACTGCAGGGGAAGTTTAAGGGGTCCACAGATCAACAGACACTGAAGGATGTAAAATGAAGTCCACAGTGTGTCCATTATATGGTATTGACTATTAGAGATGGCCCAAAGTGCGACTGCCTGCAGGCCCCTGGCATCAGACTAGGAAAAGAGACTCAGAGAAGAGGCCACACTGTGGGAAAGGATCTGTCCCTCATGCTGCTGTGGTGTGGAGATGCCTCATTCGTTACATGGGAACAGTCTCTGTGGTCTGTGGTGTCACAAGAGGTTTCCTTGGGGTGACATGGGACAGACCTGGCCATGAAGGACATGGAGATGGATGCCAGGTTGATATTGCATCATGAGTGGAGCAGGACACGTGGTGGGCTGTGGTAGGAGGAGCTGAAGGCATCTGCTGCCTTCTCCACTGCCTGCTCCACCTCAGGAGAGTCTGGATTTGGGCGTCTGGTTCAAGGAGGCTGTGAAGAAACTGGAGAGGTCCGGAGGAGAGTGCCAACCTGGTCACAGGGGTAGAGCACCTGACTCACAAACAGGGATGGAGGGAGCTGGTTGGTTCAGTGTGGCACAAAGCAGGTGAAGTGGGTCTAAAGAGCAGCCAATAGCTGCTGGAGGGGTGGTTATAAACTAATCCTCCACAGAGGTGCCAGATGTTATCACAAGAGCCACAAATTGCAGCTCAGAGGGTGCAGGCTGGTTCCCTGGATCCTCCCCAGGAGGGCAGTGCTTCCCTGGGACTGGGGAACTCCGTCCTTGGAGGCCTCCAAGAGTAGCCTAGGCCAAGCCTTGGTATGGAGCAGGTGACATTCCTGCCTTGAGGTGGTGCTGGGCAGAGCTCAGGAGCAGACTCTCACCCGGCTGCTGCTCCGCACAGCGGGCTAAGCCTTGGCATTCACTCCCAGGTGCTGGCGCTGAGGAGCTTCAAGGAGGAGACCCTGCTCCTCAGCTCACCCCATGCAGCTGCAGGGGAGCCCAGGGGGCTGCAGATGCACATTCCTTCGCTGCACTTCTGGGGACCACCTTTCCCTGTCCCCCAGGGCGTGAAAAGCTCCATCAGAGACATCATCACCCAGGGGGGTGACGGCTCCAACCGTATGGAGGGCCGGGTGAGGCTGTTGGCTGGGAGGGGATTGGGAATGGCTGGTCCTGCTGCACTGCCAGGCTCCATCTCCTGGCCTGGGCCCTTGTGTGGAGGGAGAGCAGCACCGGGGGCATCGGGACCAGCATCCTGCCCCTGGGTGCGTTGCCGCATCCCCGGCGTTGCTGGGCATGGGCAGGGCTGGCCTCGTCCCGGCCCACTGATGCCAGGGGCACAACGGAAGCGGGGCCCGACCGTCTCCATCCCGGTGCCTCCAGCAAAGCTGTGGCCCCAGCGGGTCCGTGCCACCGAGGACGGGGCAGTGCTGCCTGCGACATGCAGAGACGGTACCGCGTACGGGAGAAATACACTTTTATTAGGAAAGCTTTCTGCAGAGATGCCAGGCTCTGTCGTACCAAACGAATCCATCCAACTCCGCCGTAGCCGGGACGGGGCGTCCGGGCTCGGGCCATAAATAGCGCTCTCCTCGCAGCCGCTGCCGCCGGCAGGAAGAGCCTCGGGCGCGGAGGGGGCATCAGTCGAAACCAGCTCGACCTGGCGCTGCTGGGGCAGCGTGGCCGGGGCGGGACGGCGCCTGCAAGCACGTGACTCCGTTACTGCGGGATATAACACGGGCACGTCTAGTACAACAAACGCTGCGTAGGCGGTTCGATAATACTGCTACAAAGGGGGGAGCCGCACGGGCCCCGGCTCCTCGGCCGGGCTCCGGCAGCGCGTGGGGTTGCCCAGGGAAGGTGGGCGCAGTGTCTGGGCAGCACCGGGCCCAGAGCAGGGGACACAGAGAGGTAACAGGGGAAGAAACAACAAAAGGCCGGGGCAGTGGGGAGGGAACGGGAGGAGAGGGCTCGAGGGCTCTCGCTGCCCAGTTTGGGCCTGCGCTGGTGGCGCCTACAAATGTCCTTCCTGCTGCCCGGGCACCTGGTGCGCACAGGCCGGCGCCGAGCCGGGCCCGCTCCTCACTACTGCACTGTCTGAGAGGGCCCCACGGGCGCTTTGGGCTGCTCCAGGGTGGCTTCTCGGCTTTTCTTCCGGGGAGGCTTTTTAATGGGCGTTTTCTTGGCAGGCGGCTCGCTCGGGGCGGCCGCCTCGGGGCCGCTGCCGGAGCCCTGCTTCTCGGCCCGCTGTGGCTCCGCGGCCACGGGCTCGCCCACGGCGGGGATCAGTTTCTGCAGGTTGGCGGACGTGGGCAGCGCAGGCTTGCCAGCCTTCTGGCCGCCGGCGCCCGCCGAGCGCTTGGCTTTCTGCGGCGGCGTAGGCTTCTCGCGCGGGGGCTGCAGGGCGCCAAGCCCGTTCTGCCGGGCGCCGCCGTCGCCCTTGTGCAGGCTCTGAGTCTTTTCCTTCAGCTGGGCGGCCAGCAGTGTGGCCGCCTCGGAGCTCAGGTGCGGGTGCAGGCTCTCGGCACGCGGCTTGCCGGTGCCGGGGCTGCGCGGCGCCTCCCGGCTCTCGCCCGTGCGCCGCTCCGCGTGGAACGCACCCATCTTTTTGAAGGCGTTCTGCACCGCGCCGTTGATGTTCTCCATCTGCTCCGTGCTGGCCCTGCCCCTCTGCTTGGGCTTGGATGGCGACTGCGGCTCTGCCGGGAGGGAGGCTTTGCCCTCCGGGAAGCCCGGCTCCTTCGGAGGCTTCTGCGCCTTCTCCTTGCCCCGGGCGCTGCCCTTCTCGTCCGCTTTGCCGTGCACGCCGGCCGACGTCTCGCTTGGACTCCTCTTCCTCTTGGCCAAGGCTGGGCCGTGCTCGGCGCTGCTGAGCGGGGCGGCTGCTCTCTCTGGGGACCGGCTGGGCGCAGGCAGCGAGTTGGACTGGTTGCAGTTGTACCTGCCATGGATCCAGGACACTTTGGGCTTCGTGGACGGGTCAGGTGGACGGGGCTTGGTTCTCTCGGGTGACGGTGGCTTCGCGCTGCCCCCGGGGCTCCTGGGCTCAGCCGGACTCTCCTCCTCCTCCTTGGACTGCTTGGAGAGCCGGGCGATCCTGGCATAGAGCGCGGCGCTGGCTGAGCCGGACCCGCAGGATGAGCGCTCGCTGTCCGACGACTTGAGCAGGGGCGTCTCGCTGCTGTCGGCCTGGAAGGCCTTGATGGAGCCCGTCTCCTTCAGGAACGTGTACTCGCCGGCCTCCTCCGGTCCGGCCGCGGGCGCCGGCTTCTCCCCCAGGCTGCAGGACGTGCCCCTGTCCTTGCTGTCACCCACGCTCTCTGCAAAGGGAGAGTGTGGATGGGTTACGTGGGGAACCCGTGGGACGCGTCACCTTGTCCCCAAGAGGAGGGGAGGGAGGGCAAGGGCAGGACTGAAGCCTCAGAGCAGAGTGGGAGAGGGGCAGGTAGGACTAGGCACTCTCCCCAGGCTGTCTCTGCCTTTGAAGAGGATCCCATTGGCCTGTTGATCCACCTGCCTCTGCAGCTCGCCTGCTGAGAGCGTATTGAGGGGCCCCAGAGGACAAGAAACCCTAAAACGACGAGTGGTGCTGGAAGGAGGAAGCTCCGAAACCCCGGTGGGAGCAAGGGCAGAGCCTGGGGTTGGGTCATGCTTCCCCTTCCTGGAGCCAGGACGCTAGGACATGTTCCCAGGGAGCAGGGCTGGCAACTGTGGAGCCTTCTCCACGCTCCTCCTCTATCCCTGCACGGAGCAGAGGATGCTCCAGGATCTCCCTGGCCATCTTGGCAGAGCCGCGTCCCTCTGCTTACCCTCGTGGGGGACGCAGTACACGGGCCCCTCGTCCGTGGTGTCAAACGAGGAGAAGGAGCCGCGCGAGGACCAGGACGGCGAGGGCTGCTCCACCACGGAGGGCGGCTCGATGAAGCTGCAGTTCATGGTGTTCTCCAGGTCGTGATGAGCCACTGCAAGGGCAGAGAGCGGGTGTCAAGCTGCACCCCAAGCCCTGCCGGGGCCTCCCCTCAGCTCCGGCCTCCCTGTCCCATGGGAAGGGCTGTGGGAACCACAGGGCCCCCCTGCCCATCCTGCCGGTGGGTTTCGGGAGCCACCACAGCCCTTGTGTGGGAGCTGGACACGGCTCCAGCCGCCACCGCTGCCCCAGCCCCTCTGCCATCACGAGCACCTTGTGCAGCAGCAAAGGCTGGGCAAGAGGCGAGTCCTGGCACCTGATCCAGGTCGGGATTGCCAGGAAAGAGGCACGCAGGAAGCCCAAGAGCCAACGGCGCCCTTGAGGTCTCGCACGTGATGCAGAGCAAGGCAGGAGTCACTGGGTCCATTGCCAGCCCAGCACAGCAGCCCTGCAAGAGGCACCGCAGGGCAACGGCTCCCCGGGCTCCTCCGCACACGGGGACAAAGGGGCTGCCAGGTTCAACTGCAGATTGCAATTCGTTTTTTTCACCCCAATATATCCAACGTATTCTTATTTTGCTCCCACTTCCACAAAAAGAGGTAAAGCAAGAAATGCTGGGGATTCCAGCATTGCCTTTTACCCACTGTGCCACTTTGTGGTCCCTGCAGCTTTTGCAGACAAAGACGAGGAGGAGCCGTCACCGCTGGCGCAGGGCCCGTTCCCTCTGCGCTCGGTGGCAGGACACAGGAAAGGAAAAGCCACAGGAGAGCCACTCGAGAAGAAAAGATGTGGTGCTCAAGATATTTCTTCCCCCCAGTTTCAGCCATAAAAAGGCTAAAAAAGGACAGCTGTCGGGTCAAGGATGCCATGGAATTTTTGCTTGGTCGTTTTACAGTATTCCCATGGAGGAAGGGACCCCAACAGGCCTGGAACGAGCAGCGTGCCCAAGTGCTGCCTCCTCACGGCATGGGGCATGGAGCTGAGCAGTGGCCTGGGTGGCACCGGGCTGTGCCGGGGACGTGGCCGCTGTCGTGGCCGCTGCCGTGGCCACCCCGCCGCAGGCTGTGCTCAACTTACTGAGCGCCCAGTGTCCAGCTCCTCGCAGTGAATCCGTTCTTTGGACGCTACAGGTGGGATCCCCGGTGGCACCGTAGTGTTCCTTGTGAGTGGAAAGCAAAACTTGGCACACGTTTTGGAACCAGAAAGGCATCGGGAAGCTAATGGTTGACCAGCCCTGCAGGAGGGCCTCGACAGCGGAGGCTCTTGGACAGGATAAGGTTGGGAGAAATATCAGGTGGCTCCAATCCCACATATGTAACCTGGGAGTAGATAAAGGCGAGGGATGCAGCAAGGATAGCGATTTAAACCACACGTGTCCTCACTCACATCTCAGTGAACCATCTAGATCCGGAGAGAGATCCTCAAGGCTCTTCTGGGCATGACCGTGAGCAAGAGGTGGGGAGAGGATAACTGAATTTATAAGAGAATAAAACTGGAATGGGGATGGTCTGAAACAAGGGAGCTTCATCGGGCCGAGCCCCTTCCTCAGGGGGACGTCACAGGGTGGATGAGACCGAGCTGGGTACCGCGGAGGGCTAAAGGAGCGAGGTAGGATGCTCAAATAATGGAGATAATGAAGTGCAGAGCAGGAACCCTGGAACAAAAGCGGCTCTGATTATTTAAAGAGCACGCGGCACTCGGAGTGGGGGAAGCAGCAGCTTCGGCATGACTTTTCTTGCAATAAAACCCCAAAAGGGAAAATCAAAAGCAGACTGCTGGAAGCAGATGAAGCGGGAGGCTTCCTCCGCGAAGGCCCCATGTCCGAGAGGAAGGCGGCATTCAGGGAGGGCGGGCGGACCCAGCGCATATGGGACTTGTGCAGCGGGTCCTGCTGCTCGCGGGCCCCTGGTGAGGGGCTCCCATGCGGCCCCGTTGGGCCGGGGGGAGCGGGGCCCGTATGGAGCGGCGCCTCCAGGGACGGCGTTTCCTGCTCCGCTCCAACATCTGGCTCAGCAAAGGGGGGCGGCTCGCGGATAAATCACAGGCTGACGGGGCTGGGAGAAATCTGGCCGCTTCCTGTGGGCCTCTCCGCGCTGCCGAGCGCCGCCTCGGTTCCCCGCGCTGAACAAAGGGCCCCTCTCCGGCGGCACCCGCTGCGCGGAACCGCTCGGCTTGCGCCTTGTCAGGCACTGCAGGTTTCCAAGTGGGAATTCGGTGCAGGTGCCACGCGGTGCCTCAGGGTGCCGGGAAGCATCTTGGGGTGCCGTGCAGTGTCGCAGGGTGCCACATGGTCTCTCACGGTGCCAGGAAGCATCTCAAGGTGCCGCACAATGTCTCAGGGTGTCACACAGCTTCTCAGGGTGCCATGCAGTGTCTCAGAGTGCCACGCAGCATCTCAAGGTGCCACACAGTGTCTCAGGGTGCCACCAAGTGTCTCAAGATGCCCCACAATGTCTCAGCGTGCCACGCAGCGTCTCAGGGTGTCATGCAGTGTTTCAGTGCCACGCAGCATCTCAAGGTGCCACGTAGCATCTCAAGGTGCCACACAGTGTCTCAAGGTGCCCCACAGTGTCTCAGGGTGCCACGCAGCGTCTCGGGGTGTCACACAGCGTCTCAGCATGTCACGCAGTGTCTCTGCCACCAACTCACCAGGCGGTCCCTCTGCAAACGCCTGCAGGATGGACCCAACGCCAGCACTGCCTTCCACACCTCTCACGTGTGAGTGGCAGGTAACACTCGCTCCAAAACCATTTCTTATGCATCTCTGGGGACACTGGGTCTCGAGGCCAGGACACAGCACTGAGAGGCCCGAGAAGGAGCAGCCCAGCAGCAAGGGGGACCCAACTGGGCGAGCAGGTGGCCCTGGGGGGACACTGTATGCCCAGAGAGGCAGGTTCCTCCTGTGCTTTGACGCCGTCTCCTGCTGCTCCTCTTTGCGGTCCTTTGGGCAGGGACGAGGCTTGGGCGCTTCCTGACCTGCTCGCTCCGTAGTCTGGCCACGGTGTCCCTGGGCAGAGCCCAGTCTGGCCCACGTGCTGGAAGGGAGGCCCAGGTTGTGGCTCGAGGGCCAGCCCTATGTGCCATGGATCACTGCACAGCAGCTCTTGGCCTCCGCTGTGCTCCAAGCTTGCCTTGAGGGTGCAGGAGAACCGCTGCCATCGTCCCCTTAAGTCTCCCAGATCTCCGGCTCTGAGGTCCCCAGCGGCCCAGCTTTGGAGAGCCGATGTGCACAAAAGCCAGCGGGTGATCTGAGGACACAGACCCGGTTTCCTGCAGCTGGGAAACTGAATTCCTCAGAAACTTCCTCCTCCTCCTCATGCCAGGAGCAGTCTCCTCCAGCAGGGCCATGGCACTGGGCTGGGGAAGCCACAGACAGAAACCCAGCGAGTTTTTGGTGCCCTTCCTTTCCTGGTCATGCCCATCCCGCTCATCCCAAGCAAAGGATGGTTCACAGCAGTCATGGATAACTCGTGGAGTTTGATCTCTGCAGGCTGGAGAAGAGACACGGCGGTGCGAACAGGAGCGCGCGGGGAGGAGCGGGGCCCAGCGAGCCCCATGTGGGGCCTGGGCACCAGAGCTGCTCATTGCCCCGCACAAGGAGACCCCCAGCACTTGCCCCGTGGCCACGAGCAGAGCGGCTCTTCTCTGGACCAGCTGGGCTGGCTGCATGAGACCCAACCATGCTGAGGTGCTGCAGTCTGGGCTCTGTGGAGCGCTTTGGCTGGTGTCCCGCTCCTGCCCTGTGTGTTGGACCCAGCTCTACTCTTCCTGCCTGGCCTCCTTCGACCTGAGAGCCAGCACAAACACGGCACTGCAGCAGGGCAAATCCGTCCACAGTGCTCTGAATTACCTCACCAACCAGCTCGAACCCCACAGTGGGCTTTAATGCAACTCAGAGCTAGGAATTTGTTCCAAAAACCCAGGCATGGAGAGGTCTGACCTCTTTATCATCAGACTCAGTCAACACTAGTGGGTGAGGTCCTGGCTCCAGTGACTGGTGCCACCAGCTGAAATGTGCCAAGTGGCCGGAGTGCCACCGCCCTTGATGTGAAGCTGGGGCCGTGGAGCAGCTTTGTGACTCCTGTGGTAAGGGGGTGAGCGCTGCTTCTGTGCCAGGAAGTGGGTTACGGTTTGGGGCTAGTAACAGCAGCATCTGGCGAGCCAAATCAGAGGTGTTCCCAAGCGCAGCGAGTCACCCGCAGCCACAGGAGTAGCGCAGCGAGATCCTACTGCTCCCAAGGCGGCCTTTTGCACGGGTACTTGTGGTTGGTAATTAGAGCAATTAGACAAGAAGAGGGAAATGCATCCACCCCCAAGCGCTGGCAACCGCAGGGAAGGTGAGAGCTCTGATGCAGGGCAGGGCAGGGGCAGTCGCCGCGCAGCTGGCGCTGTCTTCCCCAGCACCGGTTTCGCTCTGGAGCACCCATGATGTGCTGAGTTCCTGCAGTGCCGTGCTTGGCTGTGTGCCCCATGGTCATCTCGAGGGCCAGCTCGGGCTCAAGGAGGCCTTTGTGAGGGCTCTGCTGTGCAGCAGCACCAGCTCTGCTGTGCAGCAGCACCAGCTCTGCCTACCTCATGGCCAGCACAGTGCTGGATTTCCAGGTAGAAACCAGGTGGAAACCAGGTCCCCCAGCCCCAAAGGGAGACAGAACTGCAGACATCCCCAGCACCCTCGTGCCAGGGATGCCCAGATGCTCTCCAGAGGGGACGTATCCATGGCTGTGCCATGCAGGAGCCATCCGGGCTCTGCAGCTCCATGCTGCTCCACGGGGTCGGGCACCAGCCGCCGTGTTTGCGCAGGGCGGCTGGGAGGGCGCCAGCCCGTGCGGGCAGGGCGCACACAGCCCCATTGAGCGGGGCTGGCGCACACAGGGCCCCTCTGTGCTCCCTGCCCGCTTCCACAAACACGGCAGGCCGCTGTTGTCCTTGCAGCAGGAATGTTTCTCCAGCCTGGGTGCACCGGCACTGAGAGGCTGCCTTTGTGGCGGAGCCCCTCTGCAACAGGCTGCTCTGCTCCCTCGTGGCCGCAGAGGGACCCATGTGGCCTGCACCCAGGGGTGCTCAGGCCCCTCTGCCACTTGGCTGGGGGATTTGGCCCCATGCGGGCCCCACGCAGCGACAGCAGCAGCGGTGGCAGCAGCAGCATGAGCAGCATGTGGTGCACAAGGGCTACAAGAGGCACCGTGGAGGCTACCAGGGCCCTCCTCCTGCCTCCACATCCCCCTGCTTTGAGCATGAGTTTGAGCGTGATCCCCCTGCACACAGGACGTCCCCCTGCACTCCCAAGCAAAGTGACAACAGGATTCAGAAATACAGGATGTTGCCATCGGGCTGCATCCCTCAGCTAGCCTTCCACTGCATCCCCACCGGCCCCGCGTACTCTTTGCCAGGGAAATGATGGGTTTTCCATGACACAGGGACAACCTGAAGTGCAGCACGGGCTGGGGAGCTCTGCTCTGCACAGGAGCCTCCATGGGAGACCTCCCAGGAGTCTTACAAGTCTCCCTTTGCAAACTCCACTCCATGGTGCCTTCGGCCTGCATCCTGTTGCCGGGGCCCTGCACCTCTGACCCACAGCAGCGCTGGGGACCCTGATGTCCCCCTGTCACCACCAAGCTCCCAGGAATGGGCCGCTGCCCTGGTCCGGGACAGCAGGAGCAGCTCGGGCTCCCACACTGGCCACGCCACCATCAGCATGGGGACCTGGGGCTCTGCCACGGCCCACGGGTGCTCTCCCAACCCCAGCTCCTCACCTACGACCTTGGGCAGCTTCTGGCGACGCAGGGGGATGCGCGGGAGCTTCATGCTGATGCGGCTGAAGCGGCCGCACAGGCGGCGCGGAGGCTTCTTGGCTGCTGCCGGGTCCTGGTTGGCACTGCAAGGCAAGACAGCATCCCCGTCAGAGAGAGCCCTCCCTGTTCTGCTGCCCCTTCCAAGGCCATCACGTTTATTTCATTTACGGGATAAGATACCAAGCCCCAGTACCCAGGGCTGCTGCAATTTTGGAGGCTGCCAGGAAGAGTGGAAAGCATGGAAAGCAGGAAGTGTAGCGAGGGACCCGGTGCCCTGTGCGTATCGTCCTTCCCCAGGGCTGTTTAAACTCCAGAGTGGAAAGCATGGAAAGCAGGAAGTGTAGCGAGGGACCCGGTGCCCTGTGTGTATCGTCCTTCCCCAGGGCTGTTTAAACTCCAGCTCAGCTGTGGCTGCAGCTGGGGCGCTCGGCTGCTGATGTACTGGAGTGGGAACAGCCCTCAAGCCCGGGGCTGGACACCAGCAGGCAGAATCAGCAAAGAACTGAATCATCTGCTGAAGGAGCAAACAAACATGCACGCGGCCTCTCTTTATTTGCTCTCTGGTTTCTGCAGCCGCCGCAGCGAGAGGCTTCACAAGTTGATGAAACCCAACCTGGAACCCAAGCGCTGGCATCTCCGTGGTGCAGTGTGGCTGGCCCCTGGCTGGAGGGGTTTGCCGGCCTTCCCCATGATCCTGGGCCAGATGAGAGGCGCCAGTGGCATTTTGGGACCGGAGTCAATCCCCTCTGTCCCGTTCCTGCCCTGCAACACTCAGCACTAACCAAGAGGCTGCAGCTCCCAGCAGAGCTGGACGCAGCCCAGCATGGCCAGGGGCTCTGCGCCGATGGCAGTGGGACATGAGGCTGATCCTGGAGCAACAAAATACCCCAAACCACCCAAAAAGTAGACGAGGGAGTTGTGGACACTAGGCCATGATGGGGGTGCCGTGGATGCCTTGCAGCACTGCCCCGTGCTGCACTAGCAGGTCCCCCATGTCCGTGATGGGATGGGAGCGCTGGACACAGGGGCTCCGCACGGAGCTGGGGAGCCCAGGGCACCCCGGCCAAAGGAACCAATTTGGAGCCGTTTCCCACAAAAGGCTCCTTAAAGCACGCCTGCCTTTGTGAAGTGGCTGCTTTTATCTGCGGGATAACGACATGCAGACCGCAGGCTCCCCAAACCAGATGTCCCGGATTGGAATTTAATTGGCCCGGCTGCCAAATGGAGGCTTCCGGAAAATTCCCAGGCCGCGGCCGGCGGCACGAGGCGCAGCCGCGGTGTGCGGGGGGAGCTTTGTCTGTAGCTCTTGGAGCTCCCAGCCCCCCAGCTCTGTGGTGCTGCCTCCATGGGAGCTAGTCCCTCTGCTCCGTGTGGTCCCTGCCATGGGTGCCAATGGAGGTGACACCACGGTGGGGCTGGATGTGGCTGCATGGCTCCCACCTCCTTGGCATCGCAAGGACACACCAGGCAGGTTCTCCTGAGCACCCTGCAGCCCCAGCAGCATCTTTGGGTTCATCACCCTCTGTGAACACCCAGGCTTTGCTGGCACCCGTCTGGAAACGCCTGTGCTGGAGCACCCCTGGGTGGCAGCACCCTCTGCACGGCCCAAAACCACAGCAACGGATCAAGTTCCTCTCTGCTCTGTGGCTGGAAAAGCTCCGCGCTCTGGGGGGCTCGGGGAGGGAGGGCGCCCGCCTGCGTTTCCCTGAGCTTAGCAAATATTTCTTGCCTGCGGGTTGAGCAGGAGCCCCGCGGCTGCAGGGCAGCGCTCAGACATGAGCAAAACTGCCCCTGCTTCTCCCCACCGGGACCCTTCCTGCTGGCCCAGCTCCGCTGTCCCGCTGCCCAGTGCGCCAAAGGGTCCCAGTGGGCGCGAGCTGCAGGTTAGGAGGAAAAAACCTTTTGCACCCAACGTGCGAAGCCTCGTGGAGAGGTGGCTCCCCCGACAGTTGCACCGATATCTCCAGCTCCCTGCAGGAGCCAACAGTGCCCTGCTGCCTCCTGGCCCCAGCAAGAGCCTCCTGGAGAGGGTTGGAGCGTTCCGAAAGCAGCGGGATCGCGGCACTCACCCGTGGCCTTCGTCCTTCTTGCGGCACACGCAGCAGCAGCAGAGCAGCGAGAGCAGCAGGATGAGCAGCAGCGCCAGCAGGGCCCCGGCGCCGATGACGCCCATGCGCTGGTTGGCCTCTGCAAGGCAAGGCGGGCGCCGTGAGCGGCGTCGCGTCCCTGGGCACAGCCCGGCCACGCGGCCACCGCCACCAAAGCCACTCACCCATGTGGCAGGCGCCCGTGAGTGGGTCGCATGTATCATCGTGGCAGCTGCAGGCCTGCGCGCAGTTGGCTCCGAAGTGGCCCGGCGGGCACGTCAGGTTGCAGCTGTGGAGGGGAGAGTCATACGGTGATGGCGCCCAGGGCTGCTCTGCCCTGCCCGGCCCATTCGCTCCCTGCTGCCCGGTGCCCTTGGGAGGAGCCCGCGCTGTGCATCCTCGCAGAGCCCCCTCTGCGTCTGTTCTGCCTTTATGTTCACGTGTGGCTGTTAGGGGAGGTCATCAGCCCATCAGTCGCAATTAAAGATACCCCAGGGAGCGGCAGCGTTCGGACCCGAGAGTCTCGGGCTGGGTCTCCAGCTTGGCTGCTCTGTGGGTGACGTGCTCCCATTCTGAGCAGAGCCCTTTCCCTGCAGTCCGTGGCCTTGGAAGGGACCTGCATTTTCCCTCCCAAAGGGAAAACAACCTGAGCAGCCCCAGTAGAGAGGGCCGGGGCATCTGCCTTGTGGGGCCAAGTGTGGTTGCAGCCCAGCTGCCATCGGGGCTCCCCACACAAAATGGCCTCTTGGAGAAGGCGGCGGCTTCCCGGCCCCAGGGGCTCGCGCAGGAAGAGGGCAGATACCCATATAGCGGTGTTTGAACATGGAAGACACGCACTAAGCACACAGAAAAGCCCTCGAGGTGCTCCGTGTCTGCCGGGGACACCTCACACACAGCGAGGTCTGCAGCAGCGGCCTCCATTGCGCCCTCCAGGGTAGCCATGGACAGGGGGCAGTCCTCAGAGACCCCAAGCTCTGAGCTCTCTCCTCCCAAGAAGGGCAAGGGCTGCTGCTCTAAATGGCAGCTGATCCACAGAGCCTTTTCGGGAGCAAATCTGTCACCTTAGGGCGAGGAGGCTCCCAAAAGCAGGGAGCAACCTGCAGCTCATGCAGGGCCGAGACGCGACCGCACGCCCACGGCCTCTGGGATGCTCGAAGGAAGTGTTTTTGTTTTGTCTTTGAATCTAAGTGTCTACAACAGCCGCAGAAGACGTAGCCAAGGGCTTTAATTATAGGACTTCAGCCATAATTTGAAAGGAGCAGGTCAAATATGAAGCAAAACAAGCCCGGCCAGTGTCACAGTGCACGGACTGCAGAGCCGGAGTTGAGTCATGGGCGAAGAAACGGCGGCAGAGCGGCCTGGCGCTCACGTCCTCCCGTTGCCTCCACCAGCTCAGCCCTAACGCTGTCCTAGCAGCAATCTTGGCTCAGGAATCACGGCCAAAGGCGCCAATGGCAGGAAGAGCCATGCACATGGTGAGATGCAGGACCCCAACGGGTGAAGCTTCATTCACAGGTACCGCCACAGGGAACTTGGATGGATTTAAGGGGTGCTGCTCCAAAGCTCTGCGGCAGCGACAGGCTCCACCACCAAGAGGACAGAGAGCGCTGCCAGAGGCCAAGCTCTTGCCAGCTGCTCCTGGGCAGCATCGACCCAACAAGACACATCTGCTCCATCCGACACGGGCCAGCCGCCCCCAGCTGCCCCCAGGCCCTGCGGGACGCGCAGCTGGGCTGGCCCTGACTAAAGGCATTTCACGCTGCTTCAGCTTTCCAAGCCGCTCGCCCTGCGCAGCCCCGTGCCCACGCGCTGCCACGTGCCAGGCGGACGGTGCAGGCGCCCCAGCTGCGCCGTGTCAAAGCAGCTGTGCGGGGACAGCAGACACGCGGCAGGACGCAGGGATGGGAGCACTGCTGTTCTCTAGGCAATCCAAAACACCCTTTGCTGCAGTTACCCAACACTTCTAGGGCCTGCAGCTCAGTTTGATCCCAATGTCTATCCCACACTAGCAGGTTCTGGGATAGAAAAAACAGGGTTATTTGTATTCCAAGCAGACCGAGACATGTCTGGGAATGGTGCTGAGGAAGTAAATTGCACTGTGCACAGCACCGACGTGTCACCAGCCTTCCCTTTAGCACCCGGGTGACACACAACTGAGGGGACACCCCTACACAGTGAAGACAGCCCTCTTGCCATCCTTTCCAAAGCCTTCCTATATTTGGCCAAATTAGAAGCTTAGGAAAAACATAAAACCTCAGCAGTTTGCACATAGTCACGGAGACACGCCTGACCACCAAAGAAAACCCCCAAGTGCCTGTGCCCACTTGGCACGCCCTGTTTTAGCCCAAACTTCCTTGTGATTACAGCTTTGGGACGCTACTGGGGCAGGGCCCTGGCCACCTCTTTCTCCCTGCCTTCTTTCTGCCCCTTCTCTCCCTGCTTGCACCTTGAGGCCAGATCTAGCAAGGCCAGGAGCAGCGCTGCACATAAGTGGCCTGAGCACCCCCAGTGCCTACAACACGCAGGGAGACCTTTAGCTCTCACGTGCCAAGGGAAGTTTTAAGAGTTTAATTTGAGTTGTGCAAAACCTAATCTGCACCCCCCACACTTCCTGATGTGCTAGAAACATCCTCCTTTTCAACCAGAGCACCGAGGAGAAGCACTGATGCTAAACAGGGGCTTTCTAGGCTGGTTTTGTTTCTGAAAAGCTGCTTCCTAGCCAGGCAACTTGCCCTGTCATCTGTGCAATCTTTCACTGTGCGCAGAACAGCACAAATATTGCACAGTTCCCCCTAAAAAACAGCAGAAACACTAAGGTGGGGGCTTAGCAACACTCCAGGCCAGGACAGAAACACCTTGGAGCTCATGATGGGCATCTCCAAAACATGGGCACTTGCAGAGCTGCCAGCACAGCGGAGGTGTTTGGGAGGCTGGAGGTCAGGAACAAGCCCTTTGCTCCATCATGGTTCTGGACAGCCAGTCCCAAGAAAGAAAAGGTGAGAACAGTTCCTAAATCCACATTTTCCCCATTTCAGCTCCCCAGGAGAACTGTTGGCACCGACTGGAAGGCAGCCGGGCAGGCCCCACATCCTTCTCCGGGCACCATCAGCCTCGCAGTTAATTGCCGGGAAACGCCAAATGACACAGGGTAGGACCCTGGGGAAACTCATTTCCAAGCCTGAGCTGCAGGGGAAACACTCTCCTCACGTTTTCGAAAGACTTTTCTGTTCCACATTGGAAAAAAAAAAAAAAGAGAAGGAATGAGATCGTGTCCGGCCATGGCCTGTGCAGTGCGGAGGCAGCGGGAGGAAGGGACGCAGAGCGAGCAAGGGAGCCTGGCGTGAGCAAAGAGCCTTCGTTTCCTTTCTTTGGGGAGGAGGAAAGGGGAAGGGGCCGCCGTAGGGCTCATCCCTGCCATGTGAAACATCCAGGTTGGAGCTGCAGTTTGGAGCAGGAACGACAAGCGAATGCCATAACCGTGAGGCTATTTGCTATTCTGGGATGTGGTTTTTCTCTCGCTTTCCCTCACTCTCCTTTTTGACTAGAAATTCCATCTTGAACTCGAAAACACTTCTTGGAGGAAGGCATTTGTTTTTGCCAAGCTCACATTTCCTCAAGCAAAACCCCTTTCTCAAGAACTCCTCACCGACTCCAGCCCATCCAGCTATTACTGGGAGACCAAGCTTTATACCACAACTTGGTGGTATTTGACCGAAATCCCCGAGGGCATTGCCAGGGGCTCTGCAGGAGGACACCTGCTCTCCAAAGCACTCCAAAGTCCTTTGCATGGCCTCAAACGCCACCACCCGCACCACTGCTAACATGTTTTCATCTGCCACAAGCAAATGATGGCATGGGATTCCCAACACTCCCTGGGTTTACTTCCCTAATTGTGGATTTCTCATGCTTGAGGATGAAGGCACCACAACTCAGGCAGCAAATCCTTTGCACTGTGCTCCACGGATCTCCAAGAGCTGCCATCCAAGGCAGCTCAAGGAGCCTGTTTGCTGTGCCCTGCCTAGGGCCCAGGCTGGCAGCGTGGGGGCTCCTCTCCACCAGCAACAATGTAGGGGTGGAAGCGGCACCAAGTGCTGCAGCCCCATTGCTTCCATAAACACCTCCACCTTGGAGATGCCAAACAATCCATGGATCTCCCCAGCATCCTGAAATCTGCCCAAGGAGCTCTCAAGAATGTTCACTTCTGATGCGCAAGAGGAAGCCAGGGTGAGCTCTGTGTGGCTGCACGTGGGCTCTTCCAGCGCAGACACCCAGCACCTTCCCCAGCTCAGCACCCACCATGGCACCTCAGCGGGGCCCCCAAAAGGGCAGCACCCGTGGACTCCTACCAGCCTGAACTCACCAAAATGGCCCGATTCAGTCCCAAAACGTGCCTGGGCGCCGCTCACTTACTAGGTGCCGTGGGAGCCTGCGCGGCAGAGGCACCTGCCCGTCTCGAAGTGGCACTCGCCGTTGACGCAGTCGCTGCACACGAAGGCGCAGTTCTCGCCGTACGTCCCGTTGCGACACTTGGTCTCGCACCTAAGGGAGTGTGTGGAAAGAGGCAGTTGGAGCAGCCCACGCGGGAGCTGACTTTCCCTGGCAACAGGGACGGTGCCAGCGCTCCACGAGCTTTCCTGTCAGGGGAAGGGCAACAGGGCAGGAGGGCAGCAGCAGGCGTGGTGAAGGCAGCTCCTCAGCAGCATTCCCAGCAGCATCCCCAGCAACATTCCCACCAGCCCTGCTGCCCTGTGCTTGCCAAGGGAGGGAGGGACAGGAGTGTTCCGAGTCCGGCCGTGAGCTCCTCAATGAACCCTGGCATCACCAGGCCCTGGGGAAGAGTCTGGCTGGTCTCCTATGGTCCCACAGCTGGGCCAGCAGGCTCAGGCCACCTTTCCCCTCCCGCTCTGGATGTGGAGACACAAACCACAGCCAAAACCTGCCCCTGGTCTGCAGACCTGGTCACGGACCAGCAGAGAGGCCCTGCCAGGACGCCAAAGCCCAGGGGGGACCTGCACTATGAGGTGCTAAGGGGCCCGGACCGGGTGGCAGATTTAGCCCCAGCCCGTGGCCGGACTCACCGGTCTCCGATCCAGCCAGGGTTGCAGTGCGAGCACTTGCCGTTGATGTGGTTGCAGGTGTGCCCGTCCTTGCACGGGGGGCACATCTTCTCGCAGCCCTCTCCGTAGAAGCCAGGCGAGCAGGGCTGGTCGCACTTGGTGCCGTTCCAGCCGGCCTCGCACGTCAGGCAGCGCCCGTCAGCCACCGTGCAGGGCTGCAGGCTCTTGCACTGCCCACAGCTGCGAGGGATGGCAGGACACACGTTGCAGCACCCCACGGCAGCCCCCAACCACGTGCAGCACGAGGACAACTCTTCAGTTATCACAGAATCACAGAATGGCTGGGGTTGGAAGGGACCCCTAGACATCATCCAGTCCAAGCCCCTGCTCTTGCAGAGACACCCAGAGTATGGGACACCTGGGCACATCCAGGTGGGTTGGGAGATCTCCAGAGCAGGAGATTCCACAACCTCCCTGGGCAGCGTGTGCCAGGGCTCGGGCACCCTCACAGTGAAGCTGTTCTTCCTCACATGCAGATGGAACTGCCTGCGTTTTAATTTGTACCCATTATCCCTTATCTCCCACCTTTACCCCAGCCAGCCCCATTGCCTGCGCTCATCCCTCCATCACTCCCATCTGCCAAAACCAGATGCTGCCCGGCAATCCCTGGATGCTCCATCATCTCCCTTTCCAGACATCCACATGCACGACACCCATGATCCGCACCGTTTGCCTCCCCTCTGCCCTCCCCAGCACTGCAGCCCGCACTCGGGCACTCACCGCCTGCGGCAGCCTTGCCCATAGAAGCCGGCCGGGCAGGGCTCGCGGCAGTATTTGCCCCGGTATCCCGGCTCGCACGTGCACGTCCCGTCCACCTGGTTGCACTTGCCCTTGTAGCACTGGCAGTAGCGGTCGCAGCGGGGCCCAAAGGTCCTCTCGCGGCACTGGCAGCGCCCCGTGAACTGCTCGCAGGGCGAGTTGTTGCAGGAGCACTGATTGTTGCAGCCGCGGCCCCACCAGCCCGGCTGGCACAGGCAGTTGCCCGTCTGCTGGTCGCACTGCGAGTTGTGGCTGCAGTAGCAGGAGCTGGAGCACTGGGGGCCCCACCAGTTGGGCTCGCAGGTGCACTTGCCCGTCTTCTGGTCGCACTTGCCGTGCTTGCAGAGGCAGATGTTCTCGCACTTGGGCCCCCAGCGGTTGGGGTTGCAGGTGCACTGGCCCGTCACGTCCTCGCACTGCCCGTTCGGGTGGCAGCTGCACATCTCCTTGCAGTCGGGACCCCAGAACTGGCGGGGACACTCTGTGGAACGGGCAGAGTGGGCAGCCCCATCATGGCACGTGGCACCTCCCCACATGCCCCCTCATCTATGGACATGTCCCTTGTCCTAACCATGGAGACCCCTGGCGCAAATTAGACCTCTTGGCCATGCTCCTCACCAGCCAGAGCACCAGAGGGCTGGATTAGAGGAGACTCCTCCAAAGGGATGATGTCCTGGGCATAAACCTGGGTGCTGGCAAGGTGGACAGAGCAGGAGCATCGCAACGAGGACAGGCAGCATCCTGGACAGGCCACCCGACCAGCCTACATGGTGACAATGTGGTGACAATGCTGTCTACATGGTGACAACCACTTTGGGTGAAGGGAGCCCATTGGGGTCCCTGATCTGTGGGGTATCCCGGCCCGTAGATCCCGTTGCCATCCCTGGTACTCACTGGTGTCGCAGTTGGCGCCGAAGTAGCCATGTCGGCAGCGGCACTCTCCGGGCCTCACGCACACCTCGTTCTCCTTGCAGGTGAAGTTGCCCTCGCACACGGCTGCACAGAGGGACAGAGGTGCTCGTGAGAGCGGGCAGTGCCAGGCCAGCCCGTGCGGCCCGGCCCCTGCCGCCCGGTACCGCTGGGCACCCGACGCCAGCAGCCTGGATGGGGCCTCGCCAGGAAGGTGGCACCAGGTGCCCAGCTTGGCTCTGTTCCAGCCCCCCACAGCATCACCCCGGCCGCCCTGCTCAGCTGCATCCCCGCCAGCTGCCAATGCGCTCGGCCCTGCTCCCATCACCCGCTCAGCTCTGTCCTTGCCATCACCCTCCTGCCGCCAGCCTCCTGCCACCCTGCTCAGTTGTCCCTGTCACCTGTCAACCCGCTCAGCTCTGTCCTCATCACCCTGCTCTGCTCTGTCCTTGCCATCATCCTCCTGACGTCAGCCTCCTGCCATCCTGCTCAGTTGTCCCTGTCCCCATCACCCCGCTCAGCTCTGTCCCATCGCCCCGCTCAGCTCTGTCCCCATCACCCTGCTCTGTCCTTGCCATCATCCTCCTGCCACCAGCTCCATCCCTGCCACCAGCCTCATGCCACCCTGCTCAGCCCTGGCCCTGCCACCAGCCTCATGCCACCCACTCTGCTCCGTCCCTCACTGCAGGGCGCAGCGGCCTCGCTGCCCACCGGCACCATGTTTAGGACCAGGGTAGCTCCTGGCACGGCCGAGCAGAGCAGGATGCGCTGCCAGCCCCAAGGTCCCGTGGGATGTGGCCAACGGGCGCCCCGGCCCCGGCAGAGCCTGCTGAAGCACAGCGAGAGCAAGGGCAGTCGCCTCGGCCAGTCCGCCTTACCTGCGCGTTCTTAGACCTACGGTGATGGGTACTATAGAAAACCCTAAAATAGACAGATTAAACAGGTTAGGAGCAGTGAGTCTATGGGTTAGAGCAGGCTTGGGGTCGAGGGGGCAGTGGAGTGGCTTGCATTTCC
Source organism: Nothura maculosa (assembly GCA_032353885.1). Taxonomy (NCBI): domain Eukaryota; kingdom Metazoa; phylum Chordata; class Aves; order Tinamiformes; family Tinamidae; genus Nothura; species Nothura maculosa. Next base: position 123,350 of record JAUBOD010000070.1, read on the forward strand.
TTCCTGGTGGCCCGGTCCCCCTGCCAGCTCTGGGGAGAGCTGTCCCTGCTGCTCCCTGATGGTGACACGCAGCGGGGCCGGTTTCGCGGGTGCAGGCGCATGCAGCGAGCGGTTATGGGGGCTCATGCGCAGTGAGTTAGTTTGTTACGTGGCCCTTGTTCCCCAGGTCGCCGCGGGCTGCCACACACACTGTGGATGGCCCAAGGCGCGGGGCTTTTGGTGGCAACCTCCAAACAGGCTCTGGTGCTGTCTCAAGAGGCTCCGTGGTGCCAAGCGGCCGCCCCGTGGCACCGGCCTCGTCGCCACGGCCAGAACCAGCTTCCCGGCCCGCGGCTCCCTCCAAGCTGGACTGCACTCTCCTTGATGAACAGCAGCCTCATGTGCCCATTCTCAGTGCCCAAGGCTTGGGCTTGGCTCCGAGCACTGGAATAACACCCATGGGAGCCTTCTGGCCAACTCCCATCCCCATACCCACCTTCACCTTTACCCACCCTCTCCTTCACCTTTACATCTCCAAGCTTTTTCTGGCCCTGGAGGACACCTCGCCAGCCCCGGGGTTGAGAGCAGGGTCCCCAAGAGCTCATTGGCCTCCTGCAAACCCCAGATTGCTGCCAGAGCAGCCACGGGAGGCAGGGCTGGGAGCCGGCTCTGCGGTGGGAAGTTCAGGACACAGGGGACCACAGCACTGGCTGCACCCTGTTTGCATGCTGTGTACACACTGAGCCTGCTCCATGTGCTAGAAGGAAGGCAGGAGAGTCCCTGGGCTCTTGGGAGCCTCTGAGCGCCGCTGTGCACAGAGGTTCCTTGGGAAAGGCTTTTGGCCACTGAAGAGCAGCCCTTGGCAAGGCAAAGAGGGCTCTGCAACGTCTGCCCAGGAGAGCAAGGTCTACCAAAGCAAAAGGCCAGCGCTTACCTATTAAACACTCATTTCCTTGTTGCCTCCATCCCGGGCAGCACACGAGCACCGAGAAGCTGCACGGAAGAAAATGCACATGATAACAATCCTCGCAGAGCCTCGTCCCTCCTGAGAACCCACCGAGAGGCCACCACCGTGGTGAGACCTGCATGTTCCGGCCCCTCCGGAGCAGCCGAAACTCCTGCCGTAGCTCAGGGCCTTGGACCCACTGTCATGGCTTGGGGTGCAATAGGCAACAGGAACACCTTGCCCTGTCCCCCACGCACAGATGCTCCTGCTCCTTTCTGCCACCCAAACAAGGCAGCGAGGCTGAGTGGGAAAAGCAGCATCTTTTGGGCAGCTCCTTGTTCCACATCTTTAAACCAGGGAGAATTTGCTCCTGCTCAGCTTGTTTTGAGCTCCTTGGGGTAAAAATAGCAGTAGGTTCCCTTGATGGACTGTTTCCTCCCAGGGTCTCCTGGCCCAAGGGTCCTGCTGGCCTCGGTGCCAGCTGCAAGTCCAGGACAGCCCCATAGACCTGGACATCAGGCAGGGAATGGCCCATGAAGCTCAGGGATGACCCGTTCCCCTCCAGCTGGTGCAAGGACACCTGATCACCCTCTGTCACCTGCCAGGGGATGGTCTGGTTAAAGGCGAGCACTTCTTGCCCCAGGGAACTCATTGCCATAGGATGCAGGAGCGTGAATGTCATCCAAAGCCAGGATGAGCCCATGTGGCTCCGGGCTCCACGTGGATGGGAACCACCAGCACTGGAAGGTCTCAAGTCCCGCCTGCCACAGCATATGCAAGGATGCAAAGGGCCCTGGGGACCTTCTGGGGGCACCTCCATACCCAAGCACCATTGTGGGGAACCTCATAGCTAGCATGAGGCTAAATGAGAGCTGCTCACCGGCTCATGGAGCGTTACCATCTGCTTCTCCCAAGGAAACCGAGTGCCCCGCGCTCACAAAATGGCTCAGATCATGTTACTGCCAGACAGTGTTTAAGGCGAGGATAAACGGAGTGTGTTCCTTGATTGAGGTGTCAGAAAACAATACTCAGAAATGATGTTTCCAAAGAAGAGCCCAGACAAAGCAAGGAGCTTTAATGCAGGGCTGAACACAGACTCAGTGCTCGGTGGCCTCCAGCTCTGCTCCCCATCCCTGGGCAGCATCATCCTGAAGTCATCCTTGGCTTGGGCACCCAGGTAGAAGCTGCCCAGCACAACTAGCTCCAGCTTCTCCAGCTCACAGGGAGCACCCACCACCAGGACGGGGCAGGAGACCAGCAGTGACACAGCCAAGGGACCCCCTCCAGCCCCTCCATCTTCCATCCAAATGCCCATCCTCAGTGCACGTTCCTACCACCTTCTTTGCCTAGCACCTTTTCTGGCCTGATGGCTGTTCCTGTTTGCTGCTGTCTTAAAACAGCTCTGAAATATCACAGCAATGTAAGGCTGGGAGCATTTGCAGCACTTGGAAGCTTGGAGACCCACAGCTCTCCTTGCTAGGACCCCATGGAGAACCCACCAACCACATAGGCTGCCCAAGTGTACCTTTTCCAAGTGACCCAAGGGAAGTTTTACAAGTTCCTCTATCCCCAGCCCATCCAGTTGCATGTAGCTGCCTGGATGCAGAGCAGAAGGCAGCTCCCTTCTTCCCAAACCCAAGGGCTTCTTGCACTCTCCAAAGCACTTCCAGGCGCAAATACCAGGAGTAACGCGGGGTTTTCCCTGTCCCGCACCCGGAGTCCCTTGGACCAGAGGCTTGTGCCAAGACCAAGTCCCTGCTGGAGTCACTTGGAAAACAGAGAGCCTCTCAGAGCAGAGGAGGGATTTTCTCGGGATACTTCAGCTTTTGCTAACAATTCCCAGCTGCTCCCAGCCCCAGTGCTGTGCAGGACAACCAGCAGGAGAAGCAGGACCTCCTAGGTCCGAATACAACCGGAGCAGAGGCCAGCGACTCCCCAGGGAAGAGGAGGACGCGACTGGGACGCCCCGCGCTCTGGATCCCACCTGCTCTCCCAGCACTGCCGTATCACTGGGAAGCACCAGGATTTCGTTGTTGTGTCTCTTAACGCCGCTTGCCCAGGGCCACAGATGGACCCGGGAAGACCCTCCACACGCTCTGCTGACCACAGCAGGGTCCCTGACACCTCAGGCCACTGCCTGTGAGCATCAATTCTCCCACATCAGCCTCCAACCCGCCTGCCTTTCCCACCAGCTCCCACAGCGCCCATCCACGATGGAGAGCTTGGCTGCTCCACTTGCTCTTTCCACTGCTTGCTGCAGCCTGCCCAGGTGTCCTGCCATGCCCTGACACAACCCAGGCCCAGGAACAACCACAGTCACACACACCGGGCACCCCATGGGAGTCCACCCTGTCCCCCCAGCAGCTGCCAGCACATCCCACCATGGATCCACGTCCCCCGGGCAGAGCCGGAGTCGAACACATCCAACGTGAGCTCAGCGCCGGAGACGGGAGCCCCGCTGGAGGCTCCCCATGCAGGGCGCTGGAGGCTCCCCAGGCTCGGCCATGCAGGGCGCTGCAGTCGAGGAAAGCGGCCGCGCGCGCTGGCTCGGCACTGAAAGGCACGGCTTGGAATGCAGTTTGTGCTCTCTCTCCTTAAGCGTAACAAACGCTACAAAGGAGGAGGAGACAGCGAGAAAATATTCGGCCGCAACCAAGCGCAGTCACAGGATTGTGTGCGGCTGCCAGGGTGGCTCGGCCGGGCCGGGGCCGTGGGGGACCCCGTTGTGCTGCAGAGCCCGTGGGCTGGGGAGCCCTGCGGCCACCCGCGAGGGTGCCCCCAAAACACTGCCTTTCCGCAGGGATGCAGAAACACTGGAAGGCAGGCGGGAAAGAACCACAAAAATGATTCAGGGCCTTGGAAAGAATGCCTTGCAGGCCGAGACCAAAATAGCTCCGTCTATTTGGTCAATCGGAAAGCAGATTAGGAGGCGAGGCGATTGCAGCGCGAGCACCTCGGAACAAGGGCCAGCGCTTCGAGCGGGGCCTCTGAGCCCAGAGAGAAGGCGCTGCAGGATCCAGTGCCCTGGAGCAGTCAAGAGAGTCGGTGGGGAGGGGGATCTGCCATTAAAGCCAACACACCAAGGCTGGGTTGAGGCTCCGCAAAAACCCCGATGTGATTCCTCTCTGCAAGATGCTTTGGTCCCACAGGACCCACTAGGCTCCATCTGCGAGAAGAGATCGAAGTCTAAGGGCAGGAAGGGACTTTTTTGGACTAAAACTTCTCTCTGGGCACGGCCGCGCACTCCAGAGCGCAGGAAATCCCTGGATCACCTCTCTTCGGGAGCTCTGATGCTGCGGGGAAGTCCAGCTCCCACAGCCTCACTGGAGAGCTGGGATGGGGAGTCTGACTGTTTGTCTCTCGGGCGAAAGCGCCTGCTCCTTCACCTGGGATTCTTTTCCTTCCTTCAGGCACACCAAAGCAGCACAGCCTGGAGGGAGAAAGGACCACTGTGGATGCACCAAACGCCCTGGATGCCTCTGGACCAGAAGTGCCAAGCACCCACCAGGTCTGTCACTACAGCACTCCATCACAGCACAAAAACAAGGCTCTGGGAAGCAAAACTGTGCGCCAAAAATAAACCCAAGCACATAGCTGAGAATCGAGTACCTAGGAGATGCCCAGGGCATCATCTCAGTGCCCCTTATCCACCACAGCCCCCAGTGCAAGCAGCCTCCTCCTCCTCCTCTGTAAAAGGAGGGAAATTCAGACTGCATCACGGGATTCTGGAGGACGGAGAAGCGGGAGAGGGAATCACAGCTTCTTTGAACCCCACAGGTCCATGGGCTGCCCGCAGCCAGGGCGATCACATCCCTCTGGGCACATGCAGCATGATGCTCCATGGACAGGAGCAGCAGCAGGACAGGCTGCTCCAGGGATAAGAAAAGCAAAGACCGAAGGCTGCAGGTGCTGGGGCCAAGCAGGCCAGAGCACAGGCCCAGCCTCATCCCCAGCCCACACACAGCGCCTCTCCCGCGAGCAGGATTAGGGCATATCTCTTAAGAGATACCTAATCTCCCTGTAACTGTGCCAGGCGAGGGTGTCCAACACCTCCGCGGTCAGCCCTCCTCTCATTTATCTGCTGCTCTGACAGCCAATAAACCCGTGTGTGCTTCAAAGCTCAGCTTATCTAGCCGCAACGCCCAACCGCCGGAGCTGCCGGCAAGGTAGACGCGGCCTCGGGGAGCTCAGTGCAAAGGGCGACTGCTCCTTGTTGCTCTGCTCAGGACGTATCCCGCTCCCAGGCACCTCGCACTGCAGGACTGCGCTTGGCCCTGCCTCCTCCCATGGGCTTTTCCACCCCATAGGATCTTCCCACCCAACCGAGACGGCTCCAGGGAGCATGGGAGGCACCAAGGAGTGTTACTGGCTGCAGGAACGGGGGAACCTGCAGGCTGTACCCCACAGAGAACCTTCTTTTCCACAGGAGGCTTGGCTGGTGCATCCACGACTCCTCCACACCACAGGGCAAAGGGACCAGCAAGGGGACAACCAGGGGATCCCTTTAAAGCTGCTCTCTGAGACCAAACTAACACAACCCAGTCCAGTAGGAACAAGGGCTCCAGGCCTCCTTTGACTTTTCTTCAAAGCACAAGGGAAAAAAGAAAACTGTCCCTGGGATGTGAGCAAGTCTGGGAAATTTTAAGGATGCAGAAGAAACGGAGCATGGACATGGCAGAGCTGTGACCTGTGGGGAAGGACACCAGCCTTTCCCACTGCTTCCAACCCAGGGCAGTATCCCGCTTGCAATACCCAGCCAGCACCAGCTCAGGAGCTGGAGAAATTTGCAGGTTTTTCCACAGTTTATTCTAGTAGAGAGGCATGTGTTTTTTTTTTCTTTTTTTTTCCCCTTACAGAATCAAAACAATCTTTGTTTCCGTGCCAGTTCCTGGAAGCGGTTCTCCATCACCTACCGCTCCAGATAGGTTTCCTCACACAGGAGGGTCTGTTCCCCATGCGCAGCAGCACAATCCCCCACGGTTAGAGGGCAGTGAGCCCCACACTGGGAGGGCTTCTCTTGCTCTCCCAGGGCTCAGATGGGACTAGACTAAGCTCAGTGCAACGCTCGATGGGACTGGATGGGACTGGATTAAGCTCAGTGCAACGCTGGCCCTGGCCACCACACAGCCATCCCCCTGCCCAGGTTCCTGCTACCACAGAGCCCTTCCCAGGCTGCCACAGGACATTATCCTGACTTTAAGCTTCTTCCTTCTCTGTCCCTCACCTCTTGGTGCCACCTTCGTCTCTCTTGGATGATGAGTAGCACACTGCACAGCATGGACACGCGGAGCTCTCAGCACCACAGCTTTCTCCCACTGGAAACTGTGATCCCTATTCCCATTCCAACTTAGCAATGATTCCCCAGTCTGAATCCCTTTAGACACCACTAGCCTAAGGGTGCAGCCAATGGCACCTTTCTTGTGGCAATGTAGAGCTGCATCCTCAACAGAAAACCTTTGGGCAGAGAAAGAAAAGCAGAGGAAGAAGGAAAAAAAGAAGATCCGCCTGGACAGATCTGCATGGCCAAGGGGAGACGGATGCAGGAGCAGGTTTGCAGCCCCCAAAGCGCAGGGGTTTCCAACCAGCTGCGTTTTCAGCCTTGCAGGGCAAGGAGCAGGACGGCTGTGGGAGCTCTCGCCGGCAGCAGCGCCCAGCGCTCCTGCAACCATCCCGCGAAACATGTGGCAAAGAGTAAAACCAGCAGCTTTAATGAGCTCAAATGTTTAGGAAAGCTGCAGAACTGGGGGAGGGGGGATGGGAGAAGCAAGGCCTGGCGGGTGGCTCGCATGTGTGCGAGGGGGTGCCTGGACCTCCACTCCAATGGAGATCCAACCCAGCTGCATGTGGAGCTCCTGCCTGGAGCGGCCCCTTCCAGGACCTTCCCTGGCTTTGGGTCACTTTTAAATACGTTTTGGCCGTGTGTCCTCAATGGACAGAGCACCATAGGCAGTCGAAGGCACAAGATGGCCTGGGTGCAGCACAAAGAGTGGGTGCCAGAATCACATGCATGGGAAAAAAAGGGAAGCAGTAGCATTTTCAGAAGGATAGGGTGAAGAAATGATGCCACCATCTCTGCTTCCTGAGTGCTGTCCCCTTCCCATCCCTCGTGCCTTCCGAGACTACTGCAGCCATGGCAAGAGGGAAAAAACATGTCTATCTGCTGGTGCGTTGCCTTTGGGCCTGCTTGGCACTCGCAAGACCTGGGCCCCAGTCTTGGTCCAAAGCACCAGGCGCAAGGCGGCCCGAGGCCTTGAGGCGCTGGGCGAGCACGTGGGTTCCCGGGCACGTTATTCCTGCAGGACGGAGAGGTGTCTTGCACCCCAGTACAGGGAATGGGACAGAGGACACAGCTTGATTTTGCCTCCATTGGCCTCGAAGAGCTTTTCAGTGCCCGACTCTCCTGGCATCAGTAGGAGCTGCTGGCTGGGCTCTCGGCCAGACAGATGGGAGAAGCAACCAGGTGCCCCCTCGCTGCCTCGAACAATCTCAGGACGTTGGGAACAGCAGAACAGCTGCTCACAGACCTAAACTTCCTTCATCTCCCCTGGGAAGGGGAAGGCAGCCGGAGCAGGAACCAGCCCTGGGGGTCACCGAGCAAGGAACCGGTGCATCCTCCCTGGTGCACCGTCCCGTGCATCCTTTCCGGTGCATCCTCCCGGTGCATCCTCTTGCGGCACGTCCAGCCCCAAGCAGGACGGGCAGGAGGCTGGGAGCGCACGGCTGGCTGGGAGCTGGGGCCGCTCTGGCTCGGCAAACACCTCCTTCGGAAACTCAGCCTGTAATTTGAGGAGGGGGCACCAGCGCCCTGCGGCCTGGCTGAATGGAGCCATTATGCGGCCCCTCCGCCTCGCAGCACATGTTTTCCTTGCGGGCTAACCTCATAGGCACAAGGGAAAGGTGCATTTTATGGCCTGGGCCCCCTCCGCTCCACAAAAGCAACAGTCCGGGGAAGCTGCCCTTGCAGCCGGGATGGAGCCGCTCCGGGTGCTCCCTGCGCTGCAGCAGCCAGGGGAGCGCAGCCAGCCCAGAGCTCCAGGGCTGCAGAAGTTGGGCTTGGCTTGAGGTGATGCTCTGCATAGCGATGAGCAGTGTCAGCAGCGCGAGGGAGCGCCCATGGGGCTGCGCTGCCTCCCAGCGCCCTTCCCCGGCCAGGATAACAGGATAGGACCCCTGGCGGCACCCGGTGCCCCAGGAGAGCCAGGTTGTGCCTGCTCTCCCTCCTTGAAACCAACCCAGGTGTCCTGGAGATGCCACCTCTGCCATCCTGAGCAGCCTGGGGCAGCTCCACCAGAATGCCCAGAGCATCCCAGTCCAGGTTCCCAGGCTTTCCCTGGAGCAGAACTGCTCTGGAGGGAGCAGGACCGTCTCCTCACAGCATGAGCAGCCCCGTACTGGCTCCCTGCAACTGGATGGGGCTCTGAGGTCCCCAAGACAGATGCACTGCAGCATGACGATCCCCCCACCCCCGTCACCCAGGACCCGTGTCCTACAGCAGGACCGGATGGAGCTGGAACTGGACTGGGATGCTCGGGACAACGGGACGTGCTGGGTGGGCAGGATAGGGCCACCACAGCAGCAGCACCAGGAGCAGCACGACCAGCTCCCCGCTCCCGGAGCCGCTCGCCTGGGGCTCCTCGCCCCATCCCCAACACGAGACCGTCACCCGCAGCTCCCCCCTGCTCAGCCCCGCACGGCCCCCGCCCTGTCCCCCTCCGGGAAGGAGACCAGCGCCCGGAGGGGGGGGTCAGACGCACTGCCCCCGAGGGGCTGCCCCGGCCGGGCTCCCCGCCGCGCGCCCCGCTCCTACCCGGCGGCTCTGCAGACGTTCCTGCCGCGGGGGCTCAGCTCCTGCGCCGCCCCGCAGCCCAGCGCCAGCAGCAGCAGCAGCAGCAGCAGCGCGACGCCCGCTCCGCTTCCCGCTCCGGCTGCTGCTCCCATTCCCGCTCCGCTTCCCATTCCCGCTGGGGCTCCCGCCGCGCCGGGGTGGCGGCGGCGGCGCTGTGGCGGCGCGGGCCGCTCCATGCCGCTGGGCGCC
>JAUBOD010000070.1:132409-145627 GCA_032353885.1 Nothura maculosa
GCCGCCAGCCAGGAAATTCCGCATTGGTTCCCCTGACGGCGGGCCAGGCTCCGGGGGCGCCGTCGGGCTGGGGGCTGCGCGGGGCCCCGGGCCCCGAGGGGGCGGTCGGGGCTCGGGGCTGCGGGGCTCCGGGCGCGGGCAGTGCCCCGACCCGGCTCCGGCAGCTCCTGCGCCCCGACGGGCACCCCGGGAGCAGCCTTGGGGGCCTCGTGCACGCTCAGCGCCCCACGGAAGGGGTGGGAGTTGCCCAGGGCAGCCCCTCGGAGGCCCGTGGTTGTGACACGGCTGCGGAGGGGACTTGTGGGACACCCACTGTGTCCCCACGGAGCAGCCCCAGCACCAGCGCGACGCCCGCTCCAGTTCCCGCTCTGGTTCCCGCTCTGGCTCCTGCTACCATTCCCGCTCTGGTTCCCATTCCCGCTTGGGTTCCCGCAGGGCTGGTGTCCTCAGCCTGGGGGGACATCAGGCAGGCAGTTCTGCTGCCTCTGCATGCAGGGTTGGAGGCTCCTTTGGGCCCTTGGCTATTCAGGGCTCCCAGGGAGCACCAGGGAGGCAGCTCTGCAGGAAAATCCAGCCTTCTACAGAGCCAAGTGTCCCCCAAGGTGGAATGCATCTGTGAATGCGCTTCAGGGTGGAGGGTGCGCAGCCTCCAACCCAGCTTGTGGTGGAGAACTGCTGTTCTCCAGACAAGCGAGCGGGACTGTGCTGGCTGTCACTGGGATAGGGCTGTGAGCAAGATAACCCTAAGTGCTGATGAGGCTCCCCGAGGTCCAGCTACCTGGCCCGCTTGACACCAGCTCCAGTGCAGCCCTTGGCTTGAGCTGCCATCCCCTCCTCAGATGGGCAAGGGGGTCCCATCACCCAGGGTACAGGGTCACATTGAGCCCCATGCGCTCTAGGTCGTCACTGCCACTCTCCCCTATCTCTCCAGAGCCAGCACCGGTACTGGATGGACCAAGAAGTTTAGACCATCACCCCATAGCAGCTGCCTTCTCAACTTTGATGGCCACTACAGTAGACAGATGAGAAAGCTAAGCTTACCTGAGCTTCAGGGACCTCCTAGAGCTGTGTGTATGTTTAAAGCGTGATGGAGGACACCCTTCCCTTCTGCCATGTGTAGCAAACATGAAGCTGAGATAACCCTTACTACTCATTGTGCTTTGAAAACTGGGGCATCATCATCTGCATGCTCAACTTGCTCAGGGAGACAAGTGAATCCATTTCTATTTGAATCACTGCTTCACTCTTCCAAATCTTCATCTAAGGAGCTGTGTAGTAGCATAGGGACAGTGGGAATCTTTGCCCAGGTATCTCAAAGCCCAGAGCTATCTTTGAGAGCCATGGTCACCTCTGTGGGTTTCCTGCAGAGGGAGTGGAGTCTCCATCACTTTGAGCAGAAGTTAGAGAGCGTCCCTCAGGAGCTCTCAGGAGCAGTCTGGAGTGGACCCAAGAACCTTCCAGTCCTTCAGTGAGTAAATGAGAACTTTGGAGAACTCTCTTATCACCAACAGGATCTCCCTAGTGCACTCACTGGTGGAACTTCTCTTTTGCAGTAGTATCATGACAAACATGACTGCAGGCAGGTTGCCCACCTCCTGTTGAACAAACCTGGGCAGTGGCTTATGCAGACAGCCCAAATGCTTCATCATCTGAACAACTGTCCTTGAAATAATCCTGTCCTTGTCTTAGCTCTTTTGGAGACCATCCTAGAAGCTGCTGACAAGTTGCAGGTTTTTACAGTCCAGACTCACAGCATTCTGGTCCAAGGTCGTGTCCACCAAGGTGCAGCAAGACCAGTGTCCCTGTGGTCTATTAGTGTTGCCACAGCAGGGAGCAACCATGTGGCACCATGACACCAGGAAGGCAGAGCTGAATGGGCTCCTCCTTCCACTGAGCAAAGTTGCCATCAAGCCATGGTTGGGGACTCAGTAGTGGCCGCAGGTGACAGAGCTTTCACCTGCCCCATGCATCCTGCCCCCCTGCATCCATGTGCTCTGGAGCAGCTGCCTTCATGGGGCTTGTGGCTCCACTGTGCATCCTCGCCCCGCTCAGAGAACTCACCTGGCACGTGCCCTGGAACACCAAGGTGGTCCTGTTCAGCTCCCAGGAGCTGGTTGGGAATGCCAAGACTGTGGCAGCTCCAGCCGAGGTGTGAGGAATTCCCTTTGGGGAACTGCTCAGCCTGAAGCATAACTGAGTGTGGGGGAAAGGGGCCTGAGGAGAAGGTTGGTGGAGAGCAGTGGGCACGGACCTGTTAGGCCACCGGTGGCCAAGCCACGAGTCACTCCCAGCGCTCGCAGTGCTGCAGCGGGAGTGTGACCGGGGATGGGGAGGCCGGGCTCGCAGGCCAGGATGTGCTTGGCACCCTTGGGCCTCCTCACAGCCCGGCTGCAGCTGCCGGCCTCGCTCCGGCACCTTTGCAGGCCGGGATTCCCTTCCTGTCTGTTCTCTCCATCACCTTCCTGCTGTGCTGAGCACTGCTCTTCCTTGCTCTTGCCCGGGCTCTCTCCTTTCCTAGATGAGCCGAGCGAGCTCTCACCTCCGTGCATTTTCCCCCCTCGTTTTGCACGAGGATGCATTTCCTTTTGGCTCCTATCTCAGCCTCCAGAAGCAGCCTTATCTTTTCCTAGGATTTGAGGGCAGGAGGCAGCACCGTTCCTCTCATCCCAAAGCCAGGCAAGCAGGGGGACAAGCCAGCACTGGCGGCACCGTAGGAGACTTGGAGGCAACAGGCCAGCTTAAGCACCTATTTTTTTGGGGTAGGAAAGGGCAAAAAAAAGGTCCCAGGGTATGGAAAGTACCAGCAGAGAGGGCTGCTCTGCCTGGGCTACTCACTGTGACCTGCTGGGGCCACCAACCCTACTTGTCCCCCGAGCAGCAGCAAGGCATTGGCCACGGCTAGAGGCATGGGAGCTATGCTAGCTCAGTTTATCTTAAGGTTTTCCATGATAAAGAAAGTGTTTGCATTTTCTTTTTCAAGCTTCAACTGCCATCGTGGTGCCAGGTGCCTGCCTCCCCTTGAGGTCTGTTTTGGAAGAATTCAGCAGAAGAGAGAGAGAAATAAAAAAAACCCAAGAAATAAATAATAAAAAAGAAAACTCACACAAAACAATGATGAATTAAAAAAAAAAGAAAAAAAGAAAAAAACGCTGTTTTGTAGATGTTGTGCTCGGGGCTGGAGCGCAGGGCTGCAGCGGCACCGGCACCTTTCCCTGCATCTCCTGCTGCTGCTGCAGCCAGCGGCCTCGCAGGCGCCTCCGTGCGGAGGAGCGAGCGCTCGGGGCCACTTGGTGCCTGGCCTGTTACCTCTGCAGCCCTCCTGCGATGAGAAGCGTTGGGGGTCTCCAGAAACCAGGCGCAGGGAGGGTGGCCCTGTCTCTCCTGCCAGCTGCATGCACCAGATGTGTGTGAGCAGGCACCACGCTCCCCTTGGAGACAAGGGGGACAAGGCAGGACGCGGGTGCTCAGGTCGCCCAATAAATCCAAGAGCCAGGCTGGAAACAGTAGTTAGTTTATCAGCACTATTCTCCATAAATCCAGTGTATGACAGAAGTAGGCGGCTGCAGAGCAGCCCTTAGGTACTTCGCAGGGAATCACGCAGCCTCCCTGGCCTCCCCCTGCCCCGCATGTGGCAGTGGCCCCTGCTCTCGCATGGCACCCGCAGCGGGGTCAGCCCCTGCCAGTGGGACAAGAACAGTGTGGTAAGCACTGCAAGCCAGCCCTGTGCCCCAGGGCAGGGCACGCAGACACCTACGGGGGTTGAGTGTGAGATTGAGGCTTGTGCAAAGCTGGTGAGGATCCAGCTGCCCTGGGACGGGCAGGAGGCACCTGCAGCCTGCCCAGCGCTGCCAGCCCCACCTGGGACCTCCACTGGCCGCCTCACCAGCTTGGGCTGCACATCTGCACTGATGCAGCTGGAAGACACGTCAAGCCACAGCTCTGGCTGGAGGAGCTGGCCCTGGCCATGCCATGATGCTGGTTCACTGCAGGCTGGGGACAGCGGAGCCCTTGGCCCCGAGCCCGTGCCCGTGCCCTGCTCCTGCACCCTCAAGCTCACCCTAGCAAAGCACCAGGAGATCTTTCACCAGGGGATCAGGGGATCAGCTCCAGCCCTGGTATGTGGCACAAGAGACTTGCCTTGGGGCACTTCCAGTTGGCACTCAGGGCAGCCCTACGCCAGCGACCTCCAGAAGGCAAATGTGGTTCAAACAGCAACCAGAGCACATCTCTGCCCAGGGCAAAGGCCTCTGGGGGAAAAACTGCGATAGAACTAGGAAAAGAAACTGCAATAGTGGTTATACACGGAAGGCACAACAAGCCTTCTCCATGGGCACAGGCTGGGCCAAGTGGCACGCCTGGGTCCCAGCGGACAGGGCAGTTAGTGGTTGGGGCCAAAGAGGCTGCCTGCAAAGAGCCGTCTCTTGAACTCGCTCCAGAGGAGGTCCCGCTCCCGGTTCGCTCTCTTCATGAAGCCCCTGTTCTCCTGGGCCCTCCGGGACAGGTAGGGGAGCACCTCATTCACCGGGCCATAAGGCACATACTTGTAGACAGGGAAGCCCGCCTGGCCTGCAGAGACAGAGAGGATGGTCATGAAAATGCTCTGAGCCAAAGACAGCCTCCCTAATTCCCTGCTCTCCCATCTCCTTGGGATCTGCTGCAATGGACATCCAGGGCTAGACATTTCTCTGCATAGATGCAACAAGCCAGTGGGACAGGCAGCTGGGAAAGAGGATCTGGACCCTGGGGACTGAGCCATTTGACTCATCCCTAGACCATTCCATATTGCCTGGTGTGATCGTGGAGATGTGAGCTGGTGGGAAAGGCTGCAGTCACAACATGTGTGACCAGCTCGGAGGGTCTCAGGGAAACGAGAGCAGGTCCTGGGCAGCTAAGAAGGCAGCAGCAGATTTCACTGGATGGACAACACAGCCGAGCAGTGGAGAGGGGGAAGCCTGGGAGCAGCCCATGTGGATGAGCCTGCCCAGGGAAGAGGGAAGCAAAAGCAAGTCCCTCCTCTTGCTCAGCACTGGAAGCTTGGGAACGAGCTGGAAAGGAGAAGGCCAAGGTCACTGGGAGCCCTGGGAATGTCAGCAGCCAGGGCCCAGCCAATTCAAGAAGCATTCAACTAGAAACATCAAGTTAACACATTTTTCCAGCATGAGCAGAGGAGATTGCAGACACTCAGCCAAGTCCAGCTTGCTAGAGGAACTCCAGGACAGAGCAGTATCCACACTGGAAAACTGCCCAGTCTGCCTCAGGCTGCTCTCCTGGCCTGGGAGTCTCCCCTCTGGAGACCTGTGAAGGGAGGGAGATAGTGACCTGCATGTGTCTGGGCTGGGCTAAATGGATCTCTGCACATACCTCAGCCTCTCTGGCTGAGGAGAGTTCCCTGATATGTCTAGTCCACCGCCTGGGCAGAACTGGAGAGGACAAGGCTGGGGTCACTCATCCCATCCCCATCCAGCTACAGGAGAGCAGAGGGTCCAGTACTCCACATTGTGCCAACCCTCTGCAGAACAGTTCTGGCCAAGGAGCGATGTTCAGCAAAGTGTGTGCTCTTTTTTGCAGGTCTCATCTCCCTCCTTGCTCACTTTCAATGGCACACATCCCCCAGCCCTGCTCCATCAGCCCTGAGTCCCCCATGTTTCCAGGGACTGGAGGTGCAGTACTCACCTAGCGGGAAAGTGATCTGGTCACACATGCCCAGCAGCTGCCCGAAGGACACCTTTTTCTCCGAGGGATGGATCCCCAGCTCCATCATCCTGCAAGCCAGAGGCCTCGGTGTTGGGAAGAGCAGAGCGAGCAGGCAGGAGCAGGGTGCTCCGTGCATGACACGGGACCTGCTCCTCAGCACAACAGTGAGGCACTGATCCCATCGTGGACAGCAGTCATGTTCCAAAGACTCGAGGGACTGAAAGAGCCTCTGGGCTGTGCCATGGGGCTCATTCTGCAATTGTCATGGGCTACTGTGCTGTGCCCCAGCTCTACGTCCACTGCAAGGCTCTGAGCACCACATCTGAGGCAGGATCACCATATTTGAACACAGAGGACAGACCAGAAAAACAGCACATTTTCACCATTGCTCTGCCCAGCTCTACTTCCCCCAGGTCCTCAGGCACAAGGTTTGGCCCATACCCATGTCTCTGCCACCTCCCCAGCTCCTACCTGCGCAGAGTGAACTTGACCGTGTCCTCGTTGTGAGATGCTACCATCACATTGGCTTTCCGGCTGTGCTTGATCTCCTCCAGGATATAGTCCAGGCACCTGCAGGGCAGTACAGGACTCTGTGGGAAGACTTGCCCAAGTCTGTGCCCAGTAGGATGGGAGGACTATAGCGGGGACTGTCCCCTACCTATGGTACATCTCATTGGTCTTCTCATAGGTGGGGTTGATGGGATCCTCATAGCCGATCTGGGCAGCTCTGTTGCGCTCCTGCTCCATGTAGGCACCACGCACCAGCTTGGTGCCAAAGTGCCAGCCCTCCCGGCGTGACAGCTCCACGTCCACAGTCACATTGTCATAAGCCTCCTGTCAGCAGGTGGAAGAGTCAGTGCATTGTCACCCTATCAGTGCCACATCTGCCCTGCGCCTCCGGGGCCCAGCCCCGGAGGAACAACAAGGTCTCTATGGGACCCAGCTGCTCCAGCAGGTCCTTTCCCCTGCTGTGCACCCTGGACCCCGCAGTCTCCTGCAAGGCTTCACCTTCAAGTAGCACTGGTAGGTGTTGAAGATGACTGCCCGGTCCCTGTTGAAGCGACGCTGCATCTCTAAGGCGAGCCTGCTGATGGCCGGCTGGAAGTAGGACTGCTCTGCATCCACCATGAGCCTTACACCAGTTTCTGCGGCCCTCTGGATGGGGAACACCATGGGGCTGAGCCTGCCTGCCAGTGCATCACCCTGTGCTGTGGGACCTGCTCCCAGCCCTCTCTACCCACCATCTCCTGACCTTTGCAAGGATGTCCATCCTCTGCAGCATCCGTTTCATCTGCAGATCCTCCTCCTCGGTAAAGCGGGAGAGCAGGGGCTCAAGCTGACCAGTCTGAAATGAGAACAGCCATGGGGCCATGGAACTTGCCCTGCCTGGGGAAAAAAGTGCTGCAGGAAGATGCTGCCTATGGCCAGGCCTGCTTGGAAGCAGAGAAAAGCTCCATAAGAAGCTCTTGATCTCCAGGTGGTCTCCAGAACTGCTTTTTGCTCCAACTCCTCAGGCCTCAGCGATGAGCACAGCATGCAAATGATGCCCAAGCAAGCCTACCAGTGCCCCACATACCCCACACTACCAAGGCACTGTTAGGCTGCGGGCTGTACTGGTGTGCAGCAATGTGGCCATGCAGGACAGGCAGCTGACACAGGCTGTGCAGGGAGGTGACGGATGCTCATGTGGCCCTGGAGCTGCCTGTGCTCCACAAACTGCCTCTCCAGGCCTTCAAGGGCTGACACTGGCACCCTTCTGCCCAGCTTCCCTGCAGCTGCCAGGCCTGACTGTGCTCTGCATTAAGCAAGGCACTACAGGAGAACCCACGTGCCTAGCTCCTGGCTTGTGGAAAGCAGCTCCATGCTTGGACCTGCTCTTTGGTACCCGTGGAAAAAAGGAGGACTCCTCTTCCCATGGAGAGGGACATGCTCATGCCCCAGGCTGGAGGCCAAAGACGGAACGTGGTAGATGCCTAGTGGGGAAGGATCTCTGAGCTTGGAGCAGAGCCAGGGGGCAGGCAGGGATAAGGAGGAGCTGCCTGGCTTGGCACTGCCCGCAGGGCTGCTCAGGGGCTGAGTTTACCCACCTTCATGTTAGGGACCAGCAGCAGCTTGGAGAGCTTGGTGCGGCTGTCGATCAGGCTGTTCCAGTCCAGCAGGTCCACAGTGCTGTGAGCAGAGAGACAGGTCACCGCGGGGTACTCAGGGTGCTCTCTGCCTGCTCCCACCCCTCACCACATGCAGGATGGACAACCGCCCCATGCAGCACCCTGACCTATCTAGCCACCTCCAGCTGAATCTCCTCTGTTTGGAGACAGCCTGGCCCATGCCAAGCTCCCCTTGCACCTCAAGGACCGCAGGGCCCGGAGCTCACCCGCTCAGGCCCAGGTTCTCGCCTGTGAACCAGTGCTGACTCTCTGCTTTGGTCGCGATGCCAAGCTTGGCCAGGGCCTCCTGCCGGTAAGAGCAGTGTCAGTGCCGATGCTGGGGGTAGGAAGACCCCCAGCGCCAGGGAGTGATGCCAGGGCAAGGAGCAGCCCACTCCAGCATGGCAATGGGTCCAAGGAGGAGGAGCGTGATAGGATGGAGATCATGACAACAGGGAGGAGCGGGAGTCGCTCAACTGAAGACAGTGATAAACTAGCAAATGAAAGGCAGGGTCAGGACAAGGATGGAGGGAAGAGCACGAGAGTGAGCCACAAAGACTAGTATGAGGGGACCAGTGCAGATGTGAGGCATCACAGGTCAGAGCTGCTGAAGGAGCCCTAGGGAAACCCCCCGTCCAGCAGCCCATGATTGGTCCTGGGTGCCCCCAAGCTCTCTGGCAGCACAGCCCTGTCCCTTGAGCATCACCCATCTCACCTGCAACTTCTCCACCTCCAGCTTCGTCTCCAGTGCTGCCCGCCCAGCCTGGCCCTGCTCTGCAGCCATTTGGTGGAAGAACCTCCGCCACTTGACCAGCACCTCCGAGAACTGCAGCTGCGAGACCAGAGCTTGGCGTGAGCTGCCTGTGCCCTTCTCCCCATTGCACCACGACGCAGCCCTGGCACCCCCAGGCACTCACCAGGAACTGCGGCCTACCCAGGGCTGTCAGCTTGATGGCTGAGAAGCCGTCCTCAGAGCTGCCACCTGCACAAAGCCACAAAGCACAAAGCTGTTGGGACCAGAGCAGCTACAGGCAGGAGAAACACCTAAGATGTGGGCATGGGCAGTGCAACGAGCCCAGCTGCAGGGCTGCAGGGTGCCAGGAGCGCTGCCTGCAGGCTCCGCTGAGCACCCCAGCACCGCTCAGGGCATAGTGGAGCACTTGCCTGAGGCATCGATGCAGCGGAGGAAGATCTCCATGTGCTGGTCACACTTGGCCTCGTCAGCGTAGAAGTACGTACGGGCGCTGATGACCCCGCCGCGGCGATCCCCAAACCCACGATGGGCCCGGTACTGCTTCTCTCTCTGCTCTGCTCCTGCAGAAGAGGCCAGAGAAGGGCTGTGTCCCTCTGCAGGGCTCTTACAGGCCTCCTCAGGGAGTCCCGCTTCCCACCCACAGGCTCAGGGTTGGTGTTGGGGCAGAGAGGTTCTGCTTTGGCCACACAAGTTGCCAATATAGATCATAAAACGGGTCCTTCATACTCTGTTGCCCAAGCAGGGGCTCAGCCCTCGCTGAGGAATGGTAAAGCTGGAAGCCTCAGTGTTTCCCAACCAACTTGTGCTCGGAGGCGGTGGATGCCCATGGCACTGGCTGGGCCTTGAGGCAGGGACTATCTACTGCGAGCAGCAGCAGCTGCTTCACTCACCTCCCGTGTCCTTCTCAGACGCAGAGGTGCAGGAGCTAAGAAGAGAAAGAGAAGGGACTCAACGTCATGGCCGGTGAGCGGGCAGCTGCCCGGGCCGCTCGGCACCCGCCCATGCACCAGGGCTCTTGCAGTCCTGGCACTAACACATCCAGCTCAACTTCCGTCCGAAACTCAGATGCCCCAGGTGCTCCCATGGGAGCAGAGCAACCTTCACGCAGGGAGCTCTGAGGTAGATGCTCCTTCCTGTGGCCAGGGTGGCTGTTGAGGGACCCAGAGGGCTGGTGAAGCCCGGGGAGCTGCAGATGAGGATGCCCACCGTGGAGCAGAGCCGATGCCATCCTCGGTGTCTCGCAGCCTCGCCAAGCCTTGGCGTGGTGCCTCCGCATCCTGGCGGGGCTCCCAGCACCATCCCCATGCAAAGGGCTTTTCCAGAGC
This sequence comes from Nothura maculosa, assembly GCA_032353885.1. Classification (NCBI taxonomy): domain Eukaryota; kingdom Metazoa; phylum Chordata; class Aves; order Tinamiformes; family Tinamidae; genus Nothura; species Nothura maculosa. The sequence continues at coordinate 142,330 of JAUBOD010000070.1, forward strand.
TGCGTGCGCTCCTGCCAGCAGGTCAGCTGTCCTGCACCCAAGCACTAGCCAACAATTTGCAAACAGGCTCCAGCTGACCTTGCGTGTCACCTTAGGCCCAAGCTTTGTGACACCGAGATAACAGGGCCCTGACAGTCCCTGCAGGCTGCCGCTGGCCAAGTCCTGATTGCCTCCTTTGTCAAACGCCAGCAGCTAAGCCTGGCACCTGGAATCCAGCCCATGGATGCAGAGCTCTCAGAGCAAGAGCTAGAAAGCGGCCCCCAGAGCTGTCTCCTCCCTGGAGATCCATCTTGTGCAACTCCAGGGTCAGTGTCCCAAAATCACCTTTCCCTCTGGACATGTAGGGCCTTAAAGGGGAGCACAGGAGGAGCAGAGCGGGAAGGCCATGGAGCCGGAGGGCATCTCACAAGAACCGAGACACGCCACCCTGTCAATGGACAAACTTGGCCACGTGGAAACCCTGTGACAGGGATTAGGGAAGCAGGCACAAGCAGCCAAGCCCTTCCTGCTGCTGCGGATCCCCGGGGGCAGGAGCAGCCCTGCCCTGCTCCGAGCGCAACAAAGCCTCCTGCGGATCCGGGCAGGAGCAGCCGGAGCTCATGGGCAGCGGTGGGCACCCTGCCATAGCCTGCCATGCGCTGTAGTGTGTTCTCCATGATTTTGCCACCCCCTAGGACAGATCAGGAAACTTTCTGCCTCTGAATACAAATAGTTGGAAAAAGGACGACAACAACACATTATATCACAGTAGAAGATATAGAAGAAAAGCCCCCACAAATAGAAGACCCCCTTGGAGTCAGCAGCATGTCACAGTGCAAGACTTCAGCAAGACACGCTCTGGGATGCTGGGGACATGCCAGGAGAGATGTGCTCTGCAAACAGGTCCCCAGTGCAGCAGAACGGACCATCCTGCAAATGCAGAGCACCCACCAAGTGCAGAGCCCTTGCAACCAGCTCCTGAGGTGCTAGAGATAAGCAAAGCTTCCCCACACCTAGGCAGAGCAAATGCACATAACCGAACTATCAAAAGACACCCTTGATTTTGAAGCATTTTGTGCTCCTGAAGATTAATGCACCCTTTGCAGCAGCATTCCTGACTGCAACGGGTCCCCTGCTCCCTGAGGGGGCACATAAAGCAATGCCACGATGTTCACTTTATTTTTCTGCATCAAGCAAAATAAAGGAGTCTCCTTCTTCCAGCTGAAGCAATAAATTTTCCTGAATATTATCATCTGTTTTATTTGTAACACGAGTCTGGGCTAGCAGAGCCTTCCTATGGCATCCAGACACCACTTAACCCAGAGCAGCTGCAGTCAACTTACACCTGGCCACCCCTTTTGCCGACAGACAGCAAGTGTCCGGGTGGGAAGCAGCACTAAGCCCTACCCTACAACTTGTATCAGGCTTTAACCAGTAAGGAATTATCTGTAAGACACAATCAGGTCTTGTCAGTACCAAACTTGAGAAAGTGTTAAAGTGGAGCTGGTGCAATTCTGCCCTGGTGGAGAAGAATCAATGCAGCAGTGAGGGGAAAACAAGCGCTTTGGATTGCTGTGAAAGGCTAATTCAGCTGACACAGCAGCCCTGAGCCCCATGAAAGCTTCCTGCAAGCCCAAAGAAGCTGTTCCAGGAGAAGCACAGAGGCTGCTTTGTCTGAAGCGGGTAGGTAACGCTCCATCTCACGCTGCAGGTTGGAGCAGGATGCCAGAAGAACGGTGGGTTTGCTTTGCCCAGCAGCAGATGGGTCTGCAGGAGGGGATGAGCACCCACCAGGGAGAGGCCATCCCAAATTATCGCATCCAAGGCAAATATAAGGGTTGTGGGAAGCCCAGCGCTGGACTATGGTCAGCGGATAAAGCCTAGCAGGAACAGTCCCTCAATCCTCTCCACGTGCAACAGGCTCTTTGCAGCGCAATGCTGCAGCAACCCTATGAGCCAAGCCCAAGTGCTGGTGCTGAGCCCAGCCCATCTGTGATGGTGCTGAGAGGTTGGAAATGGGAGCAGCCCCAGCACAGCTGCTGACTCGGGAAGTTACAATTGGGGGCTGCACGATCAGCCCTGCTGGGGGTCTGCACTCGCCCCAGTGGGGAGCAAGGCCTTTTCCAGCCTCTTCCCCCGGGGGGCTGTCCCCTTTCCGAGTGCCCTGACATGGCACTCCATGTTCCCCACCCACTGCCACTCCTCTTGCAGCCTGGGGCTGCTGCCAAGGTCCCAACATGCCCCAGGTGCAGGTGCTGCCAGCCCTGCGGAGCCCTTGGCCCCTGGCCTCACTGTGGCTCCCGTCCTTGCGCCACAAGGGCGGTCAAGGACTGCCGGGACCGGCTGGAGCGCTGGGAGCCGGCCAGGCAGGGTGGCAGAGGCCACCGCAGAGGGGATGGAGCACCCTGGGGCACTGGGGCCGTCACCTGCGTCACCCTTGTAGCCTTCAAGTCTACAAGCCCTGGACACTTCACCCCATCCCAGCCACGTTCAGCAGCTCCACGGACAGAATCAGCAGCAGCAACCGGGGCTCCTGCCTCTAAGTAGAGCAGGCAGAGCTGGGCTTGGCATGGGCCAGGGCACAACACGGTGCCGCAGATACCTCACCCTGGGCTTTGTCCCTCTGCCAGGACATCCCTGCTGGACCACTAGGATGGACTTATCGTTTTCCCTGTCCATCTATTAGCTAATGGTTTGAGCAAGCCCAGCACACGGCCTGGCACTCCTCTGGAGCAGCCCAAGCCACATGTGTGGGCAGGGTTGGTACCGCGGCGGCCACCACAGCAGAGTCACGGGCAGGAGCAGGCCCAGGGACTGCAGCCAGCGCCACCAGGGGTCCCTCATTCCGCATGCCGGTGGCATCGGCACTGGCAGGCACCGGCGCCTGGGATTGTGCCAGGGGAGCCGAATCCCATTGGGATGCGGAGCAGCCCGCAGCTCCTGCACACACAGTGCCCGCCAGGCCTGGGGTTGCGCCAGCGCCGCACGCGGGACCACGGGAGAGTTCGGGCACCCGATAAGCAGTGGCCGCGTGGCCAGGAGAGATAAGGCTCATGCCGGGGCGCCCGGTGCAGCCACTGCGACCGTGGCAGCAGCACCCGCGTCGCTCCCCGCATCCGAAACCTGCCGCCTGCCAAGCGGGCGCCTGTGCAGAACCTGGTGCAATGGGGCTGGCCCCATGGCCCCTGCCCGGGCCCAGCTCCTGCCTGGAGCCCCAACGGGAGGGAGTCCCGATCGGAGGGAGCCCCGATGTGAGGGAACCCCGCGAGGGCCGCGCCGGGGTGCGGGGCCCAGAAGCGACGGGGCGGGGGCCGGGGGG
>JAUBOD010000070.1:159922-170890 GCA_032353885.1 Nothura maculosa
GCTGGAGCAGGAAGGTTGGACCAGATGATCTCTAGAGGTCCCTTCCAACCTTGTAGATTCTGTGATTCTGTGATTCTTAGGGATGGAGATCTGGATCCAGCTCTCTGCGTGGTACTGAGGAGACCAAAGAAGGTTGGGGTGAGTGTGAGGGTATCTGTGCACAGTACTGAGGTGCCCAGGTATAAAGATGAAACATCTTCTGAGTTTAGTACAAAACTAAAGGCAACCATCAAGTGCAAAGGTGTTCTCTCTTGAGGAGGGCAATATGGTGGCACATGTAGGATATTGCAAGATGTTCATGTGGGACCTGACTTTGCAGGGATCAAGCTCTCCTGGTTGAGCAGGGACAGATCCACTGTGGGGCTCAGGCTACCTCGTATTCCCCACCAGTCAATGACTGGTGTCTGCAGCTATCACAACATCATATGGCATTAACTTTTACCACAACACCCACCACCCTGCCCCACAAACCCCATGCAGCAAAACTTACCAAGTCACTGCCATAACATCCCTTCACTGCAGGAAAGGATATAAGAAGTTTCCACAGAGGCCCTATTTTTAGTTTTTTTTTCCCCTAACTGGGTTGCTCTGAAGAATGATGAGTGCACTCTGGAAGCTAATTAGAAGTTTCTTGCAAAGTTTGACTAAAATTGGTCAAATTGTTATGGAGATTCAGGTCAGGAGGTATTATACAGATTTGGAACTGCTTCTTAAGTCATAGTTATTGGAATAAGTTCATGTGTTTCGACTGGAAAAAGATTTCACTTTTTCCCTTGGATAGCATAGGCTAGGGCAGGACAGAACCAATATTTATGCAATGTGGCTAATGAGGTTTTGAGTTCAGGGTTAAAAGCTTTCTGTCTGGTGGCAATTTTGAGCCTAGATGTCACAGGTGTGCAAAAAGTGAGTGTAACTCACTTTTAATATCATTTTTTTTCCCATTTTTCAATAAAAAAGGAGGTGCAGACCTAAAGCTCCTGATTTGCTGTCTCCACCCTTTAATGCAAAAACTCCCTGTGTGAAGAATACCCTGACTTCAGTGTCGGAGCCCAAGCAAGTTTCTTCCCAGACGCTGGATGTGATGCAGGCAAAGCTGCTGCTCTTTACAGCTCTCACAGAGCTGTGCATTGGGCTGCTGCTCTTCTGTTTCATAGGAGAAGACAGAACCCTGAAAAATTCATGCTAAGGGCTTGGAGGGGAAAAAAAAAAAACAAACTTAATTTGGGTTTTCATGACATGCGAGCCCTCTATTAGGCCTTGTAAACTTTTTTCTGACATTGCCACTTCATGAAAACTTTGATTTCAGCTCTTGACTAAATCTTTAATCTCCCTCTACCACCTAGGTCTGTCTCCTTTTCTTACTTAAAAAAACATTTTGGATTTGTCTTTGATGACATCTTTCAAATGTCAGCAGTTACCAGACTAATGCAGAATGCAAAGGCCTCGGCAAACAGTCTTTTAAAGAGCTGGGGCGTATAAATTTAAAGGCATGATATAATCTAGGAGGAATCCATCAGCCAGGGGAGCCTCTTGCATGAAGTGTATTGAGAACTAAACACAATATGAGCAGAAGGAAAATTGCTTTTTCCCTTTTGAATTTTTATTCACTTACCAGCAATATTTACTAGTAGCAGGCAGAATGTATTTTTCAATTCCAGGAGAGATGGGAGAATTTTGGTGCCACTCATCTTGTCACCAAATTAAATCTGTCGACTTGCTGCCAGGTTGCTGTGATATTAATGATACACTTGTAATCTCTTTCATTCGGGAGGGCTGTGGATGGAGAAGTGAGACACTTGACCATTGTTCACACGTGGTAATAGAAGGAAAAATTGCTCTTCTGAGATCCTGGGAAACTGAAGCTCCCTCTGTCATTTATTCCCTTTCTGTTAACAGAGCCAGGTTGCAATCAGCTTTTGCAGTGTGGAGGCCTCACGACTGCAAGCTGTGTTTGGTAATTAGCAGAGGGTGGAGCACTTGGTGCAATCAACCAACGTGCAGGCCCTGGCACAGCTTGGTTATTCCATCCTTTAATAAGATGGGATAAGACTGAGGACACTTGTGGAAATCTCCCTTCCAAGAGTGCTCTGGTTGTGGCTTCTCTTTGTGCAGATCCCAGTGGCTCTTGGGAGCTCAAGGCTGGTGCCTCCTCCTTGCACCGATGTGGAGATGAGCATTCAGCAAAACCAGTTAGCTCCCAACAGGACAAACTCAGGATATAACAAAGGAAACATCCCTGGGGATGGTTTTCAGCCCATGAAAAACCTCAGGTCCAACTCTGAGAAAGTAGGACCATCTGGGAAAGCTTTTTGGGTCGTGCTAGTTATTTTGGTTGTTTTATCCATCCTCAACTTGTTGGCTTGGAGCTGGGCTGGTGTCACATCACTATGACTTATTCTTTGGTGCTTATCACACAGACCAGTTGGGTGAGCCGAGGGTGGATATCCAGCAAAAGAACAGGGAAAAGGAACTTTTTAACAGGGGATATTCCTCAGAATTTCAGCTAGAAAATTCCCGTCCTTCGGAACTCTCATGGATACCTGCTCAGTTTCAGCCACAGTTGGTCAGAACACATATTGAGAGAAAGGCTCGTTCCTCAGGGCACATGCAATGCAGCTGCTGAGCACCTGGCTGCTCCCACCTGAGCATGGATCCAGCCCTTTCGAACACTGCAAACAGGTCAGATCTGCCGTGGCTCATTCCCCCAGTGATTTTGGCTCTCCAGACATAGCTATGTTGGCCAGAGTGGGATGTAGAAGGAGGGCTTCAAAAATTGGACTCGTGAGGAATGGTCTGAGCTTCCAGAAACGCATTTGGGACTCCAAGCTTTGAACTTCCATGTTGAGATGCATTGGGGAGAGCTTGAGCTCTGGATACTGTAAACCAAGGCCTATTACTAATTGCCAGTAGATTTTTCATTCATGCCAACCCATCTGAGATGCCGGCTCCTGAGCAGGACTGGGGCACTCTGCTCAGGAGCAGCCCCACTAGGAAACTGCTCCAGACAACAGTGGTGTCTCCAAGGCAGGATAGAAGGACTGGCCCTTTCCCAGCGATTACACCATATCTTTCCCAGGGATTACACCTTCCCTCTTACCATTTGCTAATTAACATTCCTCTTGTATGCCGATTTAGCACATTCCTGCCTCGAAGCTATAGGCTACTTTCCTATACTCGCACCCTCCTAAAACATCAAGGGAGAGCTCTATAAATTACATACCATGCAAAATATTAATTGTGTGAGATCATGCCGGGATTTATAATGTTCAGCCCAACGCCATCTTTGCACAGCACTTGCTGATGAGGTGCAAATTTAGCAAACTCTTGATGTGAGATGAGTTGTCAGGCCTCTGTGCCACATGCTCTAGGTGTCCCTGCCTGAGCAGGAAGGTTGGACTAGATGATCTCTAGAGGTCCCTTCCAACCTTGAAGATTCTGTGATTCTGTGATTCTCTCTGAAGTAGCCCCGTCCCAGACAATCTGATGGTTTGAAGGGGACCTCTTAGCACCCTCTCCCAAGCTACCTGGAAGGCTTTTTGCTGCTGGGTCTCTGTGAAGCTCCCCATAGAGTATTCCTGTGTTAGTGGAATTATTCAGGCAGGTCTAAGACTAAAGAAATGACGGCACCCTCTCTTGGTCCCCGTGCATTAATCTGCTATCATGAGGAAGTGCGTGTGTAGTTGTGAGCACAAATGGACACCAGCACTCTGCACAGGCACAGATCTGAGATTCTTGCATGCAAATGCACACTGATATGCACAGCTGAGCAGTCCACGTGCATGCAAGCACCTCCAAGCACACATGCAGCGTTGACTTCTGCAGCAGGCAGGTCCACCAGGTACCTCGGCATCTCCTAATCAGCCTTGAGGTGCTGCCAGGCTCCGAGGCTGTAATGGCACTGTAAATCTCCCGCAATAGCTATTTGTGTGTGCAGAGTGCCTGTTTTATGGAGTATTTGGGCCTTATCTCAGCCAAGGCAGGACATGTTGCCTCTTGCAATCACTATCTTTCAAAAGAGAATTTCATGCCGGTGGGAAATACTGGCAAATTTACCAGCCCTCCTAAGGGCATGACAACACCCACAGTAAGGCTCTGAGCACTGACCCACCTCTGGGGCTACAGAACTGGTAAAACAGAATTTAAATGACCCCACACCATATCCCAAGGCTAAGAATGCACCTGGGAGAGCTGCAAAGGCTCCGCTGAAGATCTGTGTTGCATTCTCTTTACCCCTGGGCAGTGTGAGGCCACGTTTCCAATGTCCTAGAGCTACAGCACAAGCTGAAGACCTGATGCTCCTTGGGGATTTGCACAGCCTCAGTTTTTCTCTGCCTCTTGGAGCCAGGCAGTTTTGTTCTTTGGTTCCACATTGTACAGCACGACTTCTCCTCCAAATCAGCCTCTGGTCCATCACTCTGCTCCCTGTAGGAGAGGAGACTGAAGAGTTCCTGTTTTCCAGGCTTCCTACAGGGCTAGCTGGACATGAGCTGGAGGCTGTGAGACATTTGGCACATATTTCCTCCGTTTATGTGGAACAAGATCCAGCTATTGAACTCTCATTAACAATTAAAGCACAGCCAAGACCTCAGTTAATGAGAATGAGAAGTCACCCTGGAATCTGAGCTGGCCTCATGCCTTCTGCTAAGCACTGCACAGCTGGGATTGCAAGTGCTCTTTGTGCCAGTGCTGCTGCACAGTTCCTTGTCCTGGCAGAGGGAATCCTGCTGCTCTGGACTGCACTATGGACTCTTCCACCATGCAAGTGCATTGGACCATCTTCTTGCCCTGGAGGAGAGACCCAGGGAGTTTGTCCAGGCACTGGCATCCTTAGATGTCTCTGGAAAGGAGCAGGAGTCATAGAGCACATCCCTGGGATGGTATCCATAAAGATCTGACCCAAGGACAGACCTAGGCATCACAAGGTGTGGTATGAGCTTTATCTCATGCACAGGTGCTGCCTGACCACATTATAGTGCAAAGTCTAAAGAATATTCGAGATATTAAATAGATATAAAAAATTAAAACTATTAAATCAATTTTAAATTGAGATATTTAATTGATATGAAGACTATAATGAGGGATGAGTTTAGAGAGAAATAAAAGAAAAAGTCACTAAAGCAAAATGAATATATCTGGACTCAGAGAAACTGGGCATGCTGGTGTTCACATTCCATTTAGGTCCTTCAGGATATGTCAGAAGAAGAACTTCAGCCTATATTTTTAGTGCTGGAGTTTATTTTCCTGCCTATTATTATGCACAGAAACTTTATGATCTCCAAGTACCATTAGGGAGCAATCATAATTCCCATATTTATACAGGATAGTGTGACTGTCCAGGCTGTGACTCGGCAGGGCTGGGCAGCTCAGCTGTGACTGCGATAGGGGCTACTCATGTAAATTCTTTGAAACTAGGCTTATATCCAGCACGAAAAGACAAGCAGAGTGAGGAAATTTTAAAGGAATGGAGAACTCTCAGTATCTCCAACTGAGTGGGTCCAAATTGAGTATGACATTTTGCAACCACCATTCAACATGGAATTGCCCAATGCCCGAGGCAACACACCAAGATCAACAGAAGCGAGCACAGTGAGATTATGGAGTGAGAAATGCTCATGCCACCTTCTGTTACTTGCTATGTCATGCCAGGAAAAATGCAACAATCCAGAAGTAATTCTTTACGTTTTATAGGAAGTTTTGCATCTACCTGGAATTTATGCATTACTGCTTTTGACATTTTCTCATGATGATGATGATGATTATTATTAGTAGTAGTATTATGAACCAATTGCTTGTGAGAATCACCCATGGACACTCCCATCCTAGTGGGAGAAATCCATCTGAAGGTTTGCTGCCAAGTTCATCCTCCCAGAACTGCAGCACCAGCATTTTGGCCACATGCTGAACTGCGGTTGGCAACTTTCCTTTGCATTTTACTATGGCAACAACATGCAGCTCCTCTACATGTTCTTTCCATAGATGGGGTTTTTACCTCCTGCATTTTATATGTTTGGATATGGAGCTCTGTGCTGCATTATCAGTGGTGTTACTTATGCAACGTCTGTTGCAGACCACAGGAGGAGGTTTGGAAACCATTAGACATCCTTAACATGTGTAGGGAGAAGTTTGGTGTTTCCACAGGGGCTTCAGCTATGGGGAACCCTGCAGAACCAATGGTGAAGCATCACTAGATCTTCCTTGAGGACCTGGAGATAGTGTCTTAAGGGGTATCCTAAACATGAGGGCTGTGAATGTGTGGAGGGAGACAGAGCTCCTGTTGACTGCCTCAATGAAACAGTGACACCAGAAGAGGAGCAGGATGCTCAGATGGACAAAACTACTGCATTCTTTACCTCAGTGCAGTCAACCAGAGACCCAAGGGACAAGACACACTCCAGCCTGCATGATGTTATTTTGTACAGGACTGGGTTATGAGATTAAAGATGTATTGTCTTCACTGCCAGCTTGAGCATTAGCAGCTACCTGGTGACTACGACCTCATTTTGGTCAGATTGGGCTAGGAGGGCACCTCTCAGCCAGAAGTACTTAGCCCATGGGGCCTTGATGCAGAAAGTCTATGAAAAGACTATGAGCAAAACTGAGTGGAAGAGAAAACAGATGTAAAAATGTGATTGAAAACTGAAACTGGCATAAGAGCAGTTTATGTCATCCTAGAGGTCACCCAAGGAAAAGAAAATCTAGTTAAAAGCTCCAGTAGCTCAGAAATCTGGTATTCTGATGTTTGAAAACCATTATACAGAAATGTTTGGGGATAGCTACTAAATCAGAAGTTAAGTAACCTAGAAAATAACTATAGAAAGAATAGGCATGAGGAAAATTTCATGTTTGCAGGGATGAGAGAAACTAGAATGAGATTTTTGAAGCATGATACATTAAAAAAATAAAAAAAAATATAAACAGCAGTGGGATGATTCAGTGCAAGAGAGAAGGAGAGATGTGGACATGTCCCTGGAAATGGAGATGCTTCAGCAAATGTTTCTCTTGTGAATTTGGAAAGAAGACTAATGATGCCCTAGGATGTGGGAGCTCATTCTCAGGGTCCTTGGTCTCTGAGGGCACTGTTAGATGCTGCCTTCAAGGATTTGCATCCTTGAACCACAGAAGGCTCCAGCATGGAAGTCCTGGCCCACTGGCACCAGTTTATTGCTGTGCTCCCGTCTGAGAGCAGGGAGAGTCCTGGCATCACAGAAGCAACTGCCAAGGGCAGGCAAAGCAGTAAATACGGCTGGCTGCAAAGACAGAAGCGTTATCATGTTGCTTTAACTGACTGAGGTGGAAAATATTTGGCTCATGGAATATACAGCTTTGCTTGCACTCTCATGCAATGCGGGGATTTTTGTTTGATCTTAATATGGCGAATTCCAGCTCTATTTCTATTGTTCCAGCTTGTTGCTTGTTTCTTGTCAGCTCCTGTTCCTTTTCTGTAATGGAATAGTGACAGATAGCTGGAATGAGCACACTCTGTGTAGCCACTTACAGAAATGCATGCACAAGTAATCTCAGACAGGCTTTCCCTACAGAGATCCTTGTAATAGAAATTGTGCCATTGATTTTCCAGCCTCCTATAAGCAATATTTATTTTCGCATTTGCCAAATGCATATACTCTTTGTACAACAGCAATACACATTACCTTCTCATTCATCGGGTGGCTAAGCATTCCCAGGCAAGACACAGAGCCATTCTGCACCTGCACATCTGGAAGGGGAAATGAAGAGCACTACATCGAGCGGTAAGTGCAGAGGGAATCTAGGCAGACAACATTTAATAATGAGTTTAGAATGTGGCTAGTAACCAGAAACAGCAGTTTTACTCTAGCAGAAACTCTCATAATTTTAATGACCGGGATGAATCAGGGCCTCTGTTTTAGCTCTTATTGGAAAGATAGCATCTTCTATCCAAGCAGGCAGCTTAACACGCTGCGGTGCCAGAGCCAAGGACAGGAAGCTCCATCCTGGTGCCCGTGCTGATGCACAACCAGTTCACATTGCCAGTTTTCCTTCCAGCATAGTGCTCAGCTGCTGGATGCAGAATTTACCACCAGAGCAGTCCTTTCCAAAGGTCTCATCCAGGATAATAATCGGAGATCTGTTGCTTTCTTCCTCCTCTGAAGCCACAGGCCATAGGGCACAATTTATCCAACTACTAGTTAAGCATCTTGGGCGGAAAATCCTGTTCAATCTAAACTATTCCATAAATTCAATCTAGTCTGTGTCCAAACCTTGCCCTGAGCAAGCGGAGATGGGTAATTTAGCATCAAGACTTCCCAAGCAGGTGAGGGGGGATGTATATTCCTTTGGCTTCCCAGAAGCTGGCAGAATGTAGGACTGGAGTCCTACAGTCTTGCCAAGAACAGCATTTTTTCTGTCCCTTGGTTAGCATTTCTTTATTTGGCAACCTTGCAGAATCCAGTTAATATAACCACAAATAAAAATGTATGTAACGGGTCATATATTAGGAGAGAACTGGCTAAACCTTCAGTGGGTGTAAGTCAGTGTGGCATCCCTGGCTTCCAAGGGGTTACCCTGATTTACGCCTGCTGAGCTCTGGCTGAACATTTACATTTGCAGTGTACAGACATGATAAAATGGAATAAAAACAAAATACTAAACCCAATTCCATCTTAAAGCTTTATGTGAGCCATAAATGGGTTTGCAATAAATCATGTAACCTCTCGTGGGTCTTATAATTCAGAGTGCTCAGCTTCCAGAGGAACATGGTGCAAAGCCAATTGCTCACCCTACCTGCTTAATCACATGGAGATTTGTTACTCTGTGGTGGTGCATCCTATATAAAACACCGAGTTGCAAGGATGGGACTTAGACAGAAAAGTCAAACTCTTCAAAGTTGGGAGGTGCTAGAATTAAGACTGCACAGGGAAAGAGAATTCACATTTCCTGGTCCTTTAGAGCTACAAAATATCCAGCAGCCATAGCCATGTTCGCAGTGCTTAACTACCACGATGTTAAAATACAGGTTTCTATTCGGAGTATCTGAGAAGACTGTTGTTTAAAGAGATGGGAAAACAGTAGCTAAACTCTTCCTAATCTTGTCTCCTAAGCTATTTAAAAAATTGTTGCATTGCTTTAAAAATATATATCTAACCGAGGCAAAGAACATGGGCTGAAATGCACAATCCACATGATTGCTGCAGGTAAAAGCAACTGAAAAGGGAGTTATAATGGCAGCTGTGGCTCTTGCTTGCACAGAGGTCTGCAAAGATGCTGGATGCTCTGGGGCTTGCAGATCAGACTATCTGTTTTCTCTGTTGCATCAAAGACCACTCCTCAAATCCCTCCATCTTTGTAGTCTGCATGATGCCTGGTCATTTTCGGAGACTTTATTCCCTTTTGCTGCTAAAGTGTAGACAAGCAGATTTTGGGCTCAGGGTTCCTGGAATTTGAAAGAGTTTGTGTTGACTTCTTTGTGATATGAGAATGACCTTGTAACACGGGGTTGAGGCAACAAAATAATTCTTGAAACACTGCGAGAAACATGGGGGTAAAAAGTCATTTTTAGTGAATAAAACTTTGCTGGTTTATTGTGCCCATGTTCTCTGTGATAATCCCTCCTGCTTTTCAGGCACAGCTGCTACTTGGAATTTCAGATGACTCAGGAGAATTGTGCTGCTGGTGGATTCACCAGTTTTTGATACAAGGTGCAAAGAGGCACTTCCAGCAGCCACTCAGTGGCCTCCATGGGGCAATTGCCAGATCAATCCAGACCAATCTTGCTGCATCTATTGGGATACAAGCCTGGGAAGAGGTTGCCTCTACTGTAGATTTGCTGAATTCCTGTCTTGCTGGTCACCAAGACAAGACAAAGATGGGGGCACATGGTCCTACCTCATGGCCATAGGAGAGACACATGCAAAGCACCCAGAACCTCAGAGTGCTCCACCATGATCCAGCAATCTCATTTTTAGTTATTCAAACTTATACTCTTAATCAGGCCCAATAGACATCCTGCAAGTGAGAGCCTGGCAAGGCTGTTTGTGGAAAACCTCTGGCATCTGTTTCCTTAGAAGGAAAAAAAAAGAAAAGAGGAAGAAAAAATGCTGCAATCTTACATGACAGGGCAAATCCCGGGATTTATTGCTGCCTCCTAGGGGATTAGAGTAGCAGGAAGGAGCTGACCCTGTGTTTTCTTTCTGATGGGTGATTGCTGTGGATACTGTCTCTTCTTAGCCTGCCCTGACAAGGGCTTCAGCTTTGCTTCATGCATCTAAGCTGTGCCATAAATTGTTGGGGTGATCTCATAGACCTTTGCAGCAGCTTAAGTTAGTCTGTGGCTTTGTCATTTCTCAAAGTGCTTGGCAAAGCAGGAAGGGGCCTTCTTGTGACAGAGCATGTGCCCCGACTCCTAGAAAAGTGCTCCAGGCTTCAGCACCTACCAGCACCTATAGGGATATAGGCACTGGGATAGGGTCCCTGAGCAGCAGTTGGTGGCTGCAAAGGAGAGGGAGAAGGGTCTGGAGGGGAGTGCTCTCCTTGTTGGCCAGCGCAAAGGCATCAGCCTGAGGATGTCCCTGGCCACGTAATGTGCAAATAGAGTGCTAAGCACACGTGTTGAGGATCTGCTGCTTCCAGACTGATGATGCGGAGGAGACCTGCGAGGTGATCAGGAGGGAAGTTCAGCATGATGAAGCAGAGAACCTCTTCGGGACCGTTTCTCAGTATTAACTGGAGGTGGCACATTGGTGCACTCAACTATGAATGGACCAATTGCTTTTGAATGTGCCCAGAGCTTGGTGCAGCCCCAGATCATAGAATCATAGAATGCGTAAGGTTGGAAGGGACCTCAGAGGTCATCTAGTCCAACCCCGTGCACACGCAGGGTCACCTAGAGCACATGGCACAGAGCTGCATCCAAGCAGGTTTGAAAGATCTCCAAAGAAGGAGACTCCACAACCTCTCTGGGCAGCCTGTTCCAGTGCTCTGTCACCCTCACAG
>JAUBOD010000070.1:170990-209226 GCA_032353885.1 Nothura maculosa
GCAGATGTTCCAGGCCCCTGATCATCCTGGTAGCCCTGCGCTGGACTCTCTCCAGCAGCTCCACATCCCTCTTGTATCGGGGAGCCCAGAACTGGACACAGTACTCCAGGTGTACTCCAAGATCTGGCACCTCCATTCTGCCCTGCTTTCAGGCATGGTTGGTGTAGCGTGGCACCCAGGACAGGTTCCTGGGTGTCCTTGAATTGCTCCCTTCAGGCTCCTCTGGTCCTGTTTGGGTGTTTGTTGACCTTTCACAAATGGTTGGATTCTATGGCTAGCTCTTCATGACCTTTCAGCCCTAGCTCCCCTCTCACCACAATCAACCTGCGAGGTCCAAAGGAACAACAGACTTCGCAAGAAACATTGAGGTTCTTCCATATTGATTCTTCCACTGGCTTTGACTTCCCTTCATTGTCTCTTTTCTCCTTTCCATCCTGTGCTGGCCCGTGCAAGGACTGTCCCCTTTGGCTTCTGCAGAGCATCGCAAGGACATATGGCTGTATAACAGAGCTAGGCATTATTATCATATCAATATCCCATTAACATAATGAAGCCCAAGGCGGGAAGCAGACGGCTGCACATGGAACAAAACCTGCCCGATGCAGCCAATTCCTTCATTACCATTCTGACAGGCTTACCGAGCACACGCAAAAGCCTCTGGGCTCCTCTGGACACCCTCCCTTTCATGTCAACACACGCTTGCAGACTCGCACGCATCCGGAGAAACCCAGTTATTGGCTAACACACCCACTCGCCCCCGATGAGAGAACAATAAGAGACAATGTAGAACTCGATGGCAGTGCTGGGTAATCACAGCAGATCTGACAGTGACACATCCATTGTATTTTAAAAGTCTTCAGACTCTCGGCTCATCATTCATAAGCAATATATTTCATAAGATGTTTTCCCCAGAGCTTCCACTTTTCTTTCTCTCTCTAATCCTTCCAGTCAATGGCATCTCTCCTGCCTCTGCTGGGGAATGCTGTCCTTGCAGCATCCCTCATCGATGGATGCTCTTACTAAACCTGCCTGCATCTCAGCTGCTTCCTTGACACATTATGGAGTCAGTAGGCAGAGGGACTGCAGCAAATGCACTATGTTTTAGCTTTTATAAAACATTTGATAGAAAATCTCACAAAATCTTGCTGCAAAGCATCAGATGTCTTTGGCTTTGAGAGCTGTGCACTCAGCTAGAGGGGAAGCAGTCCATGAAAAGGGGATGATTTCCAGAGCCAAGGAATAACCAGCCAGGCTCCTGCGTGGAGCTGGATACAATCTGAATTTCAATAACGATCAGGGAGGGGTTAGGCAGGATGAGCACTGGCCTCATTATGCTGTTTTTCCAGAGGTTATCTGTGCTACAGAACCACGCAGGGGTCTGCAGGTGCTGTGGAAATGCCTGCCAGGCCCCAGGGCAGGTTTCAGGATTTTGGAGAGACAGCCAACGCCAATCCTCTTTTGGGACATGGACATTCTGTGGAAAAGCTGGCACAAAACCTGATTCAGGCAAAGGGAACAGGCTCCTGAGGGTGCCTGTCAGCACCAGAATTTGGGCGCTAGAGAAGGATCCCCAGGAGAACTCCCAGTCCTTGCCTTGCAGTGATGGGACTCAGGAGAAGCTGAGACACCACGGGCACCTGGACATACATGAGCTGCTCTGGAGAGGGTAGGCAGCTCCCACGCCAAAATATGGCACTTTGTGGATGTCCCAAACTGAGCTGAAAGTGTTGCAAGAACAGTATGGCCTTCTGCTACTCAAAGGAGGGAAATCAGGGAGATCAGATACAGAGGATCCCGCTGTGGTCCCTGGAGATTTCCCGTTTCATCATGTTCTGGGAAGTGTGAGGTCCATAAATGGGGCTTTGCTTGAGTGCAAGACAAGGTTATTCAGCTCCTCTTCATCAGCTTGGTACACTGTCACCTGCTCAGGTTGCCTCCAAGCAATTCACCGTGTTCATTGTACTCCCAGCTAAAACTTTTATTTTTAAACTGCTTTTTGTTTCTCACCTGAGTAGAGATTTAGAAAGGGCTGAACATCCTTGGGAGACCAAATAATGCCATTCAGTTTCTATTGAAGATCTCAATCCAGGCTGGGAGAAGAGTTGAAAGCAGAAGTGAGCAGGGGCTAACACGCAGGCAGCCAAGGTAAAGCACTCTTTGGACTTCAGAGCCAGGGACATAAAAAAGCACTTCAAAATGACTGATCACAAAAAGCCCACGGATTTATTGTGATGATGCCTGGTCATTGGGCATCAGGGATATAATAATGAGTCTTAGCTACTAAAAAACAAGGATTAGGCTTTTTATTCAAATATAAAGCAAAAAGGTCTGCACCCCCCAAGTGCTCAGTAAACAAATACATCTTGAAGAGGAAAGGAGCCATGCTCAGGTTATTGTAGTGTGATCCAGAGAGACTCAGATCGATTTTGTAAAAGCTCTGTCAATGCGTTTCAGTAAATAAGTGCATCCCATTTGGCTAGCTTTCCTCAAGTAGGTCATTGGTTAATCTCATGCAGGCAACTTCCTTTTTATTCTTTGATTTTGCTTTTCTAGCAGGTATGGTTTTGCAAGCAGCATGATAACTGTATTTATGACTGACACCTGAAAACATTCTACTCCAATAAGTATCTGTATTTCATTTCAAACACATCAGGATGTCCCTAATTCCCTGGCTATAGGAAGCTTGTGTTGTGAACTCTGGAACAATTTTTATTAGTTCTCTAGTAGGGCTGTGGTTAAGCCAACTTTTAAAAGATAAAATACAGTGTTTGCACTCTGCAATTATTATAATCTCTTTTAGCAATAGCTGGTGAAAACCTCTGTTTATGTGTGCAGTTAAAAGTTATGCATTAATATTTGGAAAATTGTCATAAGCCTCCAAAAAGCAGGGAAAATATCACTAATAGACTCTGGGAATAATAGCTGAAAAAGGCAGAGACATGGGAAATGTATATTGTATTATATTAAAAGAAGCAGGAAAGCAACTTACTGAAGTTTTTTTTTTTTAATACTTTGGAGAAAGCATCAGGGAATTTTCTTTCAGAAACACAAGTTAACAAGGAAATATTTGATGTTTTGATGTTCTTGTGATCCACTATTGCCAAACCCAATCATAGTATTTTAGTAACCATCTAGATGGCAAATATCAGTCTTCTTACCTAGATTGATGTATCTTATCATTTGGAATTTGGAATGGTTTCCTTAAAACCAGATTGATTTCACATTTATCATGTACTGGTGTAAATGGAGCACTTGCATGTCCCCCAAGCACGTGCCCAGCAGGGAAGGAGCTTCCTAACAAGGCCTGTGGACTCCTCTTGAGCAGCTTGAGCACATCAAGAAAGGCTTCAAGTTCCTGTGGAACTTCCGATGCTTCAGGTTGAAGCCATTTCCTCTAGTCCTGTCACTGTCCACCAATGAATAGAGGCCAACCCCATCCTCCTCACTGCCTCCCTTGAGGTATTTACAGACACTGCTCAGGTCCCCCCTAAGCCTTCTCTTCCCCAGGCTGAACAGGCCCAGCTCTCTCAGCCTTTCCTCACAGGGCAGATGTTCCAGGCCCCTGGTCCTCCTTGTAGCCCTGCGCTGGACTCTCTCCAGCAGCTCCACATCCCTCTTGTACTGGGGAGCCCAGAACTGGACACAGTCTCCAGATGTGGCCTCACTGGGGCTGTGTATAGGGGGGATGATTCCCTCCCTCAACCTGCTGGAGATGCTCTTGTTAATGCACTCCAGGATCCCGTTGGCCTTCTTGGCCACCAGGGTACACTGGTGCCTCATGGTCAACTTGTCGTCCACCACGATACCCAGGTCCCTCTCTGCAGGGCTGGTCTCCAGCAGGTCAAGCCCTAATCTGTACTGGTGTCCAGGGTTATTCCTCCCCAAGTACAGGACCCTGCACTTGCCCTTGTTGAATTTCATTAGATTTCTCACCGCCCAGTGGTCCAGTCTGTTCAGGATCCCTGCTGTCATCACCTGCTTTTACAGCAGGATTGTGAATACAATCTACAGTTATATTAACTTTATTGGCATTTATCCACTCTATATGCAGCCCCACTGCTTGCAGGTTCTCTCAAAGTCCCTTCCTTCTCCCTGTATAGGACTTCCAGAAGCATTGAGACCTTCAAGTCGGCTGCTCCTCTGCAGCCCATAGCCCCCAGGGTTCACCAGCCAAAAAGTCCCTGCAAGGTCCTGCTCTGGGGCTTGAGAGCCTGGTCATGCCACTGCAGATGTTCCTTCATGCCCATGGTCCCCTCTCACAGATGTTTGCTCTGTGGAGGGCTCCACCTCACCAGTGGAGAGGTGCATATGAGGATATTTGCGTTCTCTATTGGTGAGACAAGTCCTCACACAGGAGGAGACAGAACATTTTGTGGAAGACATATCAAGAAGCAGGAAATTTGAGGGATTTAAAGGATGTCTGAAGTAATTTGAAGTGACTTCTGCTAGGGCTGGTGCTGACTCTGGTACACCAAAGGCCCTTAAGATGACTGGAAGTTTCAAACACTCACAGACATAAAATAAGTGTGAAATATAGATTATCAGGGAGACCTCTTCCATCCGTGGGGAAAGCCATCCTGAGCCTTAATCATAAGTGTCATTTTCTGATGCAGAGAAGGCACTGGCTGCTTTCTAGGTTGAGGTTGCAGCCTTCCAAGAGTCTTAGTCGCATCAACCAGCCACAATATCACTTGCCAGCTTTTGTCCAAGTGCAAAGTAACCGCTATCTCTTGCAGGCATGTTATTCTGGGAGCAGTAAGTCCAGCCTTCTCTGAAGGTGACCAGATGCAATGATGACAGACTCAAGATTTCTGGTCTCCTGAGCACTCCCTGCAGTGGTATCGCATCTCAATTGGCTTCACACAAAGCTTCTGGGCTTCTAGAGGCCACGTAACAAGTTCTTTGGAGGCTATTAAAGGTGATATTACTAACTGGGGTGATCCAGTAAGACAAAAGACAGAACTAGGGGATCTCTAAGGATAAGAAAGAGAAGTGGCGATGTTCTCGGAGTGTATTAGCACTGTGGGCTTGGAAGGATGAAGTGTGACCCAAGGAAGGATAAGCAATGAGACAGAGTCGTGGCACAAAAACCTGTGAAAGACCATCAGGTGTGAAAAACTTTTGGCTCATGAGCTCCCAATTTCCAGAGCACTGGAAACTAGGGCATATTTCAAGAGAAATAACACTATCCGCACCTTCCAATGGTGCAGCTGGACGCCGTTAGACAAAACCTAAGGTAGATGGGCCCTTGCTTGACTTCATCAATCTGATCTATTTTATGTGCTTTGTTAAAGGCTGAACTGTAATACAGGAATATTTTGAGGCTGAATTAAGCAAATGAATTAATTTCATTTGGAAGCTTCACGAAGTTCACAGGAAAAAAATAGTGAATATTGATCTACCCCCAAAATCTATACTCCAACAAAATCCATGTTTTGTCACAGTGGTGATATGAAATTACCACAGGACACCTGGATACTCTGGCAAAAAAAAATACGGGATTTAATAGCTCATCTGGGCTATCAGTTGTTTTAGGTTCTGAGATAAACACGCTGTCTGAATGTTTATGACAGAAAAATCAGCTGTGAAATGATTAATAAAATTTGTTTTCAAAATTAATAGTCTGCCCAATTAATAAGCAATTCACAGCTCTTTTGGAGCTGCTATTCCAAGCAGCCTTCAAGTGCAAGGAAGAAACTGCTGTATTTGATTCTCACTATCAAGTTCTTCAGCAAAACACAAACACTGTAAGGTTTAATTTGCAATGGAAGTTAGATTACAGAACACTCTGGGAATGGCTTCACTGACTACCTGACTTCTTCTGAAATAAAATGCAGGAGCAAGGCTGCATGTGCAAATTGCACGCACAAAGGGAGCTGTGTCTTGTACCAGGATACAGCGTGTGAATACCAATGACTCAATAAGGGCAGACAACCCTCGCAGCTGAGAGTAACCACTGCTCTCATTCCCCGTATCATCTACCACAAATACAGCCCAGTAGGAGCTAACAGGAGCTGTGATGTTATATCCTGTCCCTTGGGCTGCAAGGAAATATTCGTAGTTAGCAGGGGGTATATGATGTGGAAGTCACAGGACCTCGTGGAATGTTGATGCTGATAATTGTTCATAAAAAAACAGATTTGGCTGATATAAAGCTGAAGGACCCTGCCTCTGAGTCCATATGTCTGGACTAATGTCTATAAACTTTCCTCGTTGCCAGCTGAAGTAGGATATAGAAAAACAGGATCTTGATGAAGGGAGCCCATTTCTCCATCTCCCCTCCAAAGTGCATCAGCTCCTCAGATGCTCACTAACAGACTAGGAATAAGTCTCTGATTAGCAAGATTATCCCAATCATCTATTCCAGTAACCAGTTTTTCTTGTTATAAGAAAGTTTCTCCTGACACTAGATACTTTTTAACCTTTGTCAGAAGATATAGACAGTAGCAATAGACTTGCTTGGTTTTTGTTTGTTTGTTTGCTTTTGTTCCAGCAAAGTCAGCAATGGAAGAAGTGATCTTTGAACACCAATTGCACCGGGAGCAAAAGAAAAAGTTATGAACAATTAAGAGCTCCACCAGAACTGAAACAGTGTGACCCAGTTCAAAACAAATGGAGAATGTGTAGACAGTATTCCTCTGCTCACTTGGTTTCAAGAAACAGTTACCAGAAAAGAAATGAAAGGGAAAAAAAAAGACAGTTTGAAGGCATCTTTTCCTGACAATTGCTTATTCTGAAGCACCTGAAGAATTTCACATTTTTCAGGCAAGTCAAGCGGAAAAGGCTAAGTGCACCCAGCTGTAGTACAGAAAATTGGGGAGCGCTGCAGTCCATACAGAAAATAAAACCCGTGAGCAACACGCTTTTAAACTGAGGGCACACTAAAAAAGACAACATCATAAGATTACTTGTGATTGATCTAGACAGAAGAGCCAATCTTGCAATTTTGGGGGCTCACTGAGTCTCTGATAAAAGACAAGACTGTGGCTGAGATCTGTGGAGGAAGAAACAGAGAGGGAAGCAGGAAAAATGTACAAAAAGATCCAGATGTAATTCTTGGCATAATAGTCAAGACTCACTAAGCAAAAAATAAAATCTGTGCCTGGAGATTTTAGTTATAGGGAGGAAGAAAAGGGAGTCCAGGTGCCCTCAAATTAAACCCTACAGTGACAGGAAGCCTCCTTGAATTCCTGAGAGGAAATATTATCTGCAAAATGCCTGAGGTTACAAAAACTTTGTTACTTATCCTGAGGAAAAGCAGAGCAGAGTGTGGATAGCCTTTTCTTCCCTCACATTGCCCTGGGGTGGATGGTGGGTGTTCAGCACGCAGGGCTGGGCCATGGGATGGCATTAGAAACGGGGGGCTGAGAGCTGAGCAGGGGCAGAGGGTCAGGGCACCCCCTGCTTTGACTGAGAGCTTTGCACAGAGCAGCACACACAACCCTATGTGACTCCCTTGCAGAATGCATTTATGCCTGTGGCATAAAACCGACCAGGTGTCCTGAACTTTTAGTCGGGTGAAAGTTGCATCTTTGAAAACAGATTTTCACTTAGGAACTGCTAGGTAATGGGTGATGAAGATAAATGGCCATGTTATGTAATTTAAAGTGAATTTTGCCTGTACAGCACAGCTAAAATGAATGTGTTCATTTCCACAAAATGGCTGATCTGTCATATTAACCTGAATCCTTATCATCTCTCCAATTGATTCTAATAGTGGGAATGGGAGATCTGATTGTTTTAAAAAGTGAATTTATCATAATCTTAATTTCCAGCTCAGGGAAAGAGCCACAGATAATGTTTGTTTATCTAGATCCCAGACAGAGCTTTTCCACAAATGAATTCTGCAAGGACAGTGTGACGGGCTGCACTGGCTGCTGCAGCTCCTCCGTGCCATTTGCTGCTTAGTGAGTTGTCCCCAGTGAACATTGGTGCTGGGCATGTCAGACTACATTCAGCTGAGGCTTACCTCCGTGTTTCCCTAAAAGCAAACACATCTAGTTCTGGTTCCTGGTGCTCTTCATGTATTTTGTCTAGGGGATCTTTAAAGCCAAGTATCACTGTGTAACTCTGATCCTTTTTCATGTAGCTCATTATGAACAATTATCTCCATGCAGCCACTTTAACTGGTGTAAACGCTATTTTTTAATTCATTATTGGATGAATCTACTGTCAGTTTTTTTCCATTTGTGTGTGTGTCTGTTTCGGGGCTAGTTGCCTACTTCCTTCTGGGGGTGCAGAGAGGTAAAATGCTGGTGTTCTTGTGACTTTCTAAAACTTGCTGTTGTCTTTGATGTACTCAAAATTAATAAAATTGAGGCATCTCCTTTTTAGCTCATGGGAAGCTGGGGGTACCTTGTCTACTGTGATTAGTTTAGAAGTGTTTCTCTGAGAGAGATCTGGTTCAGCCCTCCACAGCAATGAGGGGAAACACTCTTCAGCTTGCATGTTATACAAGCACATCCTCAGGCTTCTGCCCACACAGCACATAAATATTTCTACTCCTGTCTTCCCTGCCTCATTATTAGCAATTTCATCATCTCTGCCTAATATCAGCCCTGCTGACTTGTACTCTTTGATGAATCCCCTGCCTCCCATCCCAGCACAAATTCACTGGTCATGATTATTTGCATCCTTAAGACAGCTGGAGATCCCTTCTTGGTAGCCAAGTATTCTAGAATGAATGCTGGTCAAATGGTATATGTGAAGACATATGTTTGGTACGGCTGCAGATGCTGCTGGTCAGAGACTAGACTGCTGCAATAAATTCTTATGTAAAGGAGAGATAGATTTAAAAACGCAGACTCCTCATGCAGAACAGCAGGCTGGAGATCCCCTTCTTCCTGCAATAAGTCTGCTCCCACAGAACACTAAGGAATGTCTTCTTCTTCTTCTCTGGAGGTCTTCAAAACCCGCCTGGATGCCGCCCTGTGCCACATGCTCTAGGTGTGCCCGCCAGAGCGGGAAGGTTGGACTAGATGATCTCTAGAGGTCCCTTCCAACCTTGTAGATTCTGTGATTCTGTGATTCTGTCTGCATGGATCTGGGAATGTGCGATGCTGAGCCGTGGTACATCCCCATGTTCCCTGTCAACCATGGCTTTGTGTGCAGCGCTAGGGAATCTCCTATGTCTCCTGAGTTTGTTCGCACACGTGCTGCACAACCAGAGGTTATGAAGAGATAGGGATGGAGTCCACACAATCCACCTGTAGCTGTGTTGGGTGAACAAGCTGAGGGTGAAGGTTTTGATTTCTGAAGTTTTCCCCAGAGACAGGGCAGAGGTCTCTTTTGTCCAGCATTGTCCTCGCATCAGGAAAGTAGTAATGAAAAACATTGCAAAATAGTGTGGTGATCTCTTGCATAGTGCAAGCAAACAAAAGAACTTTCAGCTTTTATTTTGTTAAAAGAAGGATTTGTTAAATTATAATTAGCAGGTCCTTAAACCTGGACCTGTGGTGTAAAACAAGCCTATTCTATCACTTGTAAAGTGCTATACTGGATAGTTAGAGTGAGACATTGGGACTGTAGGCTGAAAAATGGATTGGGAGAGCAGAGATCTACTTTTGGACCTGGAACAGAGGCTCTGCCAGACCTGGCACTTGCACCAGTCCCACTGTTCCAAGCAGAACTGAGCTGTCCTCTTGTCACTGGACACGTTTCTTGATGCCTTTGTGTTGAGGAGCAAGAGGAATGGCTCTCTTGACTGCTCTTTGCCCTTTGGGAGGAGAATTTATCTGGGTCCTCAGTGCACTTTGCACCTTAGGATGTAAGCCAGTTCCAGCAACAGTGAAAAATCACTCACAGTTTGCCAGACCACAATCCAGCCCCTTCTTTCACATCCCTTCTGTTGGGAGAGCAAGCTGTCCGTCTGCAGCTTGCTTCCAAAGGCCAGTCTGTCACTTTTATATCTGTCTCTGAGGCAAAACTTTGCATCATAAAGTTTATAGAATTACTTTTTACCCCCACAGTAACCTGTACTCAAGATGCTCACTGTGCTCGAAGCCAAGACCATTTCTTCCTGCCCCTCATGTCCTGTAGCAGATTTGGAGGCAGAGTTTGGAGCTTCTCATCAGGGAAATGTCCATGTGCAGAATGCCCTGTGCAAGGGCTGGGGAGGCAGCCGTGCTTGGGAGACAGGGAACAGTTAACTGGCTCTTTATTCAGCCTGTATCTTTCCTGTAAGAGGACCGTTATTCCTTAGCAACTTATTCCTCTCTTTGAAACCTTTGAATAATTTTCCTCTATAATCAAACTTTTCTATCCCTAAATCAGTTTTATAACCACCTTGTTATACCTTGAAACTCAAAATGAAAAATTTCGGTTATAAATAATTGAGTTGTGGTGTGAATACTAAGCACACATGGATTTCAGAGCTCAGGTTAATGGGATACATTCTGCTGCGTGTCCTGGGAAATGCCAGATTCCTCTGGGTGCTCTGGGTTCCCCCAGGTGCCTTCCCTGTGCTCTTTCCAGGTCATCTCTGCCCTGGCACAAATGCCTCCAGAATAGACTCTCAAGTGGGGCTGTGGTTATCGCCAAGTTGTCCCTGTGTCCCTTGGTGTCTATCTTGGCTCGCCCTGGGTGCCCTAAAACCTCTGTGTTTGTGGCCTCAGACTGGACTAGGATTATTCAAGAGACCTTTTTCCCCCCATTCTCTCCTTCCTAATGTTGGCAGAGATCTGAGTTCAGGTTGCAGGATGAAGGGTGTGCAATGTCTATTTGACTTTCCAGCGCAGTGCATGCCTACCTCCAGGATAGCTCCTGCCACCTCCACATTTTTAAGTATGTTTCAGGAAGAATTTGTTGCCAGCTTGCAGCTTACATAATAATTTTATTTAATAGCTTCTCAGGGGTTAGAGCTGGAGAGATGCATTAGATCATTGCATCTGTCTTCCTATATGCCACAAACTACTGTATTTCACCAGGTTCACCACCTAGTGTATCTTGTGACTTGGATTAGATTGAACCATATCTTTCAGAAAGATTTCTTCAGGCCAATTTTTCTGGTAGTAAAATGCTTTCCTTCTTAAAAAAGTGCCTAATTTATAATTTGAATGTTTCTGGCTTCAGCTTCTAGCTCTTGTTGTGCCTTTTGCTGTGAAGTTGTAGAGTCTTTATTGCATGATATTTTCTTCCCCTGAAGGAATTTAGACAGAATGGTCAAGTCAATCAAGTCACCTTTCAATCTTATTTTTTAAAAGCTAAACAGCTTGAATTCTTTAAGTCTGTGACTGGAAGGTGCTCTTCCTAGCCTCTAAATCATTTTTGTGGCTCTTTGCTGCACTTCTCCAGTTGTCCAACTTTTTCTTTTTTCTTTTATTTAAGCAAACATCTATACAAATACCATACTTTAACAGAGCAGCGTGCTAAACTGAAGAGAGAACAACAAACCTATCATAGGCTTCAGCGAATGGCCCATATGTCAGCCAACCAGACGAATGATTATAGGGCTGGAAATGAGGTTCAGGCAGCCCATTTATCTCTGAGCTGCCTCAGCAGCTCCTATGGGCCCAGACATTGGATAAGCTAGAAGAGACAAGGGGAATCCACTGGAGCAATCCATGTGCTCCAGGCTGCGGGGGTCTTGAGAAGGAGCTGGGTACGATGTGATCTCTCCCAGTAAAGTCTATTTACTCCTCTGAGCCGTGTGCACATGGAAACCTAATGCCCTATTCAAATTCACTTACAGAAACTGCATTTTTGCTTATCAGGTGTGTCCTATTAGCCAGGCTGTACTATCACAACTGGACTGGGAATTACCTCAGGAAGGAATTTGTCTTTTGGGGTTCTTATGAAATGAAATACTTTCAAGCAGGAAGCAGTCGACAGAGTTCTTGCCACTTCTGACCACAGCAATTGTTGAAAATTATCACAGACGATATCCCTTCCCAAGCCTAATGATAGTTTGCTCCTATTTCCAACTTTCCCCATTTCTACCGGTTGCCAGTTTGAACTTAGTCCAGGTGAGCCAATGATGTTTTGCAGAAAAGCACAGATTATGCAGCCCATTTAATGCTCATCCATCTGCACAAACATGGGTTTATCTGCCCAGATAATCTGTGGATGGAGGCAGGGCCTGTGGGAAGGGCCCTGGTTGGCTTCTGAGCTGTATGATGGAACTCTTCCTTTATTTCAGTTATAGGGATTTTTACACCCTTCAAGGTTATACGAAACAGCCTTCCACTTTGCCAGACAGTGTAAACCATCACATAGTGTCCCTGCCTTGTTCCAGGCTGCCAGGCTGATGGTGGCTATAGGTGGGTGATGAGGAGTGAAGCCAAGTCCTATGAGGCCTTCCCCTCCATGAGCTGGGGCCATCATCCCTAGACCAGCTCTGCTAGTGATTATGCTCTTGGTTGACAAGTAATTGCCATTAAAAGCACACTGAAGTATATAAAATACACATACTGGAATTATAAAACATTAAATGGTCTTCAGTGTCTCTGCTAGTAGTAATACTGTGAGCAGGGGCCCGGTATACATCACAGCTGAAGACAGGTCAAATAATCCCAATAATTAGCCATGACTATTTGACTACTAAGAAAAGCAAAGAATAAGATAGATAGAATATGAACAACAGTGGCTACACCTCTGCAGAGAATGGGTAATTCAGACATATGGGAGAGTACTCCTGTCCTTTCAAGAGTCCCTCTCTTGAGAACTGAGGACAAAGTGCATACTCTCCCAGAATTGTAGACAGTTAAAAGTGTCTAGAGATGGGTACAATAGCTGAATTCAAACTTTGGAGAATCTTCTTTGCATATCTCACATAATCTAAATGGTATCTACATAAGCAAAGTCAAATAATCTCAGCTAAATCCAATGAAACCAAAGAAAGCATTTAAATCTGTTACTTAAAAGAAGTTGCTCAGAGAAGTAGTCTTGAAAAGTACCAAATCACTGAATACTAAGAATCCTAAATCCAAAATAAATCCCACTATTTCTTTCTGTTTACCAAGATTAGCTCATGTCTCTCCTCAAGGAACACATGGTCTAAGCGAGTTGGTATTTAACAGAAGCCGTTAATACCTTCAATTACAACAGCATTTCATTATCCCATTAAATTCATTACAAGAATATATTAACTTTTATTTCTTGCCAGAACATTTACAACTTCCTATTGCTCCTGATGCTGAAGAAATAATTTGGTGTATTGCATTAAAAAAATGGTGTTTTACAACTCCTCGTTGTTTCATTGCTCTTTGCTGTCTGGTCACTGCTTACCTGAAAAGATAACTACCTAAGCTATAAGATGTACCATCTTTTCATCTTTTCAGAAGCACAACACTTTTGCCTTGCTCCAGTGCCAGTTCAGGGATTTTTTTTTTTTTGCATTTGCAATATAACTCTAATTGCTATTCAGGCTAGGGTGGAAAATTTCCAGAGTATCTTCAGAATGTTAACTTTTCCTTTGACTTAGTCCTCAGTTTAAAGGATCTCTCAAGTTCAGCAGGGATTAAAAGGAGTTGAAATTCTGCTTTGTGCTTGGACAAAACTCTGCTCCTAGATTCTTCAGTTTAACTAGTCTTTTTAAGAAAATCGTATCTCACAGTCAGTTCTGCGTGAGAGCGATCATGAGCCACAACAGAGTATTGTCTTTTCTTATTATTCCTTTGGAGGCGGCTCTTGATTTTCTGCATTTATTAAGGAGTATTTGCTTTTTTTTGCATTTATTAAAGAGGGTGCTAGAGCCATGCTGAAGCAGGAGCTCCCGAGGGCAGAGATGTGTGATCAGCAGGCTGAGCTCCCCACCTCGTTGGGGGTTCTCCTGCCACTCCACTGTGGTGGCCAGGACACCACGTGTCTGTGTGTCATCTGGACTCGGCTCCTAGAATCTGTTCTATACTCAAGCAATTCTTGCACTGAGATCCAATTATAATATCTGGTGGCCTTGCTCCACTTGTACACATCTATCTCCAACACCGAGAACAAAGGCAATAGGAGCTATTATGTGAAGTCTGCACGTAGAAACAGATCATTTGGAAATAAACACCTCCGAAGGTGCTTAGCAAGAAAAAAAGGAAGAGAGATATTGACCTTTAAGTGGAAACATGAATTTAGATGTAAGAAAGGTCTTCCACAATACATTCTTTAGCTATAAATGTTCTACTTAGCATCTGAGGAATAAAGATGTTAGCATGCTTAGGAAATTGGTTCATTTTAATAACAGTTGTTTTGAAACTGCACAGAAGGTTCCTCACAGCAAGTGTTTTTTTTTTTTTAATTTTTTTTTGCAAAGATGGATAAAAGTTATCCCACTTTTATGATTTAGCTTACAGCTTCTACTAAGGTCCCAAAGGTCATTCATTTTGATCCTAAATAAGGCACTTCTCTTCCTAAAGATGGGTCCTTCTAAATCTTAAATGCCTGGGAAATTTGTTCTGTTGGCATAGTGTTACTCCTGTGCTTGAACACTACTTTTAAGAGGGTGATTATGCAATTGTTTCCTTCCAATTCAGAGTTTCTTGTGGTGGCATTAGTCACATTTACAATGTGCTGTTAAAGACCTCAGTAAAAAAAAATCTGCATGAGGCACAACCCATGACAATGCTACATAGTTTGCTTTCAAATCCTAGCACAAAAGATGATGGGATGTTTAGCGCCTGCAAGGTAGGAACGCTTGAAGCAGAGCTGCAGACCCAATGTGAATACACAAGGCTCAGGGAAATGGTTTTGACATTGAACGGGGACGGTTTTGCTGTAGCAGACTTGCTTGCACAGCTCCTTGAAGAGACCTGTCCCTGCCCTAGCCATGGCTGCGCTGCACTGGATGACTCAGTGCTAGTCTGTGTTTCCCTTGAAACCTTTCCAGAATGGTTTACTCTGTCTGCAACCCCTCTGTACTTCAGGTGAGCAATTGGCCCTGTGTCCACCCTGCTCTGAGCTGCCCCATAGCGCCATTCCTGGGAGGTGTGCCACTCTTGCATGTTTGTACTATTGCCTTCAAACGACATTAAGAAAAGCCAACACCATAATGAACCCAGAGGCGTGAAAGATGTTTTCCAGAGAGATAGTCATGTTTTCCTGTTCAGCTGGTGTTTCCCTGCTGTGTTCTCGCCTTCTAGTTATTTGTTAGAGGGGTGCTGCTTAGGGCATTTGTCATAACTTCACAGCTCATTGCTGCAGCGCCTGTCATTGGTAATTACTCCTTCAAGGCACGACAACACTTAAATCTATTTTTCTACTGAATGTTTCACTTTTCTGCAGCATATCATTGCTGGGTGGCCAGCTGCATTGTCACTCTGATATGGGACGGCTGCTCTGGGGTGTGCACAAGATCCTGTTGGATGCAGAAGGCCTTTGACTTTGGGTTGACCCAAAAGCTGAGTGCAGAGAGTAGGCTGTACAGAGATGCAGCTATTGCCTGGCCCTTGCGGTGAGCTCCTGGGTGAAAGAGCATTTATCTTCTATCAAAAGAAAATTAGAGCACAGATAGAGCAGGCAGGTTTGCCTTGCAATGAAGGCAGTGGGCGCTAGTCCGTTTTGGTGATCTTTGTGGCAACTACTTGGTAGAACATTCCAGCCCCTCCAGTTCTCAGGAAAAACCCCCACTACGTTCCCAGTGGGAAGGGGACATGTGAGGGAAGAACACCATGGAGTGGACTATGGAAAATTGGATGGGAGGGAGATAAGTACCAGCAGCAGGAGCAGCTGTGAGGTGGGAAGCTGGAAAAGCAGGTGAAGGGGGCAGCAGGGCTGTTCACAATGGGGGGACCAGAGGTGCAAGGGAAGAGGTGAATCTGTTGAGCCTCTGTGAGCACTGCCCATGAGCGCCATGCAAAGCCTACGCACTCTTTTTCTGTTCATCCATCCATGGGGTCATCTCCTGACATGGCTCTCACTGTGTCTGCATTCACATCCAGGCCCATTGGCACTGCCCAGTGGCTTTGAATGGTCCATTACACACACCGTGAAGCATCCATTGCTCCGATGATGATCCTTGCATGGCTGATTTTCCCTCAGAACAGTGGGACTTCCTAATCCCTTGTCCCCCTCCCTCTTCTCACACGAGGAAGGAGTTGGCTGTTCTCAGTTCAAGATGCCACCACCCACGGTCATTTAACAGGAATAGGAGGTGACAGCGTATGTTCTGTGGTGCTGTAAACTATGTGGAATTACGGAAAAGGTGAGATTATGCACATGATCTATAGTATAAATAAAAGTCTCTGACATCTTCTAATTGGGGTGTTGGAAACATTTCAGCAGTTCTGTGATGGTTATGCAGTTTTGGGTAAATGCTTAATCAAAGTGATAATGTATTTTAATTATTAGCAGAGCACTGGCTGCTCCATGAACCTGTAATATTTTGTGGCATGTGACATTTCAAGGAAAATGTATGAATAACAAATTTTCATTTAAATTACTAGCTGTATGATCATTTCTTTTTTGGAGCATTATGAGGTTTGGGGTAAATACTCCATAAATATGCAAATAGCTTGTGAAACTCTTGCGTCTGGTAATTGCGGAAGGGTATAGTTTATGATACAGATGAGGCAGGAGTGGATGCATCCTGAAATCCCGTTTCCTTTGGGCATATGGGAATTACTGATTCAAAGCCTTTCTTTTCCCTCAACCTCGAGACCCAGACTGTCCCTATGTGGTCCTGTCCTGTGGAAGGGAAAAAAGTGCTGTTCAGAGACTCTCTCTTTTTTTTTTCCCCTGGAAAATCTAGGAGAATTTGAGACTTAATTAAAACATGAAGGAGAACAGAGTGTGTCCACACCAGGGAGAGGTGAAAACAACAGCACTTTATTAGCAAAACGATATTTCTGGAAGGAAGCAGCGTGAGTGTGATCTCCCGGAAGGTTTGGGGTCAGCGTGGGAGTGGGGAGAGAAGTTTCCCGCAGAGGTATCGGTCCAGAGCTCTGATGGAAGGATTATGAGGGCAGTAGCAGCCCGCCCGTCATCATCACTGCATCGTGCTGGGTACATGGAACAGCCTTCTGGAACAGCTCTGCAATGGTAAGAGCATCCCCTAGATAACAGCATCCCCTCAAGGAAGGGGCCGTACTGATCATTTCTGAGAGCTGAAGTTCATATGGATCTAGACATGATGGCACTGGAAGTGGGGACAGACACTTTATGCCTGTATTAACCAAGAGACTGCTATTCTGCTATGTTTCCACTCAGGAAATATATTATATTTTTGCACATTCTTATATTGCAATATTATTACATTACATTACATTATATAATAATATATTATTATATTGGTGAATTAAGGGACTTCATCACAAAACACTCAAGCTATGATAACACTATGGACCTTCTAATGGCAGACAAGAGACTAAGCACCCTTACCCTCCCTTCCCACAGACCAGGTCTTCATCTTCTCTCATCCTTAGCATATGAATGGATTTGCACCCAAAACACTTGGCAAAAATGTTTACCGTGCAGAGTAATTTCTAGTGGAATCCAATGGCACCAGTGTCAGGCGTCCTTGTAGGAGCAGCAGCACAAAGGAGGCTGACTCTACCTGAAGCAAAGGAGCTGACCCCAATAGCTTCATGTGCCTCATATTGCCCTCCTGAGAGGGCAGCTGTCTGCAGAAACAATCCTCAGTCCTTAGTGCTAATGGGTCCCTGCACTTCTGGAAAAATGCAGGCAACATCCAGCCGTTTAAGGAATGCTCCATGACTGAGATGCCTAAAAGCTCTTCATGGGGATGACACTAGGACAGCTGTGGATGGATGCGACGACTTGGGAACAACATGGTACACACAGCACAATGTGCAAAGAGAAAATAGGGGCAAAACAGCAGGTCATTATTAATTATTCTTTGGAAGCAGAGCTATGGGATGCTATGGGCTTTTCCTTCCCATCCTCAACGTGGCTGTTAATAATGGGTGCAACACAAAGCTAGGTAACCTGCAAGAGTGAGGGATGAAGATGAGGATCTTCCAGTTTTATTATCTGAAGTCTGCTTCGTGTCTCCTTCCTGCTGCTGTCTGGAGGAGACCTGGAATGGAGCAGATAATTTAGGGTTTTTATCTTGGCTTTGCTGGATCTGAAGCTGATTTTCCAGACCTCTCAGCATTTGGAGGTCTTTGCAGTACTGCCCACTCTGCTGAAGATCCCAGAAAAATTTATCAGAGGGTCACATCCTTGCCCTGCAGGATGCTATTTTGGCCTCTTCTCTGGCTCCAGATCCTGGGAGATGGTCAAAAGGTGGTCAACCCCTCCAGGCATTTTAATGTGCTTATTATATCAGTCTTCTTTTTTCTTTTTTTTTTCTGAAGCCTAATAGGGTGTAAGATTTACTTCTATCTTCCCTCCACTTTATGAAGTGTCTAAGGGGCCGAGAAAAGGGAGCAGAATGGCCTTCTGCATGTGTGTGGGCTGTCTTGATGTCCTTAACATGGATGGATATAAGCACGGTGGCATGAATGGTGTTGGGGAATTGCAATATCATCAGCACTTGTGAGTGACTGCAGCACTGTGTGGCAGTGAATACAGTGGCAGATCAAACTCACAGCTGGGCAGCAGGATGGATGTTGCTGTGAGCATTGGAGCCGAGCCACTGCCTGTATGGGGAATGCAGCAAAGAGTCCTATGGGATGGAGAGAAAAGGCTTTCCTCATGCTGAAGCACAAAGGCAGACACTGCATGTCCCAGGGCTATGGGACAAACACTCAGCTTTCCAGGGAGGGCAGATGAAGGAGCAGGGGCTGCGAGGCGATGATCTACATGCAATGGGGCTCGCTGGGCTGTGAGCACCTGCGGCAGCAGCAAAGCGTTGAGGTTCTCTTCCCATTGAAGAGAGCAAACCAGTCTCTGGCAAATTAAGGGAGAAGGAATCTGTGTTGATTAAGTATTTGGATTTTAAACCAGAGGGGTTTAAAATATGCCTGGAAAGCAGCGACTTGATGACTATACATTGGGTGGGGAGGCAGCATTGGCACTAGGACTCCCTGCATTTGGGATGGGAAGGCACCATTAGTGGGATCCCCTCCAGTCCAAGTGGACTGGGCTTGTGCTCTGCACCAGCAGAACGCCCTGCAACCATAGGGAATGCTGACGAGGGAAGCACACTCTTCATCACAGGCTTCTTCCTCCTCTAGCAGGAGAGGAACAAAGCAGAGTCATTTTTCAGAGTCATTTGCCTGGGTTCTGCTAGTGGTTCCGAGTGCAGCTGGATACACAATGGAGCTGAGACAGGGAATTCCACAATCTAGCAACACTGCCTTAGCAGAAGAAATATTTGATGAGGCTGAATTCTGCAGAGAGAGAGCAGAGGCTGTCACCACCACAGATATTTCAGCACGGATGCCACAGAAGAAAGACGGCAGGCATTTGTAAAGAGCCTCTATTATTTCCTGCTTCCCCAGTTTTACTGAAGTGAAAATGAAACAACTTTTTAAGAGTGAGGGAAAGAATAGAGAAGGAGGAAAAAAGAAAGGAAGGGCAACATTTTCTTACTTCTGAAAGTATGACACTGAGCTTTAACTTTCCCCTAAGCTCATCTGCCAAGTCCATGATCCTGAGGGGCTCTCCAGACTTCAGTGCAGAATCTATTTTCTTTAGTAGACCCTGGTGAGCCACTTTTCTTACCAGTTATATCTTCTAGGCTGGCAAAGGAAAGGTCTGCTCGTAGCCCTCATGGAATTAGCAGAAAGTGACTGTAGATGAAAGACACACTAAGTGCCATCAATCACACACTCTCCACAGGACCAAGAAAGACCAGCTGGTGCTTCTTAAGCCTGACCTACCACATTTTACCAGGTGGCACTATCCTTCCCTTAATTGCTGTCATTATTATTACTAGCTTTTGCAAGCTGTGGCTGGTTCCAAAAATCATGGTGTGCATGAGAGCCCAGCTACTCCTGCTATTAAGAGCTTTTGAAGTTTGGGCCAGAAATTTCCACCCCTGACTCCATTTTTTTTTTCCTTTCAAACACTGTAGATGAATGAAATTGTTTCATTCCTCCATTTGTTGTATTTGCTCCAGGCCAGAACAACTCCAGCTTCACACTAAGGAGGGAAAAGGAGGAGGATGGGGGACAGCAAGCCAGCTGCATGACAAGTTACGGAGGTCTGGGGCTGGCTCCAAACTTCTGCTTACAGATCCCCAAGGAACTGTCTGAATGAACAGCTGATGATCTGCCTCATTGCCTTTGGGTAATCAGCTTATCCTCTCCTCAAACACTTGCACATTGAACTCTCCAAATTTTCACGTTGTCTTTGCCTGTTTGCTAGTGGGAACCCATCAGGGAACTGACTTGGGTTCTCCATTGGTATAGTCTGTAGGAAAGACTTGTGAAAAGGGCCAGTGGCTCAGCCTGGCCTAATTATACATCCTATGCAGCCCTCATGTACTCCTCCTTCCTGACATATTTAGGTAGTGATGCTTCTCATGGCAGGAGATAACACTTTTTCCCTTCTAGGAACTGTTTTCTCTTGCTTGCCTAGCTGGAAGGCAGCCCCAACTTTGGTGCAGCAAGCAGTCCATGTGGTTAGGAGTAACCATCTATAAAGAAATACTCTGACTTGCAAATAATTCAGGAAAATACAAAGTTTGATGTAAACCTCTACACTTCTTAGGGTCATAGGATGAAGGTGCTGCAAGGTGTTTGTGAAAAGCCTTGAAAGCGTCATGAACTTCATGCATTCATCTTCACACACAACTGTCCTCTCAGCCCAGGTGAAGATGACATGTATAAGCAGCATAAACAGGTAGCTGGAATATGTAGCACTCTTCATGTGAACAGCATGCAACAGAGTGGGAAGCAGAGAGAACACTCTGCAAAAGCCCATAGGATGCAAATTGTACATATAAATCTTTGCAGACCACAAGCCCCTTATCAGAAATTGGGATAAGCTGTAAATTCGGTGAAAAGAATATGCTGGGTGAGCCATTCATGCCCATTTCCTTTCCTGACAGTGTCTGTGCTTGCTATTTTCCATGCCTTTTCCTCTGCTTTCAAGAGATCTTCAGAAATATGGAACTGTGGATACTAGAACTCCCATTCTTATCAGGCATATCTGAATCTGACATACTTCCTTATGAATTTTCTATATCATAAAAATAATACGCATGCAAATTAAATCACCTTGAAGGCATTTGGCAGAATGCTATAGGAATCTGGTTGGCAGGACACCTTTGTACTTGCCAGCTGGAGATGGAGATGAACAGGAATTAACTGCTTTCAAGCACCTTCCAGGCAGGCAGAGGAAACAGGGTCACAGAGACCTTTGGAAACTCGGAGGTACTTGGTTCCTCCTTCCCATTACTGTGGTGATTCTCAGTGCAGCTTCATTCATGCTGCTATGTGCCAGCTACTCAGACAAGACCCATAGTAATTACAGATGGATGGATCGGACTCCATAATTAATGAACAAGACTTATTTTGTAGTGACCTCTAGTTTAGTTTCAGTGCCTGCCAATCTATCTATAAATCTGTAAATCTCCATGTATGCTGTTGGGCTGAAATTACTTGTGCTCAGTTTTCACCCAACAGAATATTTGGAAAGTTTTGCAAAAATGTGTCCAGCAGCTTTGGGCTTTGTAATAGTAAATAAACAGGCAGTTTCTGTTTTCCAGTCTTTCACGGTGACATACAATTCAAAAGCTGCTTCCTCTGAGGACTATCACTCACCATTCACTTAGGCTTCAAATAAGTCAAGAGCTGCTGACAAATTTCAAGGAAATCATAAATAACAGAGTTATGAACCTTTAAAATGGGGCACTGAGCATGCTCTGCAGTGAACTTTTCCCTGTTATTTCTCTTTCACTCTTATTTTGTTTTTTTCATGGGTTGGCAGCTTATCAACCACGAGGACCATGAGTATCATAGAACTGAGAGACAGCTCTGCTTGAGCAGAAATGATAACAGCCCTTCCAAAAGGAGATTCTTGAGCAGAATATTTGAAAGGTTTACCTGGCAATTCTCTAATACCAAGTTCTCCTTAGGTTGGTGGATGAAGAATAAAGACGGGTTTGGGTCAGGGCTGTGGACTCCATTTTTGCCATTGCCAAACCCACTCATTGCACATGATGTCTCAGAAGCTACCTAGCTGACTGGTCTGATATGTGGTGAGGCTGCACAGCAAATGTCTCCTTTCTCTTCAGCAGAGCATGTACAAAAGAGGATGCGAATTAAAGCACTCAGATTTGGGAAATGCCAGCACTGAGGCTGGACCTTTCATGTTGAGCCCAGTGTTCCTTACGCTGCCCTATACGTGTGCTATAATATAATTCTTACGGGCTCACACCTTCATATGTTAATGCACTAGAAGGCTCAAGTTCCTCCTGGAGACCGTATTGCTCTTCTTCAGTGGGGCTCCCAGTTCCTAAGTGACTACAGGCCTGTTTCTCATACATGCCTTTTTACAGATATCTACTTTTCATTGAGGAATTCACAGGGATCAGAGGGCATGGTAATAAATAGCTCCGGTTTTCTACTCAGGATGTTCGTCCTGACTTCTGTACCCCTGCTCCTCCTTTTTGGCTGTTTGGGCACTCTCAGTGCTCCAGAGTGCT
Source organism: Nothura maculosa (assembly GCA_032353885.1). Taxonomy (NCBI): domain Eukaryota; kingdom Metazoa; phylum Chordata; class Aves; order Tinamiformes; family Tinamidae; genus Nothura; species Nothura maculosa. The sequence continues at coordinate 193,471 of JAUBOD010000070.1, forward strand.
CAGATTTGCCCTTGAGTTCTTTTTGTGGAGATTTTATCTTTGATTTTGTATATATTCAAAGGCAGGGATAGAAAACAAGAAAAGGAAATCCTACCGTGTGGAATTCCATTGACCCCTGGTGCTCTGGACATTTTCCCCAAAATTTGGGCTATTCCTGACACTGCCTCAGATGACACCAATGTTGGTCTCCAGGTTGCACCAGGTGCATCCGATGTGCAATGCACACACAGGTGTGACCCCCCTGTTCGAGGAGTTATTTAAGAATGTCTCCCCACTGGGAAGGTAGAAACAAGAGCACAGAGCCTTGGCCAGAAGCCCACTTTGCAGAACAGGAGACTTTTCCCCATTCTTCTTACTCTGCCCCAATGATCAGCAAAGGGTTCCTCAAAAGGTTGCCTTTAAAGAGACCTGCCATCTGAAATCTGTGTTCCAGTCCAGTGCCTGATGCAGCTTGTGTTACATCTACAAGCTTTATTGTTTGTCATTTGGTTCCCCAAATTATTTATTTTACTGCAATTCCACAACATATGGGCAAACCTACCTGCAGAATTAGCACCTCCAGCACCAAGTTACTGTTTGTCTGCAGAAAGCTAGGAACATTAATATGAAAACTGATGCTGGGTGATAAGCTGTGAGGTAAATATTGAATTAGAAAAAAAATCTGCTTTCGCTGTATTTGTGCAATAAACAGGCGGTTATGAGCAGCTGTATCAGCAAGGGAGAGTCTTCAGCAGGTCAGACTTTCCCTGATCTACCCATGGTAACATCCCATTGCCAGACCATGCTACCACCTCTAGTATTTGACACTGATAACTCCAGAGCATTTCTCTTGGTTTAAGCAAGGGCTGAGGTTCTGTCTTGAGACGAGAGAGAAAGCAGGGAAGTTCAGTGTTGTATCAGTGTTATATCACAGAAACCATCGTGTTCCTAGTGCCTCTGTTGCATGTCAGGGTTGAGCAAATAAATCCCATGGCAAGGATGCTCTTTGCCAGCTCTCAGTAACCTTGAAGTTCAGGAAATCTTATTCACAGAGATAGAGACAGTTTTAAAATTAAACTCCAATATAAAATTCTCCTGAGAGCTGTCACATCAGTGGTGTTTTGTCATGGCGTTTTGCTGTCAGATACATTGCTATTGTTTAATAGCAATCATATCAACACATACACATGTTTTTATATGTATTTATGCAAAAGTTCCATTTCTCCTTTCATTTGCCTGGGTATTAGAAATTGCATTATGCACTCATGCTTTGCCTCCTGGGAGAACTATCTATAGCTTGACGCATTTTTATGTGGATGACTTTTTCAGTAAAAATATTTGTAAAACTTTATTTTCACATCATATCTTTCTCACTATACTGCAAGCATAAAGCAGAGGATAAAGTCTGTGCTCTTCTGCACTGGCAAACACATGGATGTGAAAAATTCCTGTAGCAACCTGATGAAAATTCCTGTTGCATTTAGTGTGAACCTCCTTGCCATTACAAGAGTGCAACCATGGAGCAGAAAGGGAGTGGGTAAAAAAAACGGAGATGAAGACTGGAAAAAAACAAGAGGAATAATTGTGGATTAATGTGAATAATGGTGGAAGAGGAATAATGATAAAGAAGCGCTCTCATGCTTGCTTTGTTTCAGGAAGGACCTCATCTAGTTCCTCCCCATATCCTAGGGAAAGATCAGTTCACTCAGCAACTGTCTGGAAAGAGATAGGAACTTGCATCTGATTTGGATGGCAGGCTTCCATTTGCACCTTGCCCAAAATCTGTGCAAGGAGGCACCTGGCTACATGGGATTTGCATGGGAAAGCTGCCCTATCACCTTCCTACCGGTTACATCTCAATCAGGTTTGCAGGGACACACTTGGCTCATCTCCATGAGAAGGAATTTCTCTCTTGGCTCCATTTGCTGCTGGACCAGACTCCAGTAAAAGTGTCAGCTTATGTCCTTGTGGCAGATGATTCAGGTGAAGGGCAACATCAAAATGCTTTGAGGGTCTCTTCTCAGTGCTTCCCCAAGGACCAGTTTCCCCTAGGAGCTGATGATCTCCTATGTCGAGTACCCCTGAGGCTGCTGGATATTAAATATGTCTTCTTGTTCCTCTCAAAGAGTTTAGGTGTGGCCTGAGCTCAAGATGAAACGTTCAGTCCCTAGGAGCTGAAGTTCATGACTATTCATTAACAAGGTTCTTAACAGAATAGTGATCATGTCTTTAGTATGATTAGTGCGAGACATGCAGATACATTTGTTAACCGTTTTTACAGTAATGCCAGACAGAGCATAGGCCACATTAAATGTCCCAGGGCTGATAATTAAGCAATAGTATGCATCCACGGTTGTCAAAGGGTGAGAACAGGCAAGGCAGATGCTGCCAGCAGATGAATCTGGGCAATGGAAAAATATTTTATCCCCTAGTAACCTTTTTTTTTAATAATTATTATTCATTGATTTGAGAAGGATGGTTAATGATGGAACAAACCAGGCCATGTGTTTATGCAATTATCAGCTTCATCTCACCCACTGATTCATGTGAGAGAAGCACGAAGCCTGTGAGGTAACGAGCTGTGAGGAAACACAGGGAAGGCAAAGCTCCTCCTGCACTAGGACTGTTTGCAGACCCAGAGATTTGGAGGGCTTAGAGCAATGAAGCAGGTTAGAATTGTTTTTTAATCCAAATCTGTCAAGCCTGACTGTGTCTGGCAACTTTATCCTATCAGCCATATATGTGCTCTCCTCTGCAAATGACAACAGGTTTGTTGACCAACGGCTGTTTTCCATAAAAACATATTGACTTGATTTGAGAACATTCCTAGCTTTAAATTCATTATTAATTACATTCTGTATCAGCTTTGCAATTATTCTGCCAAGGACTGATACCTCTCAAAAATGCTATGCTGCGGACTCGGCTGTGGCACACTTAATTTATATTAAGTGGCCCTTTGTTATCCTTCAGCCACTCAGCACTGTCTTGAATACGACCCTCTTCCTGCTTGTCAGAACCGATGGATGTAATTCCTCTTATGCAGTAGCTATAGGGCTCAGCCTCTGCAGCCAGAGATCCTACCTATCCTGAATCACGGTCAACCCTTTTTCCTCATATAGGTAGACTACCAAATCTGTTTCCCTTTCCTTTACAGGATTTTAAAGGGAGTTAGCGATGCCCTTGTCTGAAGAACTCCTTCTGATGTTATCTAGAATGAACATCCCTGATATATCTGTGAGAATCATCATCTTTGTGCACCAGTACGGGCATGCTTCAAGCTGGCTCTGAGACTTGTGGGTCTTTGTATCTGTGCACAGCTCCTCCTCATTAACTTGCCTGCATTCTCCCCCCCATAAACAGCATCCTTGAGTCACTGTACACTTCCTTTCCTTTTTCCAGTGTCCCTATCTTCAAATCACCATGTTTCTTGTTAAGCTGGCAAGACAGGGTTTTTTTTTCCCATCCATTTTCGTCTCCCTGGACAGTTACTCAATACCTGTAGTCTCTCTCTTAGAATTTTCACATTAGTATGTCTAATTTTTATTTTTTCTTTTCTTTGGCAAGCCCCTAGATTGCATTGCATTTAGGAAGCGCACGTGTAACAGGTAGCAGGGCCACCCAGGCACTCCTGCTGGCAGCGCTGATCCTGGTAGCAAGCCAGGGCAAAGCAATTGAAGGCATTATAATTACACTGTGAAGAGACTTGAAAGTTTCTGTTAAATATTTAATGCCATAAGAGGAAAAAGACCCTGCATGTTAATTCTGTGATGGATGTCTTGTTTGCCTGTGAATCTGCTGAGAGCCTCCTCTCACCTTGCAGACAGAGTGGCCATGAATATTCATTCTGCTTCCTCCAGGGCTTGTCTCCTTTGTGATATTGCCAGGAATTACACACCGGGTGCTCAGGTAATTAAGGTGGCGAGTGGGGGCATTCAGAGGGGCAGGGGAGGTGCTGAGGGCACCCATCAGATGGGGATGATGCAATTGCAATGGAGAGCCCCTTGTTTCAGGTTGTCAGCGCTGCTCAGTGCATGGCTGCAGCCCAGAGACCTGGGGAGAGGGGCTGTGCAGGCTTCAGCATGGGCTGAACGTGGGCCCTAGTAGGCTGAGCTTAGCATGCACTGAAGCAAATGATTTGTGATTGTCATAGCCTGATTGCAGCCTAGCATGCCCAGCACAGCCTTCTGCCTCCTTTGGGTGTTGCAGTAAGGGAAGAGGGCCAAATGTTGTGTGCAGACCTGGGAATGCCTCAACTTTCTCTAGTGGATTCCCCAAAGAGGCACATCAAAACAATAGCTCTGTTCTGTAGAAGGTCCTGAAGTTGCAACATTTGCTTGCATCTAACATCCACATGGAAACTAAAGCTTTGGCCATATTTTAAAAAACATAGGTCATCAGCATGCTTGGGGCTAGAATTGGAGGAAAATAAGAGATTTAAAATCCCAACCCAGAGGGTACCTGGAAATTCTTCTACTTGCACCATCTGTCATCGTGCTTTGGTTCTGCATTACCCAAAGGAAGTGCTGTGCCTTTGGATTCCCTTTTCCTGCTTCCCCCAGCGTTCCCTCTTTGGAAATACTCCTAAGGTATTTGCATGACCTCACTTACCCTGTGACAAACAGGCTGGTACCCTGTCTGCAGCCTTTGCTTGCCATCAGCATCCTCCGGAGACCACCATAGCACATGGCCTCTAAGACACCACCAAAATTGGCTAGGGTTTCCTCTAGCCAAGACGGAATGAGGAGGCAGGTGTTCTTCCAAGCTGCAGGCTGGCTATGGCACAGGCACAAATGCAGCTGTCCAGAGCATGGGAGCACCAGCATTGGCCTAAGTTCATCCAAACATCTAAGACACATGTACTGAAAAGTGAATTGGACCAGTACTGTGCCCTTTAACCAGAGTGCTGCTAGTTGGGACTTCATGCATTCTGGAAAAGAGTAGAATATTATCATGGATGGACTGATGGACATAAAGTTCCTTATTGGCCTGAATAAGCCACAGGAAGGCAAGTTTGTCATCCCAGTTGTGTCCTGGATGGAGAATGTGTGTGCAGGACGTGGCTACAGATGTCTGCACACAAGACATGTCTGTAGCTTGTGCAGCCACTCATAGCTTGGTCACCACTCACTGTGGGCACACAGCAGGGCTGCCCCCCATAGAGCCTGTCCTAGGCAGGCTGGACTACACATGAGGGCTCATATCTGCTCCAGCAGACCTTGCTTTTGTTCCTTTGGGTGATGGATATGCAGGAAGGAGATGTCTGCAGGAGCTGGTATGACATCTTCCCACAGCGTGAGGGCAACTAGGGGAAATTTAAAGCCACATCCATGCTGCTGTGATTCCTCTCCAGGAGATTTATCCACCCCTCTTTTTTTGCCAGAAAAGAATGGCATGATTGCAGAGAGGGAAATCACCCTGGAGAGCATGAGCATGGGAGAGCTTGGGGAGCCTGCAGGCTTGCAGGCAGCTTTGGTTGGACAAAGCTGTCTTGTGGAGCACGTGAGCTCTGGATGGTCTAGTCAGATGGAGTGAGGGTGAATGCAGCAGAGATTACACTCTGACTCAAAGCTGGGTTTGATTTATTGTTCCCAGGAACCTTTAGCACAGCAAAGCTTTTCGAGTTCCCTGCAACAAATGCTCTTTGTTTTACTGCCTTTATAAATCACCTTAGTGTGCAGAAATGTAAGAATAGAAAATGTTAGTCTAGAATAAACAATCGCTAACCAGCGAGACAAAATAATCAATATTCATAAGATAAAGCACCAGTGTAAAAAGAGCAATGATAATAATGAGGAAGAGAAACAAATCAAGACCTGAGGCTCCCAATACCTTACTACTAAAGCAAATGCTGCCTGTGAAGCATGTTGCCCTGGCCTGTACTGCTGTCCAAGTAGCAGCTAGGTCTCAGAGTGGTACCTTGATTCAATATGACCTGTGTTATATACACAGAAGAATGGACCCAACATTCATGGATCTAGAAAAACTGGGATCCTGCAGGAGAGAGCGGGGACATGAGGCAGGAATAAAGGTAAGAGTGAGCTAGGACATTTCAGCCTGGGAGGACATGCTTGATGAAACACTGCATGGGAAGAAGAGACATAGTCAGTCTGATGGCTCGCCCAGGGTCATCTGAGGTGGGAGAAGGCAGGAAATAGGGCTGTAATATTATGATAGCAGTGTGAGGACTGTGCATTTATTTTTGCATTGGGATCAGTTATATCTGAAACTAGCAAGTACAGACTAACTGGAGTGATATAAGGGCAGAGGACTCTCTGATTAGAGAGCCCCTAGGGACCCACGGGACCCTAGAGAACACCCTCAGGGCAAGACCTCTTTCATTGCAGGCTGCAGGATGGTGGTATGGGGATGGGATGTAAGAGGGATGGTTCTGATAAAGCCATGAAGGTTGCTACTCACAGCTCTGAAACGCAGGCATGGTGAAAATGCTTGGGGAGGTGGCCTCTCTGTAGGAGTTCATTTCCTATTTTCTCCCTTGCAGAAGCATTGCCCAACCCCATCAATACCAGGAGGCAAAACACAGCACCAAGGTGGAAGGGGTAGGACCCCTCTCACATGACAGGTGGAACCCTGGTGCTGTGGCACCCAAGGCCTGGCCAACATCTCCAGGGTGTTGGGGCATTGAGGAGGCAGGTGAAGGTGGCTCCATGTTGCTCTGTCTCTGGGCAGGAGCAGCTCTGCAGCAGAAAGGCTGGAAAGAAATAGTCACCCAAGATCAAGGGACAGAGTGTGAGAGAGGAGCCTGCAGAGCAGGGCAGATGTGTCCAAGGAGGCACTGGAGAGTGGAGGAGGACAGAGAAACAAGCACGGATGCGGAGGAGAGCAGCTAAACTCCACAAACAAACATAGATAAGTGACAAACTTAGTGCTTAAACCTCCAACCCAGCACACAAAAAGATGTCTATAAACAGCCCTAACCCAGCAAAATCTTTGAGGAAAAAATGGAAAACTTTGATCATTGTTGCCATGGTGATCTGATTTGGAGTAAGCGTGGCAGATTTTTTTTTTTATCATCAGCCCTTGTCATAAACAAATAATCTGCTGTAGATTTAGAAAAGAAAAAAAAAAAAGATAAAGCTGAGCTCGCACCTTCTAATCATCAGACCTAATGGCCCCATCTAATAAATCAAGGTGATAGGGAGATTGTAAATGCTCCCAGAGGGCACCTGGTTAAAGAGCGCAGGCATGAGAGACAGCAGGAGTGGATAGGGAGTGAATTGACTGCAAGGCCTTGTCACTATCAGCATTTAAATTCAGCTTATGGTTACAGACATCTCCAAAAGCCTTGCAGCTGCATCCCAAGCAATGCTAGCTGGTGAGCATGCAGCTGAGCTGGGGAATTATGACACTGTGGCTCTTTCCTGGGCAAATGGGGAAAATACCCTCTGAATGGGGAAATACCCTCTGAATTCTGTAATGTCATAGAATTGCATCTGTTTAGAGGCACAAGCAGACCCTGTTCTGCTACACATCCTAAATCATTCCACCGGTGCGCTGTGCTACTCTGCAGACACTGGTTGCCACATATTTAAGCTCCTGAAAGTGTGGTGGCACTGTGGTCCTTGTGCATCCCTGCTATCTGTGGCTTTGTTTAAGCTCTTGGATTCTGCCAGGCATGGATCAGCAGCAAAGGCCACCCAAGGGAAAAGTTGCTAACAGTGTCTTATACTCAGGTTTTTACTCCAGACTGGCCTAAAAAGTGAGCTAATGATTATGGGGATGAACATAAAGGTTGTAACTGGCTGCTTCTAGGGTTGGTGCTCAGTGCTGGCCACTGGATCCCTGCTACATCATGAATTCCTAACCGGAGGGTTGTTGCACTGGCTCCCTGTCTGGAGCCTGTGATTACTGGCTGCAGTGCATGGTCTGCTAGGGAGAAAGGTGCCAAGGGCAGACACGAGGAGTGTGGGGCAGGAAAGCATGAAGACGAGAAACAACACCAAGCAGCTGAATGTTTTCTGAGAATTGCTGTGTTGTGTCTTGCCCAAGTCAGGAAAATCCAGCTGAAGACTGTAGAAAGCTTCTTTTAAAGCTAGGAAAGAGCTGAAAATACCTACATTCCTAGTTTTAAAATTCTTATTCTTGGCTCCATTTCTGACCTGTCCAAGTCAGCTTAAAGAACACATCAAGATATTCATGTGTACCTGCTGGAGGTCAATTACCCAGCTCTTCCGTCCATATCTTCTAGTATTCTATTAGAATGCATTTTAGCATGAAACAAAATTTCTAATGCTTTCTTCATACCAGTATTGCTTTGAAGCTGGCACAAAATGTCTCCATCCCTTCTTTTGAGTATGGCAGTCTTTAAATAACCTTCACACATGTCTTTCAGCTCATTTTTCTTTCTATAAAAATGAAAATATCTCTATGCTTTAGAGATCACAATGCTAGAGTCTTGTAAGGAAGTTTTATCCTGTACTGACGTATTCCTGTTAAACAGATACCAGAAAGAAAAATGCTTCCCTTGCCATTTTGTATTAATACCTGAATTAGAGTACAAAGAGCTGGTCCTTTGCTCAAATTCCATTCAGACAAGTTCAGCGTATGCTTCCTTTGACCCTGCAGGTGCCTGATCTTTCAAGAGACAGTCAAAGAGAAAGCACCAGAGATCAGCTGTGATAGACCACTGTTATCAGAGGCATCGTGTCTTATTAGTGTAATATGCTTCACCTGAAAAGAACCTATCAGGACCTGGCAATGGAGCCTTACGAGTTTATTTACTGGGCATAAAGGCTGTTTCCAGATGACCACTGACAAGATGTGAGATTATCAAAACAAAAGGGATAGAAGGGAGAGCAGACTAGAGAGGAGCTCATACTGCAGCCAGGATTTTGCCTGCTCCCTCCTGCAAACCCTCTCATCGAGAGGCTGGCTCCAAGTGTGCCCTGGGTCATCTGGAGACCCCTTGGAGCATGTCCACGTGACTGACATCTCTCCAAATAACTCTGCCCGGCTGTCAGTGGAAAATGCTTCCCTTTTACTTCTAAGAGCAAACAATACCGATGCAGAGGAAAGATAAGAATAATAAGAGCCATTATGGCTGTATCAGGAGCTCTTTAGGAGTCGCACGGTAAATGGGAGTAAGGACGTGTGACTACAGAGAGTGTATAGTGGTAGTACAATTGCACTGGAACAGAAACAGCGCTCCCAACATGCACCAGGCTAGCGAGGAACAGAAAGGGCACAAAAAAAGGCCCCAGAAATACCTTCAAAGCAAAAAAAAAGTGACAAAGGGAAGTCTAGCCCTACGAGACCACAATGGCATATGACAGATGGCACAGACGAGGCTGGAGAATTCAGTGTATTCTTCAGCCCTTGAAATAAAATTATAACTGCAATAACCTGCATAAGACAATGGGTTTTACGATGAGATTAGACCAGCCAAGGGTGGGAAAGGATGAGTTAGAGACTGTTGAACCAGAACAGTGTACTCAAATATACAGCACCTGCTGACATTCCCCCTCCAGTACTTAAGTATTCAGCTGATAAGCTCTCTGAACTATTAACACTACCTTCAGGGAGTCACAGGAATAGGGGAGGTTGAGTAAGGTCTCAGGAAGAGAACTGTAATATCTGGTTTTAGAAGAGGGAGTAAGGGAAAGGGGGCATAATAGCCTGGAGATTTTCAGGAAAACAATTCTAAGCAATTAGATTACAGTCATCCAAAAGATAAGGTAATAAAAATGCCAGCTATGGATTTCTCGAAAACAAATCATGTCAAGCTAGACTAATTCCTTCCTTTACTAGGATAACTGACCCACAGAGAACGGCAAAGTAGTAGAAGTGAGGTTTACTTTAGTAAGGATTCTTTACATTCTAATGACTTTTAAAGAACTTTTGCCATGATGAATTGCAAGCCAAAAGAGCACTCCTGTATGAAGGACAGGAAGGACACAAACTTGTGCTTTGTGGATTCTGATGTTGAGCTCAGGACCTCTTTCTACCTCAGTTTTCTTCCAGTGATGTTTCAGATTTCACCTCACTGGACAACAGAAAGCTCAGCATATTCCTCTGGGTACAGAGCATCAAGTGGCTTCATTGTCAACAATACCCTCAGCTAGGAAGATTTGAACCACTTTCTCCAGGAAATGGTCTGGATCTAAGAACCCAATGCCTCCCTCTCACTCAAGAGCAAACTGACAATGTGGTCTTTGTCTGGAATTCCCCTAAACTAGGTTTTCAGCTTTGGATTAATCCCGAGTTTTTGCTTTTCTTTGTGTGCTCTATTTAAAAACACAATGTACATGTGCAACATCTTAGGCTTCTTCAGATGCACTTGCTGCTGTTTCATGGTCAGCTGCTCCTGCTTCCTGAGCTAGCATGGACATGAAGAATGTCCAAGCTCACTAGTGCTGCACAGAAAGGGAGCTGCTGGCTATCCTCTGCTTTAGAAACACACACTGCTTGCAGAGAGGTGAAACCCTGCTTAAGATTTACCTAGGAGTTGTTCATGTTTTCTAAGTTTCAGTCCTAAAGAGGTTTAGCAATGCTTTGATTTCCTACCCTGAGGGACTGCTCCTCCAACCAGCAGTCCTCATCTCCACTGCAGCCAGGAGAACAAGCAGGTCTCTCAGAGCTTTCTCTACCTCTATCTCCACTTATACTGTTGCAGTACATCCTGGTCCTTGGAAGGGCAAAATTAAATTTGCTGATACTCTAGAAAGTCTTAAGCTGTATTTTGTTCATGTTTTGAGCTGTAATTCATTGGCTTTGATCCACTGGATATTCAGTTCCAACAAGCTCCTTCAAGAACGTGATGGAGATACAGCCCCTTCTAGTTACTGACTCTTTCTGGGATTTTTTTTTCTGACCTTTCTTGATTTCAAAAGAGAAAAGTGAGACCAAGTGTTTTACTCTAGAAAAAAAAGTTCTGGATTTGAAAGAGCAATCTGGAGCTGGCAAAAGATAGCTAAACTTAGGAGAGAAATTGGACATATGCAGCTGGTCAGTGTAAACAAATACCTCAGCTTTGTCCAGACAGCTCCAAAAGCTAAAGAGAGGAGTTCCCAGGTGACAGAGAATCTGTAAATTATTTGCTGCAATTCTAAGTATTTGCAACACCTAAAGCTCATGGGAAATTTAGCTCCTGAGCCAATCTGGCATTTTTTTGAACGTTTTGCCCTCCTTATATTTATTATAGACTGCATTTTATCATGCTGTGCTGGTGACTAATATCTTTAAAATGCTCTAGTAATTCTATACATATTATTAGGGCAGCTCACAAGGAAAAAAAAGATACAGCTTGGGATGGTTCAGATTATGAGAAACTGGCTCTGTGTCTTCACTCTCTCATTAGGAACTTGTTTGTGAAGAGGTTCAAATGGGTCATTTCTTAAAGGGATTCTCTGGCTACTGTTCATGAGTTATTCAGAGATTCGGGGTACATTGAAGTGTTCAGCTGGCTACTAGCCACTTTCCCTAACGTGATTCAGGCTTGGTGTTTTGTCATTTAATTCATGCAATATTGTTCCTGCATGGCTGAATGAGGATTAGGGAGAAAAAAAATGGAGAAGGAAGGTAAAGTGGCTTTGGTGCAGATAACACATTCTTGAAAGAGGGCAGTTTTAGAATTTGTTCACAAATTCATTGACAGACTTTGTGAATAACAGTGAGCAATAATCTGATGCAGACACCGAGCTAACCTGATGAGCACATTATTTTGTGGGGATTATCTTAGATGTCCAGGTCAGGCCTATGAATTAAGACTGTGGGTTCTCTACTGAGACCTACTGCTGTTGAGTCTCTGCAGAAAGGTAGGGATCTGGGTTAGCAGACCCTGGTGCACAACCTAGACTTGCATCTTCCCTTAGTGCTCTGCTCATGCCAAGAGCTCTATCCAGCTGCACTCAGGGAATGCTTCCCCTTCTTCTTGGCACTACTCTTTTCCTCAATTAAAGATCAAGATTCCTGTAGGTGGAGAGTCAGATGGTTATCACATTAATTTTATATTCTACAGGTAGCTTATTTTTACTAAAACAGGTGCACGCTCCAAAGGCAGGAAGTTATACTATGCCTTAGAGGTTAGAAAAATTTTAGACAACATGGAAAGCAAGGATACAGGATATAGGGCCATTGCTTGCAGCACAGAATCATTCCAATAATGGGGAATATCAAAAAGATGGATAGTGTTATGCACAGCTTTGTACCAGTCATTCCTGGAGGAAGCTCTTTTGGAAGGCCCCAGTGGGAGTGAGGTGATTCATTGCTTGGATGCACAATAAAATTTACCCTTCACAGCCTTGGTGGCTCATCCTCTCACTGTGTGATGGATGGGTGCAGCTTCATGTGTGTCATGCTTTTATGGTCAAGGAAAGAAGGATTTACAACAGCGAGGAAGGAATTGTCCCAGCAGTGGGCACCTCCACCCTAGGAGCTGCCAAGGATGTATCTGGTCATTGTGTATGGATGCCTCCTCAAGAATCCTGTGCAAGACAGCTCAGCACAAGGACGCACTCACGGAGGTGGGAGTGCATCCTATTTGAAGCATTGCTCCTTGCCTGTCTCCTGCATGGACATCCTGATCACTGAAGGCTTTTGTTTAAAAAAAAAAAGAAAAAAAAGGAGGGATTTCACTTCACAGGACTGCTCGGTAGTTCAGTCAGTTAGCAGCAACTCCAGGCCCTCCATCATTGTTCCCTCTGTCACCACCAATGAAAGAAATGGTTGTGTGCTGTGTGTTAATATCATTATTTATTGGAAAATAGGTTCTTCACTATGGCATCTTCTCTGTTGAAGACCCGTTCAAGACCCAAAATGATTGAGCTGTGGATCAAAGAGATACTCCAACATGAACAGTGGTTATGTGAGTAACCCTAGATGATCAATTGCACATTTCTGGGAGTTTCTATGCCAGGTTCCCTCTGTAGGAAAAATCAATTTCCGTAAGTGTGGCTTGCTGCTTAAGTGACTGGTTAAATCTCCACACTTGCCCCAGGGATGGAACTGAGTTACTTAGACAGAAGTGTCAACCCATCATGCAAAGCAAGTTTCTAAAAAATTAACTCCCAGGAGTTAATTACTTTTAAAATGAACTCTAAACTCAAGCTAAGAGAGTGAATTCTCCTGCTGCTCCCATAATGGCTTCTCTGCAGCCACTTCCCTGCAAATTCTGCTTAATCCAAACCAATAGCGTAACCTTTCACCATTTGCCATCAGTGAAGAGAAGGCAGTGGGAAACCTTCAGGTATTGGAAAAATTGGGTAAAACTGAGCCAGAATAACAAGGTAAATGAACAGTCCTTAGAACACTTCATATCTGTGGTTTCCTGTTTCTGAGCATGCAACCTTTGCACATACATGTGGCATCTAGGAGACCTTCTGTGGAGAGAAAGATGCTGCAGGACATTCATTATCACCCAGATCTTTACACAAAAGCTGTGATACGCTGCCTAACCCCAGGCTAGAGCAATTCTTTAAGTACCGAGCAAGCAAAAGCTCTCCCTATGCCATGCATGGCCGCAGATCCTTTTGTGGAGATGTGGGATCTGAATGGATGTATAGAAAGAGACTTTTCTGCACTCTTCCTCAGAAGTGAAAAGACCAGATATCCCTCTTATCCAAAGACATGTGACTGAGATAACTGCTCCAGCCAAATTCACTCCACATTCGCTCCAGCCAAATTCATGAGATCTGTGGGTACATGAAAGGATGTGAGAGCTGTGCAGAAAGGAGTGATTAAGTCATGTCTGGAGTCAAGGAGCTTCTGGGGATGGAAGGAAGCAGAGCAGTAAGGATGGGCAGCTGGCCTTGAAGGCTGCAGAGCAGGGGAAGCTGGAAAAAACTGTCAAGTGCACCTGGTTTGCACTCATATGATGCATGGACAGAGGTGCATGATGATCTGATGATCTTAAATTCACCTCTGAAAGGTGCAGGTGGAAGCTGAATGGCAGATCACACTGTCTGCAGTGTCTGATGAACACCATGCTGAACCAAAGACCATAGCCAGACTCATCAGTGCTTCTGCACCAATGCCACAGAAATAAGGTGGTGTAAAATAGCATGTCTGGTATCTAACAGCACCCTGATGTAACAGACATCTGTGATCTGGTAGAAGGAGGAGAATCAGTGGGATGCAGCATTATCAGCACGTCAGATTCACAGCAACAGTCGAGAAGGATGTATATATAGATCGAGGAGTGGCACTGTGTGCAAGAGACTATTTAATGTGTAATAGGATAATAAAAATAACAATAACAACAATAATAAAAAAGTGGTCAAAAAGATGCATTGAGAGTCCTTTTGACTAAAAATCCCAGACTCTATTGCCGAAAATGTGGTAAAGTAGTACTTGGTGTACTGCTGCCTTTGACTAGCATGGTCACACTGTTCGGGGAATGCCACACTACAGCTTTAGTATGGGTAGTAATAGAGGGAGATTCCCTCTCCCTACAGGTACTGAGTCGATACATAATAGAGATAAGAGGCACAGAGAGTGTTTGGGCACAAGAACTGATGCTTATAGCACACAGAAAATGCCTTTCTGGTGCTGCTCTTCAGCAGAGCATAAGACTTTTTTGCAAATTTTAGTGGCTAAGTTGCTTGGTAATATGGCCACAAAGCAATTAGATTTAACGCTGTAGAAGGGTAGAGCAGGCTACATAAATTTAGAACACAGATATACAACTTTATGAAAGGGAGCTCTGTAAAAATGGGGCAATTTAAAAAAAAAATAATAAAAAATACTTCCTAAAAGTAACAGTCCACAGATGAAAAAGCCGACGAGCAGTCAGGAAGATATGGAATAAAGCACTGTTATAGAAGCTCTAGGAAAATGTGTGCACCAAATCAAAGAGAAAATAAGCTGGCCTAATCATAACCAGGCTTGGCTCATAACCATGCCTGAAAGTTCAGGAGGCATCACGGGGAAAACGTTAGCACTTGAGAAATGGAAAGCAGGCTGGAGTACCTGAAAAAAAAGTTAAATGTAAATGGGAACCTGAGAGCAAAGAAAGATGATGAACAGCAACCTGAAAGGTGAGCTCAAGGCATCCAGGGGGTTTGTGGGCCTGTGTCAAAGTCAAGGTGTAAAAAGGGAATCAGGCAAATTAGATGTAGCAGAGAACTCAGTAAATACCCTGTGGTGGTCTTTAATGCTGCAGATGTCAGGCAGGGCCTCACTACAGCAGACAGACCAAAGGAGAAACACCAGAATAACCTGATTGTGAAGAATCCCCAAGGATCAGATAGGATCTCTCAAGAGTCCAAAAGGAACTCAAATGGGAAACTGTAGGGATGCATTTTGAGATATGTGAATTGTCACTACAAATGCTGTCATATTTGGGAACTGGTAGGCTGCTAATGTTTCATGAATGAAACTGGGAGAGTCATGCACATGATGACAATACAATAAAGATATGATACAACTTAATGGAGCACCATCTAGGTGCTTCCTTTAGGACAAGGGGAAACAGCTTCAAATGGGATCAGAGGAGCTTCAGGTTACATATTAGTACAAATTTCTCCATGGAAAAAGCAGTGAAGCATTGGAACAGACAATGGTGGAGTCATCCTCCTTGGAAGTGTTCCATAAACATGTAGATGAGGCATTTAGGGACATGGTTTAGCAGGCATGGTGTTCAAGAGTTTGTGGTTGGACCTGATGATCTTGAAGGTCTTTTCCAACCATCATGATTCTATGATGCTATTCTCTAAGGTGCTGGAGAATGGGATGTCTTTCAGCCTGTCAGAAGCAGTGGTGGCAGAAGCCAGAGCTGGAGAAGGTCAGACAGGCTTTTCTGCTGCAGAGGACACAGACTCTGGA
>JAUBOD010000070.1:209326-234934 GCA_032353885.1 Nothura maculosa
TTATTCCATATCTTCCTGACTGCTCGTCGGCTTTTTCATCTGTGGACTGTTACTTTTAGGAAGTATTTTTTATTATTGTTTTTTTTAAAAAAATTCCCCCATTTTTACAGAGCTCCCTTTCATAAAGTTGTATATCTGTGTTCTAAATTTATGTAGAAAGCACCTAGACGGTACTTCATTGACCTTTTTCATACCTTTATTGCATTGTCATGAGTGCATAATTGTCCATAGACTCCCCAGACAGCAGAAGAGGCTGAGAACTGACTTTATGTAGAGCATCTCTGCAGAGAAGGACCTTGGGGTTTTGGTGGAAAATGAGTTTACCATGAGGCATCAGTTTGTCCTTGTGACCAAGAAGGTCAATGGGCTCCTGACATGTATTAAGAGGATCCTCTCCAGCAGGTTGAGGGAGGTGATTGTCCCGCTCTATGCAGCCCTAAGAGACCACATCTGGAGTACTATGTCCAGTTCTAGGGTCCCCAGTACAAGGGGAATGTGAAGCTGCTGGAGAGAGTCCATCACAGGGCCATGAGGGTGATAGGGCCCTGGAACATATGCCCTATGAAGAAATGCTGAGAGAACTGGACCTGTTCAGTATGAAGAAGTGAAAGCTGAAGAAGAGAAGGCTGTTCAGCCTGGAGAAGACGGGGGTATCTCACAGGTGTGTGTAAATATTTCAAAGGAGGGAGTGAGGAGGATTAGGCTAGCCTCTTGTCAGTGGTGACCACTGTAGGACTTGAGGAAAAGGCCACAAATTAAAGACTCAAAAGTTCTGCTGGAACTTAAGGAAAAGTTTCCTAACAGTGAGAGTGACAAAGTACTGGAGCAGGTTGCCAAGAGAGGTGTTGGACTATCCTTCTCTGGAGATCTTCAAAACCTGCTTTGATACAATCCTATGTCCTATGTGTGTACAGAGGGGTTGGACTAGATGATCTCTAAAGGTCCTTTCCAATCTTAAGAATTCTAGAATTCTATGATTTATGGAACATTAGAATGTTCCATAATCATGGAACATTCACTGTTCCTGACATTGTTCCATAGAGCTGTAGATGAAGTCCTCAAGGATAATGTTTAACAGGGATATTGTTGAAGGGTTTATGGTTGGACATGATGATTTTCAAGGTCTTTTCAAACATGATTATTCTATGTGAAAAGGCATTGACCCCTTTATCACTGGTTGCTCAGCTCTGCAGTATTGGTTTATGTGCTAGTGGTACCCCAGCTTTTCCTACCCTTGTTCCTGACCAAAGACCCATACGTTCTAATGGAAGGTTTTAATTGTGGAGATGGATTTAGAAGTATCTCCAGCCTGTGCACTAATACTATTGTAATTTATTTTAAGTGCAGAAGAATAGAGTAGGCATTCAGCACTGTCATCAGCCTTTGCTGTCATTGTTGCCTGAGGTTGTGCTTCAGCAGCATATCTGCTCTCCAGGATGCCTCTTGCCACATGCTATTTGTAGAATTGGTACAGATGCCTGTGGCTGTATTACCAGATGTGGGGCAGCATGTGCCACACATACTGGTGTTATACTGGAAGGCACAGCTATATTAACTTCTCCAGATCATGGGAGTGATAGTGGTGAGGGTTGTGCATCCTGTCTTCCCACATCACTGAACAATAAAACGAAACCTGAGCCTTGGAACTTCACTTGTTAGTAGTTCTCTCAAAGCACTGGAGATGTCTCAGAACAGAAAGATCTGTACTTGCCCCACAGAACTCCCTTTCCTTATTCCTTGGAATAAAGGAAAGCTTTTTAGGCTTAAGGGCTTCAGTCTAAGCAGGAATCCAGGTCAGAGAAACAGGACAACTTAGTGTTTGATTTTAAGTCAGGAGTTATTCCTATAACCTCTGCTCTCTTGCCATATGCTATCGCAGAGGATGAGCAGTTAATGCCAAAAAATTAAAGGGCCTACACTGGGTGGTACTGCCTTTGAGGTGAGGGGAGACAGTCTGTAGGACACAGCCCAAATGTGAAAATGGCTGAGTAACTGTGATAGGCTGAATTTCAAGTCTGTTCTGTAAAAGGCTTTCTTCTGTCATAAGCAAAGAGTAGGAATATGGAAATAATAATAATAAAACCTTTCACAGAACTGTGGTAGAAACATCTCCTCTCTAGCAGGTCCCTTGGGCAGTGGACAGCTGAGTGCAAGGCAGCTGTCCGATCAGGTTCATCTCTCTCACCTAGTTTTATACTCTTGCAGTGTAGATATATACAAGTGAGCTGGTCACCTGGGGCTCTGGTAGGGTGTGAATCATCTGATATTTAAAATCTCTTGTACAATGGGAAGCAGCACATTCATTTCTCTCTACCAGCTGCAGAGAAGGATCATAGTTCAGTTCTAGATGGCTACATTTGGTAGATGAAATTATCCAGTTTGAGAAGAAACAGAGTGAATAAAGTGTTTGCATAGCTAAGGAATCATAAGAGATTGTTTATGGAAAATAAAGCATTTTAAATTACAGCAGGACATCACTAACACCTAGGAAAATGAGTCTCCTTTCCTGGGAGACTCTGAGTTTCACCTGCTTTGTATCCAGTTGTCACTTCCCTGTTTCTGGTTGCTTTCTAATTGGTAATGCACAGACACACAGCAGGATGGTGCTGTTTTCTGTGTTTTCAGAGAAAGAGTCTCATAACATGGAATAGCCTGAATTGCACCTTTAGAGAGTTCCCTATGAGAAGTGGAATATCACCATCTGGAGACCTAACCTTAGTGAGGAGCCACTTAAAAGCTACTGATCTTCTCTCCACTCAAGGGAGATGAGGTTGGCATAGCAGGAAAGCTCAGTTCCAATCCAGTGATGTTAGTTCAGCGGTTTGAATTCAGGCTTAGTGAGGAATGAATTCATGAGAATAAGCTCTACTAGGGGGCAAGGGGAAATCCAAAAAGCAAGGAGGAACTTGAGGGCAGCAAAATGGGAGTTAAAAGCCTGTGTCCAGAAAGAAGAGGAACGCATGTGATAAATTAAGCTCAGACTCAGTGCAGTTCAAAGGATATCCCTGGAACTGCACTAGGCGTGGCAGACTATGAGCTTTTTGGTGGATATCAGCATGGAAAAAAGACAAAAAAAAAAAAACCCAAAACAACAACAACAACAAAAAAAATGGTGTCCAGTGGAAAAGGCAGAAAGAACCTCAGAACCTGAAAAACAGAAAAAGAAATCAGGCTGAATACTGTCAGCTGAGGCCTTAAGGGCCATATAAATATAACTGAGAAAGTTTTTCAGAAACAATAAAATCAGAAAATAAACGCTGCAAGATTTCACAGCATAAAGATACAATGAATTTGCAGAAATATTGCAAGAGAACAATACCATGAGTGAAATGGGGCCTTGACTGGCTGTGAGGCTGATGAAATTAACAACTTCAGTGAGCTGAAGTAGCTGCTGTTGTTGCAGCTTTTTCTTTAATGGGAAGTGGAAGAGGTCCAAGACAACACAGAGGTAGAAGCAAGTTTACAAAGTACTTCTTCAGAAAAGGCAAGTTTGGAGATCCTGGGAAAATGCACAGAAGTGAGGGTGAATGGTGATGCCAAGTGTGATGAGCTTGTGTGATGAACTGATGAACTTGTAGAGCAAATGCAAGTCATTGAAGGGTTTTTGGGAGAGTGGTGCCCCATGTGTGTATATATGTGCTTTTGATTCATTTTCATTCATTTGAACCAAAACAATGCATCTTTATTATCATAGACTACAGCTCAGGAACACAGCTTAGAGTCACTATCAGGACCGTAGGGTAACAATGATGGGTGCAGGGTGGCCAGCTCTTGGAGGTTCCTGTCTGTTAGTAAACATCAAGCGTAGCGTTTTGGCCAGGGAGCCAAAAGGCTCGCTTCATCTCACATATACGCAACTAAATAAAGTTTCCTCCTGTTAAGAATTCTATGCCCAAACTGTCCTGGGAACCTTTTTGAAAGAGTGACTAGCTGCTTAGGGCAAAAGCTGGACCAAGAACCCTGCAAGCAACTGGTCAGCCTGGACATAAGTGAGACCGAACAAAGACTCTGCTTTAATTGTCGTTGATTTACTAGTAAAGAAAGAGGAGGTGAGAAGAGATCCTTGTTTCTTGCGCCTGTGTAGTTTGTCAGGTCTCTCTGTAGTGCCCTCAGCATTCAGGTACAGCTGGTGCAAAGGCTGTTATAGAATTGGTGAGTCTTGCAAGGCACCTGTTAGCTGAACCTCTTGACCACATACAGTGGTTCTATAGCACAACACAGCAAATAAAATGCCGTGGGTTATATTGAAATGTCTGCACTTTGTTCAACTGATGTAGTCTTTTTGATGCCACTACATGGTCCTTTCTCAGTGCTAAAGCTGTTACTCTGTGTGCATATATCTTTGCAGCAGAGATCTTTTTTTTAATTAATCTAGAAATCTAAGGCAGAAATTGGTCAAAGTTTTACTTTAGAGTAGCCTATGGAATTCCAAGACACATGATCATAAATTGAGCTAAATGTAAGAGGAGTCGGAAATGGGACAAGTTCTGATTTTCCAGCAAACATAAACTCCTGCAGAAGCTTCAAGTGAATCACTAACAGTTTATCTGAAGTGCTCTGGTCCCTGTCCTTGCTGTCATAGGATGCTCCAAATGTTTCCTACATAGGCTTCCAGAGCACCTCAACGTCTTGTGGTCATAGGAGATGTCTAAAGGATGGAGAATTATCCCTGAGCTTCAGTGAGGAGGGCATTTCCTCAGACACTCAGAGTTGCTTCCCTGTGACATTACAAAAGGAGGCTGTTACCAGAGCACAAGCAGATGCCCAGATTACAGAGTTGGGAAGGGAAATAAGCCTGGTTGGGAGAAGGTGCCATAGAGCAACAACTATTTCAGTCCAGGGCCATGTAACTGCCGCAATTCTGGGTGAATTTGAACATAGAGGATTTCTAATCTAAGTTTTATGGCCTTTACTTTTCACTTTCTGTACTCCAAATGGTGTCTCTCTAGAGAAATGGAGCTGCAGGCCATTATTTTTATAAACTGTTAGTACTCTCTACCTATTAGTCATTCTCTTCATGTGTTCTTGGCTTCTTTGTTGACTTTCCTTTCCTTTCCTTACCAGAATGCTATCTACAGCCCTAGGTTGAGGATGACCCCTTGCTTTTAATTTCCCTGACATATCAAAAAAACTTTCCTTCTTCCTGACCTGTCACTTCTCTGTGCTTCCTTCTGCTGAAGTTGATGATGCCACAGGGGTTAAAAAAACAAACGTTTCTAATGCAGGCAAATATAAAAAGGAAAAACACAGTATAAAAAGAGCTTTGTTCCATACTGAGAACAATGCCCTGAGCTTTCAGTTACCTTAGCATTTTTTAAGATAAATCTTCCCAAGTGAGAGGTTTCAAAATGCATAGAGATTACAAGACACTTAAATTGGACTCCTCAAGCTGTTAACCCTTTGGTTCAGAGCAATTACTGCAGAAGGGTTTGCTCTGTCTTTGTAAGGCACTCTGTGCTGATAAATGTTTTGGTGGAGAACTTATGGCAATGACAATATGCTGTTTTGGTAAGAGTGTTTCAGCGCAGGGACAGCTTGGCCGGGATTTCCATTCCAGTATTACTAATCTTTTCAGTTCTGGCCCAGTGGCTCCTGGGGCATCTCCGGGAGAGAATACTGTACCTCTGTATCCTTCAGGAGGTCTGCTACCTTCTGAATGTGACCTTTCTGTGCATACAGGACACATTTTTCAGGGTAATGTATCTGCAGGAGGGAATGTTCTAATCAATTCCTTGCTTGTCTGCATCTAAGATTTGCACTGGTCCTTTGCAGAGAAATCTAGAAGATAGCTTCCCAGCACATAGGAAGAATCTATGTGTTTTTCTTCCTCTTTCTACCTACCCTGCAGAACAACCCTGGGCTGTTGCTACCATGGGATGAACTTTGGCATGTAGTGTTCCCTGAGGACGGATCTGCCATCTTTCCCAGCAGATGGAAAAATATAGGGAGGAAGAAAAGCAATATATCTGAGCATGTAGGTTTGTAATTGTTGAGCAGAGAAAACGAGACTACAGAGATCTCTGACAGGAGACATGTCAACAAGTCATAGTTACTGGAAATCATGAGATGTGCCGAAAGTGCTGCTGAGTTAAGGAAAGAGCCACCAGATCTGTTGGATAAGACTTGAGTGGGATGTTCCCCCTGCAGTCACAGCTCCAGTCCACTGCACTCAGCAGGTCCTGTAGAGCAGGGTGCACTCAGTGTACTCTAATTTCCATCCCCTTGCATTTCTTTTCCCAAATCCCAAAAGCATGTACAATGATGACCTCTCTCAGACCCCTTGGATGAGACCAGCAGGTACAGACCCAGTATCCATGTACTTGCGACAAGAGCAGCACAACCACGCTGGGAGTCACTGCTTTCCCAAACATGTGTATCTCATCTGTGCTGCTACGTCACACTGCTTTTTTTGTGGTTTGTGTTTCACTTTAAAGCTGTTTTTGCTATATTCAATTAAGTTTGTAATGAGCGAGCTGCTTGTGGTTTGCACTTGCCTGCTGGAGGAGTATCTTGTAGCACTGAAGGCCTCGACACCTCGGCATCCGGCGCTGTTCAGACTGAATGCACAGCCAGTTGGCACAGTGGGGAGGTACTGCTCTTGCCAGCATCACCTCCACCTTCTCTTCCCTGTGCCAGTCTCAGTGCGTCAATAACTGCTCAGGATTTTCCTAAGTCTGCTCTCCCCTCTTGTCTTAGAGGCAAGGAAAAGCCTCCGTAAGTCAGACACAGAGGAGAGTTCATCCTAAAGGCTGTAGAAATCATGCCTTGATTACCAAGAGTAACCATGGCTTTTTCTGGAGAGGCCGCCAATGTGCTTTACAAGACCACTCAGCTGCATTGCAGCTATGGCCCACAGATCCCTCTGAGACAGCACCCATCCTGATCTCAGAGTTTAATCACCTCTGTGAGGCAATTTCTTGATAGGTACCACCTCTTGATGGAGCTAAGAATTAATACTCAGCTGGATGATCTGTATCTGACAACACTTGAATGTGTCTGATGCCTAAAGAGTGCATCTAACGTGCCCCAAAATACTTAGGAAAAGAACTGTTTCCCTGAAAATCCGTGCTTCACTGTCCAGATTGCCCATCAGCATTGCTGAAGCAGGGCTTGAGTTTTTTAGAGAAATGTTTCTATAAGCTTTTTAAGTAATAGAGGCTGCATTGAACCTCTGAGGCTGCTGGGAAAGAGAACATGCTGACATCAATGTATACATTTACTGCCTATGCAGAACCTCAGACAAATATAGTTATGGAAAAAAACTTTCTGTGAGCAGTCATTCCTTGCTATATTACCAAGATGTGAAGGTCATGTGAGGCACCTGGGTTATCAAAGCCATTTCAGGCAGTCACTGCTCTCAGAAGGACCATGCAAGAGGAAGTCTGCAGAGCTTCATGATTTTGTGCTTAATCAGCAGTTAAAAAGCTGTACTGCTCTTTCCTGATGATTTGAAGTCTGCATTCGTACAAACAAAGACTCCTCTAACTCTTAATCTAAGTCATTATTCATGTTCAGTTTAGTTTGTCTTTTTTTTTGTAACAAATCCAAAATTTATCATAAAAGTCTCATGAGTAAACAGTTGTGTTAACGTATTTGTTAAGCATGGCTAATGTTTGCAGTGCTGATCATGGACCTGAAACAAGGAAAGTCCATCTCTCGCACCAGCATTAGGCACACTTTAGGAACCTTCTCCTATCTGCATCTGAAGATGTGGAAAAATCAGAGGCATAGACTGATGCAAAGGAATAAGAGCAAGGGTAGTTGAGTGAGTATTGATGCATCCACTGGTGGGGACGAATGATATGTTATCAGAGCCTCAAGACATCTTTCTTCCAAAAGTTAATTATCAGTGGAGGGCATGGTGGAAGACCACACAGGACAGGCAATAGGAGTGAGACACATCCGCATTACACCGAAGGACTCCAGGTCTGCATGTGCTTTCCCAGAACATCCCAAGCTCTTCCACATTTCCCTGTGGGGTTTGTCACATATGTCACTAAGAGGGAAAAAGTCCTTGCAGAGGAAATTTCCTATCAGTTGCTGCTGTCCAGGTGAGAGAAGGCAGTGCTAGGATGGAGAGTTCACTAATTCATGATGCTTTTGTGGTGCTGAAAGTGCTACACAGTATAGATGGCAGTGTTGCCCAAATCTCGGAGAGAGCCTGTGTCTATGCCTGCACCTACCAGTTTCTCCATGGGTGAAAACACCCACATCCAGGCTTGGCATGCAGGAGAGTGCAGCCTCTGCCTAGAAACTAGCCTCAAATCTGGTCAGCAAACAGCCTTTGTATTCCTCATCAGGAGCTTTCTGTCTTCTCTTCCACATACGCAAAGGTTGGTCAGCACCCACTTGACCAGCTGGCTTTGGCTGACCTGCTCTTTTTGATGCAGCCTTGTCCCAGCATGGACCCTACCTCCCAACAGACATCCTCCTCACCTGAGGATGAGAATGTCCCATAGGGATGGCCAGGCTGAAGCAGAGCCAATGCTGCCTAGTGCAGGGTCTGCTCTTTAGCAGCAGCAGCTCCTTGAGCTTGCAGGGGAACCCCACAGAGCAGACGTAGGACTCCTTCCCTCATGAAAATCCCACTCCAGCCTCCAACAGTTACAGATTGGCTCAGCCTTGCTGTAGGAGGTTTAGTAATATCCTTTCCAAAACATGTTCTGTTAACTTTGCTAATTGGATATTCTCAATATCCATATGAATTCCAGTCCCACTGGGGTTCTGTGCTATGGATGTGAAAATTTAACTTTACAATCCATTGCTCTGGCATTTCGGGGTTGCGCTCAGCATGATTTAAGTGAAGAACAGTAGCCTGTGATGACTGCAAAGGCAACTAAGTGTGCTGGGAATTTAATTCAAACTGTTCAGACACGTCACTTTGAAAAGTGGCTTCTCTGGGAAGGAAAGAGCTTTTCAGAAGGAATTTCACAGAGTTAATATTAAGTCAATTTGACTATAAGCTCTTTGAGAGAGAGAGCATCTATTCCTGAAGTTTTTGCAGTTCACAGCACCATTGACTCGATCCAACCAGTGTAGTCATTTAATGGGTTTGTGATTGCCACTGATTGAATACTGTCCTCCCAGTTCATTTCCTAGAAATTATTTAAATAACATAATCATTTGCACTCCTTGGCCAGCTGAGGGCTGAATGTACCTCCCTATATTTGCTTTTGGATATGAATCAGTCCCCAATGTGCCTTGTTCTTGAATGAGAAAGTGCTTGAAAATTCCCTGTATTATAAGACCAAGTCAAGATATGTGAAGCTAATGTAGATCACGGAAATAGAAGGAGGTGCAAGACTTTGCACAGCTTGGTTGTCACCACTTTGTCGGCAGATGGAAGGGAAGGGGCAGTGATACCACCAAATGGGATCAGAACGCTCTGGATCTGCTTTTTACTAAAAAGTGATTTTGCCTCACTGATTTTCATAAGCAGAAAAAATCTCAAAATACCCAAATACATATTAGTTGGATGTATTCTAGATGTAGGTGTTTGATTTTAATACAAAAATATCTTCAGCACTTGCAAAAAATAAGACTAAAGGGAGGGAAGGGAAAGAGAGAGAACAATTCTTTTTTTTCCAGTCTCATTTTTGAATCAGGTCCAGCAAGTATGGCTTTGCTAAAACAAATTGATGCAGGGTATGTTTGTGTGGCTATTTTGAAATACCTGTAATTTCCCTCCTCCTGTTTATAAAAGCCTCAGAACATGACCAGAGAACAAAACCAATAAAGAGCAATTCCAGCCAGTTTCCTCATTTATGGGATGAATCTCACACTGTGAATAATGAAAAGTGAATAGTTGAAGTGAATAGTTCACAATCAATCTGCCTTGCCTGGCACAGCAAATGCAATCAAACAATGTACACCGTGATACAACTGGATGCAAGGTCACCATCTAGGAAAAATGAATGCCAGCTGCATTTATACGATGGAGGATTACGTCTTGGAAATCATGGAAGAAATTGGGGCCACACTAGAAATCAGACTGGTGTTTACATGGCTATGTGTGGTGGCTATGGAGAAGGCATATGATTCCACATGGTAAATACCACAGCATCGAATCCAATGCAGAGGTGCTTTCCACTATACAAAGAGCAAGGGGAGGTCACATGTTGCTATTAAAAACTTAAGCAAAGCATAAAATGCAAAGCCATCACATTTCCTTCCGCATGGGATAGACTCAAACAATGGAGGACAACAGACTATGGCTGCTTGATTGCACTCTTTCAGTACCTGTAAACATTGACTTGCCTTTGATATCTCAGGCAGCCCTGTGCCAATAAGATTTGTCAGGAAATCAGTGAGTTTGATCTCTTAGTTGTTCCCCAAGGGACAATCCAAGGACATTGGCTTTAGCTCCAGAAAACATAGGAAACCATCAGAAAGCTCATGAGGAACAGGAACCTCTTTTTCCCACTTGGAAGCAATGAATCCTGTTGTTTAATCAGGGAAGGAAGATGCAATGGGGCAAATTGGGGAAAAATGGATAGGTTTTGAATGCTGCTCTCTTCTACATCCTTCATCAAGCCCATGCTCTTATTGAGTGCTTCTCTTATCCATCCTAAATGAAATTCACTTTATCAGTTAACATCATTTTCCTGTAAAACTCTTCCTGCTCTGAGGCTCTTGCCCTCAGGACTCTTCCAGCCAAGAAGCTGGAATCCCACCTATGGCAACAAAGAGGAATGGTCTGGAGTTTGTATGACCTGGGGAGAGTCCCCATTGTCAGCCAACAGCAATGCATCTATTTCAACGCTCTCAGTGGAAAGCAGAATCCAATGGTAAGGATGAGTGCAGAAGTGCAGCCACTGAACATATGCCCTTGTGGGTATCTTAGAAAAGAGCTCACAGTGCTCAATCTTGGATGTGCTCACAGACAGGCTCCTTAGGTGCACATCTCCAAAGACAAAAAAAAAAAAAAAAAAAGCAAATTAGAGTTATTAGAGTGAGCATTGCTTTTCAGGGAAGTCACCAGAATTGCTTTGATGCTCTAAATTTAGATGAATAATTTGCTGCCAATAATGCCTGAGACAGAAACCACTGTAGAAAATATTCACACACTGCAGATCATGAAGAGTTAAACTCTGCAGGTCTGGGATCAAGGAGCATCTGTTTGGCGTTGCCTTTGCTAGGAAAATGAGGGATTCTTGGCAGCAAGTTCTTAAACCAATCAGCAGTAATTACCATCTTTTGAGGAATGAAATATCTCGTGGCATTCACAGAGTAGAACGTCTTGCAAAATGAAGTACGGTGGAATCTTCTGAGGCTAATCTCTCCAAACCTGCCCGAGACAAGGGAAGTCTTTGGGCCTCCTCTGAATGTTAGCCAGCACAACATCACACACTTTGTAAACTTCATGGACTGCCTACATTTTTAGCAGAAACACAGCAACTGAACGAAATACCAAATCACCACTCTGAGGAGCAATGCTAAAATTTCTTTCGCTAGCCTCATTCTCTGTTCCTGTGTGCTCCAAGAGTGGTTGCCCCTCTTCTGCACTTCTCTGTCCCAGATCATCTAAGGGAAATAGATGCTGATTCCATGGAGCCATAGGAATGGTTCTTCTATCCCTCAGCTGAGATTCCCATCCATTACTTCTGTATGGATGGCTTTCGTCTAGATGGCTTCTAAGGCTGGATCATCACAACAAAGGAGTAAAGCCAGTCCTTGCTTATGGTAATCATTTCATTGCTGCTGGTTAGGCAAAGTTCATAGCAATATGGCTCCACTACAGCCCCATGGACTGTATTACAGTCTCTGTGCATATGCTGGCCTGAGGATTTTAGTCAAGAGCAGATAAGATTGCTATTGTTCCACAGGGGCAAAGAGCAATATATAATACTCTCACTGCTTAGAGAAAAGAAAATCACTACTGCAACAATAAAAAATCCAAAAAGAGGAAGGTGAAGAGAAGAAAGAGTGGGAGTCTGAGACTTGGAAATTCTTAGTTTTTGAAGCAAGTGCTCAAAAGGGTGTCTGCTTTCTGGCGCTGGTGGTTGCAAAGTGCAGAGCACAGGCTCATATGTGCCCCAAAGCCACCCCCATAGGCTCTCTGACTGACACAAGAAAAGATGCAATCTCAGCAAACGCACAGGGCCTTTAGGAGAGACTAGGGAGACTATTGATTAGGAGCCCCCACCAGCAGTAAATATTTCCACTGGTTTTCACTAAAAGAGGTTCAACTTTTTTAAGCAAGAACAAAATATCCTGGGGAAGATCAGTGGGGCAAAAATATCCTTAGTTTTTGCAGGCTATGAAAACAAATGGTCAGGCCATGCAGGACATCCCTGCTACCCATCGTGGTTAATGACTCCCTTTGCTATGTCCATGCTGGGGAAGGGGAGACACAAGATGTAGTGAAGGTCTCTGATATCTCCTCACCAGCACTGGTCAGGTCCAAGGACAAGACTCTGGGTGGAAGCACCATTAGAAATCTCACAGCTTCTCTGCCTTCTTTTCCTGCTGCAATAACTCCCTGCAGAGGGTTTTGTGGTTGTTTCTACAAAGTAGGGCTGTGATATGTGGACTAGAGGGAGGCCCCTCTGGATGATGATGTGCAACATATGGCAGGCATACTGTGACATATTGCCAACAGATCTGCACTTACAGGTCCATTAGTCTCAATTAAAGTGGATAGGGATATTTAGCACCAGCTCAAATAAATGTGAGCAGAACTGGTGTATTGGGGCTCATCCATATGGCCGGTAGAGTTCATCAGGAGCGCACAAGAAATGTTAGACCAGCATGAGATGTCCCAAACAGGGTGTGGAGGGTGGTGCTGCTATCAAAGATCCTTGGAACTTTGTGTGTCAGTCCTGCAAGGATGATCTGGAGGTGAGTCCTGCAACCTGAGCTGCACAAGCAAGCATAGCAGGGAGCCAGATGGGATAATGGGTAGAGATGGCAGCTAAGCTATGGAACTGGGTGAGCAAGCAGAGCAGTGGGTCTGCCCAAACCGTTGCTGTGAACCTGAGACCTGAGCTCCACAAGCACGAGCATAGCTGAAGAGAGAAAAGAGTAATGGGCGACTTTCCAAGTTTGGCCTGATGGGGTCTGGGCAAAAGTTTGGCCCCACTTTGCCCTTCTAGGCTGAAAATTGCCTACCCCGAAGCCATGGTTTATGAGTTACCATGAGTTTATGGTAACTCATTAATTTCCATTCAGTATCTCCCCATAACATTGTCCTGTATGGCCAGAGCTCTGAAGACAGCTGAGCAGCCCTAAGGAATTGAAACACAGCAAGGATAGGTCGTGCTGACGCAAAAGACTAGGAGAACAGGATCCAAGGGCCGTGACTTGCCAAGGACATATGGAGAAGTCTACACCAAAGGAAGCAATGAGCCCTGACTCAGGAAAGACCTTTGCTGGGAAACCATCATCACTAATGTCTTCTTGGGAATGCAGGCATATTATGAACCCTGCTTAATTCCCTGCTCTGATTAATTGTCTCTGTAGGACACTGTAAGAAAAAGAAAAGCAAATATTAAAATACACAGTAAGATGAAGATGACAGTTGCTACCTCTGTTGTGATCATGCAGAAAGAGAGAGATAAGAGAGCCTGGCCATGGGCTGTGTATCTTGTTGCCCCAGTGAGTAACTGCAGCTACAGGTCTGGCCCTCTTCAAAAGAAAATGCAAAGCTCATTTCTTGAACTGTATTTTCTCTCAATGTATTATTTGCATGTACAAAAATACACAGATCGGCATGGACCTGCTGAGGCATACAGGAACAAAGCTTAGCACATGCATAAAATTATAAACTAATGGGGCTTTTCCTCTGAAAGCTGAAAAGAGGAAAAAAGTTATTGTGGTATTTGTTTTTAAATGCTTCATGCAGACATGGATTTGAAGAAGATGAAAGTCAGAGAAGTACCTGAGAAAAAAAATTATATATCTTTCTTAAATTTTTAATGAGCCAAAGGCTTGAATCTTCCTCAAATTGTTCCCTATGCACCGCATACAGTACTTCCAGCTGAGATGAATTGTTTCTTTGCAATTGACCTTGTTTCTGCATCAAAATCCTCAAAGTGGATCCTCACACACCTATCTCATCCATCAAACGGATTAGTCACGTGTTTATTCCTTAAAATCTTAAAGTGGAAATAAAATAACTAATGTCTTTGGTGAATAGGCATGGTGCCTCCAAGACTACCTTGTCTTTCAGGAAACGCAGACCTTGAAACACCCTTTCTCAGAAACTGGGAGGATGCAATTATGGGATTAGGTGACAATTTCATTAACAACTGAAAAAGGGACTACGCAGGCACCAATTCATGAGACAGAACACATTGGAAAGTGATTGGAAAACTTCCTGTTTCTGTCTTGCAACAGTAGCTGCTGCAGCCCAGTCTCCGCTCCTGGCCAAAGTGAGCGTGCGTGCGTGTGTGACAGCTGATGCTGAGCATGGGATGGCCTCTCCTGAAGGTTAAGTGTCCTTTGAGCAGATGTTCACTGAAACCATTAATGGTGATGGCTGGGCTTCTGTATGGCGGCTTATTAGATCTACATGTGTTGCCACTTTGCTTAATAGCAAAATAAGTAGTGAAACAACCATATTTGATGCAATTAAAGCAGAAGGGTCTTGTTTTTGGTCACCGAGTGGCTGTTTATGGTGTGTAGTGTCTGCAGATAAACCACCCATTATATTTAAATTAATGTGGTGGTAATGAGACTTGTAGTTAACTGGCCAGAAATTATTTCTAGAGCAGGTGCTCCGAGACCAGGAAACATTGTGTGGACACTTAATCTATCCCGTGAGACACTTAAATGAACCAATAGTGTCTGGAGCTCTATTAAATCCACAGAGAAACTATTCCCTTCAGAATGCGAACTGTTTTTATGTTTCCCACTCTATTATTTGAGGGCTAAAGGCACAATTTTTTATCAGTGGATGTAATACCAGTTATTGCACTGCCTGGATGGCACATCATCATAATCTGCTCACTCTTGTGTGACCTTTCCTTATTCAACTATGCACATGAGAAGTGAGCAGCTTAGCCAGGGAAACAGAGCATTCCTGCTACCTCCTGTGGGCTCAGAAATGCAATATAGACTTGCTAGAACAAACTTGCTGAAAATGTGTGACTGGTGCATTTTCTTTCTCTCAAACAACGACTGCTAAGTCACTGGCACTGTGGAGTTTTTTATACTATTTTATTCCCTGGACCAGTGATTTTGTTTCTAGATAGCTACTTTGTCTTGCTAACAGTTGAAATAAGGTACAATGAAAATATTACAAAGATGGAGGAAGCAATCAAAAGCACTGCACAAGCAACATTCAGTCTCCTCTCTGTTCCTGAACACATATGCCAAATATGTGTTCACATATGTCAAATGCGTGTTCAGGAACAAAATATGCCAAAATTACCAGACTAGAGAGCGGGGTCCAAGGGATCTCCAGCCCCCTTAAATTGCATATTGAAGACTCTCCTGTGACTTCCCTTATAATGAAGTGGAAAGCTGAATGCACAATGGATAAGAGATTCCCTGGATATTTATCCATTTTGAAAGGGAGCTTATGGCGAGCCCGTTTTCATTAGTCCTTCACAGATGCTCTGCAAGCAGTCAGACTTGCTAGACTTACCTAAAACAGGGAACAGTTGGTTCCTGAATAATTTTCTGAAACCAAGTTCTGGATGTGATTCACTCCACTTAGTAGATGTTTGATAGTATATATGAGAATTCGGGTATTTAAACTTTCTTTCCCTCCTTATTATTATTATTATTTGTGAAAACATCCCGATATTTATACAGCAGCTTAATTTGAATGACTATTCAAACACCAAGACTCACTGCATGTGTCTCATTTGCTATCTGTGATAGTCTGGTTTCAGAAATGTAAAAGTTAGAAAAAAAATGACTTCAAGTAGAACCTGTGACATCATAGTGCAAACAGTAAAATACCTGTTATGTTAACAACAAATATCATCCATGTTCTCCAGATCAGCCTGTAAATAGTTGAGGTAAATATGCCTGAAGAAATAAGACAAATTTCCACATGAGTGTCAAAATGCCACAGAAAAAAGCAAATTCCTAAAAGAATATTGCTGTCAGTAGCTAAATCAAGCAATGCTATTTGTAAAAACACATTCTTAGCTCAGATGCTGTACTGCTCACCAGACTGATTTCAGACCTGATCCTGTACTCAGAATCTGCTACTTGATGTTGCAATCACAAAACATTTGATTTCATCAAAGCTCCACACAGGGAAGCTGGCATGCAAGGTGCCAGGCTACAAATTTAAGGTGCTTTAGTCATAGCACATATTAACTCTCTGTGTGCACACAGGGATTGGGATTCATCTCCATGAACTTCAGCCCTTTGAATGGGAGCTGTCTAGTTTAATCTCCTCCAGAGGAGAAACAGGTATGATGTGACGCAAGCCATTCTATCTAGGCAGGTGTCAGGATGAAGGAGAACTTTAAGAAGAGTATGAGGGAGATAATCAGCTGAGTGGTGCATAGAAATACATTAGGAAACATCAAAGGTACAAGACAGAACTTCTGCTCAAGATGAAAGGAAGCTATTCAGAGCTGAGTATGTGAGTCAACTGTGTATGTTGTCACAGATAAAGGTTCAGATGAAGAACAGAAAGAACCAGGACGAAAGCCATGGAACGCCACAAGAAGCTGGAAAAAGGAATGCAGATTCTCCAAGAAACACACTGTGGGAATATTTAGAGTAGATTGGAGCTGGAGATAGCAGTCCTTGAAGAAGACTCTGGAGAAGAGAGGTGAGGAAATGAGAGGAGGGAGGAGATTTTGTGTTTTGACAGTTGTCTTCTAGGAAAATTTAGGAACAGAGAAAGCAAGAAGGTGCAAAAGATGATGACTAGCTCTTCTGGTCAAGCTAGGGCTGTGTGCTTAGGAGGTATGGGAGAGAAAGCAGGCAGGCAGGGGTCTGATTTGTCCCTAACAGTTATCCTTTGTCTCTGACAAATTACACTGGAGTCTGAGATGACTGAGGAAGCATCTGAGTCCAAAAGGATGGCTCCTAGGAGGAGCAGAAGGGAACACTTGGAAGAAGGAAGAGGGCTGAACTCTCAGGATAAGAACCAATCTGATACCTTCTGTGCCCCTCCTTGTGCTGTTAGAAATTAAAAGTGGACTGTTTTGATTGTGAGGTAGAAATGTGTGGTTTCTCTCCATGAACTTCCTTTTCTGACTTAGGAGGAAAGAACTGAACAAAAGGGGACACAAGTTCCAGTGTGCCCTGCATCCTGTGTGTCAGCCTACAAAGCTGAAAGGAAACTTGAACAACATTTGTCTGGGCCTTCCAGACACATGGATTCATTGAAAATCCATGGACACATGGATTTCAATTCAAAATTTGCTCCATTCTTGTTATACCAAAGGCAGCCAGAGCACTTGAGATGCTCAGTGGGTGGCAGGTCTTCCTGTGAATCTCAACACCTCGTCACAGTAATATGAATTCAGATTTATGAGGCATCAGTTCTTAGCACTCACTATGTCCTGTCTGCTGGGTGTTCACTCACATGAGGGAATTCACACTAGAGAAGACATGAGATTCCCTGGGAAAACATCTCCAATGGACTCGGCCTTGTTGGAAGATCTGCATTTGCTAGAACTTCTCTGAAAGTTGGGCTGCTTCTAAATCTTCAACCTGTTCTCTCTGACTTGAGCAAACAAAACATCTCTCTGAAGTACTTTCCTTCTCTCAGTATTTCAGAAACTATAGTTCTAATGATAACACAAGTACAGAGAGGCAGATGAAAACTGACCATGTGCAGGGTATTGCTGGTGGTTTCTCAGGGCCTCATGAAAGAGGGTCTCCTGCTTCATAGTTCTTCATAGTTCCTTTTCTGCAGGATTTTTTTTACACCTCTTCTTTAATACCACTCCATCATCCCCTTCATGACGGGAGACTCCTGGAACCTTCAGCTTGAGTAGGGCCCACACACATCTCCTTTCAATGACACTATGACATTTAATCCATCCAACATCGTTATTCAATGAAACTCTTTGTTTCACCGTGATAAATAGGGCAGACAGAGGATTGATTTCCTTCGTCTGCCTGCAAGGCGTCAGAGGACTGATTTCACCAGGAGGCCTTCTCTCTGCCTCAGTGCTCAGATTAACTTATTAGGAGTTAATTAATCAGGTCCATTGATTGGCTGTCACATTGCTGCATGGTTAGTCAGCTCTCAGGTCATGAGGTTATATCACAGTAGTTCCTTCTGTCCTCCTAGTTATGTGATACCTGTTATCACCAAGAGAGGCTAAGCAGCGAGGAGGACAAGGAGGAAGAGGAAGATGAGTTTGCTAAACTGATCTGTTTGCTAAACAATATCATCAGGAGCAGACTGGAAATGTAACTATCCTCCTTGCACACTGTTGTTTGCACACCTTGATGAGGAGAGGGAAGTTTCCCTAGGACCTCTGTCCCAAAAGGAAGAAGGAACATGTGGCAATGCATAACTGGATGGTGCCTCAGCTAGCCCAAGCATGTAGGGTGGTGTCTGTGGCTATATAGAGCTGCTGTGGCCTAGGTGGGACATTGCCCTCAGTGGGTTATTTTCTTGGTTTTAATGTCCATGAGACAATGAAGAGTGGGGTTTTGGAGTGCCAAAGCTTCTGGATCAACATTAAATATTAGGAATAAATGCATCTATCTATGGAATTTCAAGGAAAAACTAAGGGATAACCCTCACTGGAATTTGAGATTCTGTGATCCATGACAATGGGCCTTGTAAAATATCCAGTGGGATGTTTAATGACCATATGGTCAACATATCATTTTTTTTTTCTCAACGGTTAGTACCGAAAGCACAGCATACTCAATTCTTGAAAATTTACTCCAGGCAAAGTACTTAATAGATTTGATTTGTTCTGTTTGTCTAGGAGAGTATTAGGCAATGATCTGGGAAAGGTTTGTAATTATCTGCATGGACGGGACATTTCTGACAGTAGAGGGCTCTTCAGCAACACACAAAAAAAGGTCTATTTGTGTCCAAGTTTGTGAAACAGAAGGTTAACACAGTAAGACTAGAGATAAGTGGTAAGTTTTAGAAGAGATTAATTTAAGAGATTAAACCCTTACCTGAGAGGTGGCAGATTCTCCCCTCTTGTGATAGCTTTCTAGAAAGTGTAAGTGAGTGGAAAACAAGGGCTAGATTGAGACTTTGATCTGTGTTACACAGCCTGAGCTTCCAGGCTAAGATCCTTCAGATTTGTGGAACTGAGCCAGCTGCCACCTTAGCTCTACTGTAGTACTACTGGACCTACCAATTCCTAAATGCCACTACCTTTGTCACATTTGACATCTCTTTCACCTGCTGAATTTTCAAGAATTGTCCAACTTGTGTGTGTTCCTCAGCAAACTCCTTCTTCCTATTGAAAAAGCAAGTGGTTACAGCCAGAAGCAACTGATGCTAACACCAGTGACAGACTCACACTGAAGGGTTATCTTTTCCAGGACACTGCAACTCAACCCCAGTAGCTCTCACCACAGAGGATGGGCACATTCCTTTGCATAGAGAATTCTTGCTTGGAGTGTTCACAGTCAATGAGCCATGCATGGCAAGTAATAGTCAAACTTGATTGGCCTAGAGTCAGGAAAGATATTTTCCCAAAGAAGCTGCACACTTGGAATAGAAGAAATTTCTATTTCCAGAAATTTCTATTCTCAGAATAATGGTATTTGATCACTTCTTTAGTATGACAGACTTTGAACACTAAACATCCTCTACCATTTACTCTAGTGCTCTAAAACTGAGCATGCATCTGCAGGATCTATTGGGAAATCACTCAAGGATTTGAGCTGATTACTTCTCATATTCTCTTAACCCCGTTTCCAGCCTCAACATTTTGGGGATCAGCAGCAGTCAGTGTTGCAATTATTCCAGATGCACATTGTTAGCTCAGTCTCTCATTTTCTTCTTCTCTGGTAGGATCTATCCCATCAAATATGACAGTGCAGATATCAGCAGAGGATCCACGGGGTCATGCTCCCATCACTCAGTTGTGCTCTGCTCCATGGGGATCTCATATCTCATCTATAAATAAAAGTACGGGTGCATTCTGTGGGGTTTTCATCACACACTAGGCCTGAATCCTCAGTCACTTACACCATGAATATGTAGGGCTTAGAACAATATAGTTGGCGAACTCTTGTGTGTCCTCATGGACTGAGTCTCCGTTCACAACTAATCTCCCTGGTTGGCTTCATTAGTTGAATTATAACAAATCTTCTCTTTCTAGGGAAAAGGGAGATCTAGGTGGTTGGGTAGTTTTCTAGATGGGAGAGGAAGACTCCAGTTACAACTCCCAAGAGGCAGAATGCAGAAGTATCCATGTGGAGATGTTCAGTTTGAGATGTTTGGCTTTTGCTGAAAAACATGTATTTCCCTCAGAAAGCAGGACACACGTATGGAAAAACACAATGCCTTAATTAAACTTGTGCCACTTATGAGACTCTCAGCTTAGCAAGTGGCAACTAGAAACTGTTTTATGTTTTTATGCATTATACAACTACCTCCATAAGGAAGGCTTGCTCCTGAGCTACTCTAGATGTGAGTTCCTGTTCTACCAACCATTCAATCTGGACTCCTATCACTGGAGAGGAACCGGACTTCCTTATCTCTGAAGGGCTTCTATGGGAGGATACAATAGAAACAGCATGAATGAATGCTTATTCTAAACATATGTTTTTGGAAAATCCTACTTGAAGCTGTATCTTCATACAGAGAGGTGCCCTGATTTGATAAATAGCTTGATGACCAGTGAAAAGACCAAGATTCTCTTCAATGTGCAGTAAGCAAATGAAACTCCAAACCGCATTTTCAGCAAAGAAGACCAAAATGCCTTGAACATCAGCCAGAGACCTGTCACATGAGAGGTGCTTGAGACTAGAGAGCAGCATTAGCCTGGGAAGCTTTGGACACCCACCAGCAAAGTTTCAACTTCCCAGAGAAAGAGCTGCAGACAGGTTTGTGTACACTCACATGATCCTCTCTTCAACATAGTCCTGAGCCAACTGCTGATGTGCTTCTCACGTCAGGTAGAAATGTCCATTATAGCCATGGTCTACAGGAACCTGATTTTCACAGCACCTTCCTTGTCCATAGGGATATTTGGGGGTTGATTGTTCTTATCAATCTCTAAAGTGGGCAGCCTACTCACAACATGTAATCTCCATGATGGGGCGAAGACGTCACCTAATCCATTACATTGGGAAACCATTTCTTTCTGCCTGGAGGATGTCAGAATGGTGCTATGAGTCGTACCGTCTCTCTTTGGGAATCCTTGGAGCCCAGCACTCCCTCTTGGCTCACCTAATGTATTCTGTTCAGTTAACTGAAGCTTTTCCCATCTGCTCCATGCACGTTAACAGCCTGAATCTCTGTTGCCAAATCCTGTAATGTTGCATGCATACAGTGCATATCCTGGAACATAGCCCTGAATATATAGCACACAGGGGACGTCTCAGAGCCATATTTATTGACTTTCTAGCTGTGATTTTCTTAGCTGTTGGTGCCTCACCCTTTACCTGGCTCTAAATCCTACACTTGATTCTACACAGTGCCATTGCCATCATGGTCACGTCCTCACTGTA
Source organism: Nothura maculosa (assembly GCA_032353885.1). NCBI lineage: Eukaryota > Metazoa > Chordata > Aves > Tinamiformes > Tinamidae > Nothura > Nothura maculosa. The sequence continues at coordinate 230,906 of JAUBOD010000070.1, forward strand.
CATCTCTAGAGAGCTTGCAGTCTATTTTGGATAGTGGGATTTCTCTCCAGAACAGCTGGACTGGATTGTCAGCACTGCTCAAAGTCTACACTTTTGCTAGAATCATGTGCTGGCCTGTTTGACATGAAAATGTGACCCATCATGTCTAAATCATGGCTGTTGCTTAGGTCACATTTCCATGTGTTTCTTCCATTGTTGCACAGCAACCACCATTTTGGATGCATACAGCTGAAGCAGCTTGTGGCAGCCATCTGCTTTCAGTCTGTGGAAAGAGGGGAAAGCTTTGATACTTCCCTTGACTTCTACAGTCATATGTTGATCCCGATACTTAGCTGAACAGATCAAAATTGTCTATCTGATACTCTCAGTCTGATTAACAGCACACACAAATAAGAATCTTGGAATCACCAAATAATTCAGTTTGGAAGGGGCCTCAGGAGGTTTCTCATGCAACCCCCCGCTCTCAGCAGGGCCGACTATGAGGTTAAACCAGATGGCTCAGGGTTTTGTCAAGTTAGGTGTTGAAAACCTGCAAGAATAGAGATGCTACAACCTTATGGGCAACAATATTTTGCCCCTTTGTTGACTAACCTAACGGTGAGAAATATTTCCTTATATGCAGTCTGAACATCTTTCATTTCAATTTATGGCTGCTTTTTCTTGTTCTTCTGCCATGTGCTACTGTGAAAAGCCTGGCTTTGTCTTCTTGATGACTTTCTCATAGATACTGTCAAGCTGCTATTCCATCCCTTCAAAGACTGTCCTTATACAGGCTGAACAATCCTGTTCCTTCAGCCTCTCCTCAGAGGGCAAGTACTCCAGCCTCTGACCGTCGTAGTCACCCTCCACTCATCTCACTCCAGTTCATCGACACCTTTCCTGATCTGGATGGCTCCAAGTTAGATACAGTATTCTAGATGTACTCTAGCAAGTACTGAATAAAGAAGAACAAACACTTCCCATAATGGCTGGCCATGTTCCTGTTAATACATCCCAGGACCCTGTGGAGCTTCTTGACTGCTACGGCACACTGCTGGCATGTTAATCTGAGGGAGGGTCAAGGAAAGAAAATGTAAGAACTAGGGACTTAGATCAGACTTTTTCTGCCTGGACAACACGTTGATAACCACTCTATAAATTCTACCAACTGGTAGAGAGAAAGAATGTGTCACATTGTCTTCTTCTGTGGGAAATCACATTTTGCAGTCTAGGCCATGTTATTTTGTTATTACCGACACATATATCTGCAAGTGCCCAGCTTATTGAGACTCTCTGACAGCCAGGAGATGGGGAATTGTTGCCATGACAGATGGACTGACAAGTATATTCCCAAAGAAAAACCTTTGTTAAGCTAGGTTAGGGCTGTAGATCTATAAACCTTACACAAAAGGAATGCGATTAGAACAGCTGTCAGGAGGAGGAGCATGACAAGGCCTGGCTGGAGATAGAGGTTGAAACTGGAAGGACATGTCTGTTTGCTACCCATCTGGTTTCTTTGTAATAGGTGGAGAGCATTGTCAAATTGGTAAAGTCTTTTAATCACCCTAAGATGCGCCTAACATGGCCATGTAAGAACAGAAGCCAAAATTTGCTTTCATTGGGCTAATTTGTGGAGACTTATGGAAAGCACTGAATGTGCCCTGCATGATAGCTCTTCCTTGGCTTTCTGGGAGTGGGAATATGTAGAGGTCAAGTTAACAGTACCAGAGCAGGAAAGTATCTCCGTAAGACTTTCAAGGTGACCCCTTCTATCTCTGCAACATCAAGGGCTAACTCTCCATTTCACTGTGTTTTCAAATTGTTAGTATTTACAAGAAATGAACATGACAGCTCTGCTCAGTGCTGATTGTAACCTGGAGAGAAGCCCAGGAGACAGGATTATGGACCTGCAGAGCCAGCAAGCAAGCAACAGTAAGAGAGCAATCCACTGGCAGTGTGGTGAGTTTAACCCCAGAGCAACTTACCCAGGGAGAGGTGCCCACAGCTGGTAATACAGCACAGTATTTGTGGAAGTTCCTGCTCTCTCCAAGACCCACTTCAAACGAGTTCTTCTGCTAACATCCATGGCTGCTCTGGCTGAAGCTAGAATGCCGTCTTGAACCCTGCCAGTAGCTCCAGGGCCCATTTCAACCCTGAATATCTCCCAAGTGTGAGTCACTCTTTACAGTCCTTCCAGGCCCCCCTTGACTTGTATCAGTGAGGACATATGAGTAGTTGTACTCATATGCCGCAAAAGGAAGAAGTAAGGATGAATTCACCTACTGCTGCCAGGTGCTGAAAGTGCCTCATATGAAGGTGTTTGAGAGGAGACTAGGTGAATCCAAGCAGTCTCAATCTCCCCAGCTCTGTCCTGCACATACCTCTCCTCATCCATTACTTGCATTGGCTTTAAACTCTTCCATGATGCTCAGGTATTCCAGGGTGCCATGTTCCCCTTTCCTTCTTAGCCAAATCCCTTCCAAGCAAGCCTTTTCCAAGGAGCCATAGTGGTGATGTCTGCCAGTCATTGCATGGGGATCCTATCGGCTGAACTGGCACCCCTCAGACATAGGAGCCGGTTTTGTTAAGCAAGTGTCCTGCTACCTCACGTGTAAGAGTAGCTCAGTGCAGTATAACGAAGCTGGTCTCATGCTAAACATCTTTGACATTTGATTTTAGGAATAAAGGTCAGCCTCCTTGGAGAATGGTAGTGTGGATTTGCAAAAACCTGTCAGAGTCTAATGCTGCAGCCTTTTTAGAGGACAGTTGAATCTAGGGAGTCATGCTGCCTGCTTTAGCAGTGATGGTCGGGGCATTGGGGCCACCATCAGCCTGGCCATGGGAGCCCAACTGTGCCTAGCTCCTGAGACAGTCCAGCAACACTGCAGATCTGACAGGGGACATTCTTAGGGCACAGCGGCAGGGAGACATGGGTCTGTCCCATCTCATTGGGAATGTGCTGGATATAAGGAAACAGCCTTTGTGTTCATTCGCCTCCTTGATTCTCCTCTTCATGAGCAGTCCAAGATAACCAAGAAATCTGCCTCTGTGTGAGAGCATCCTGCAGCATGCTCTGGCCCATCGATGGTGGGGCACCACTGGCACAGCACTACCTGATGTCACTGACATTGCCCCTTGAGCACGGCCTGGTTTCTGTGGCTGCATCACTGGCTGCCCTTGTCTCTCATGCCACTGGCATCTCAATTCTACTCGAGCTGTCATATCCAAACGTCTTGTAAAATGTAGAGGGTTTAGCTCTGGAACTTTTTTCCTTGGCATAATACTGAGTCAGGATGTTCTTTCAAATTCAAAAATAAAAGATCTCCCCTCTCCAAAAGTTGTAGCATTCTCTAAATGGGAAACAGATTTCAAAATTGTACACGTCCTGCCTCTTTTCAGACTTCTTTTTTGTTTTGTTGGAAGTGTTTTGCCGGAAATGTTTTGTCAGCTCTACTGATCCCTTTACCCCAGCACATCCATTTCCCTCCCTCATTCCTGAGAGCCCTTCTCCCTCATCTCATTCACTTTCTGACATCATCCTTGCTTTTGTGTCTAATAATGAGCATCCCACTTCAATTTCATGCTTTTAAACTCACAATGTTGGCACAAAATGCTACGTTATTCACATAGAGAACTGCAAATACGTGGCTAAACCATGACCAATTTCACATTTGCAGTAAAATACTCCCTCATTTAGAAATGTACGTATTTTCTCACCGGAGACTGCTTAAACACACAGCATCTCTGGAAGCTAAACAAGCTCTTTTAAGTTAATCTAGCAGCCATCAGCAACTCTCAGCTGTCCTTAGCTGGGAGTCAGTGGTGAAGTATCCTCTGCTTTGCCTTCTTTAATAAGGATAAATGTTGGATATCATGTTTGGCTCTGTAAGATAACAGAGAGGTGCTCAATCATAGCGATCCTGCCAGCTCCCTGTGGCATAAGCATAAAGGTTTTATTTCTATATACTTGTGGAATTACATTTAAAAATCTACACTAGAAGTACACTAATATTCAAAGTCAAATGTTTTAAGTGCCAGAATTAAGACGGT
>JAUBOD010000070.1:235034-252907 GCA_032353885.1 Nothura maculosa
GTTACTCATTTCCTCTTGAGTGTTTCTCTGGTGCTTTCACTAGGGTCTATGAATGTTACACAAGCACTAACATTTTTTTTTCCCGCAAAACACCTATGTAACAACCTTGTAATAACCTTGTACGTCTTCCCTCAAGAACGGAGGCAGAAAGATGAACACCAATATATGAGAGGGACTGAATTTGGGTGCATTCATCCCATCCTACAGAGCTTGATTTTTCAGAGGACTTAGCATTTCTTTATGTTTCATCTGTTCAAAGTACAGATCCTGTTGGCTTCAGTTTTGAGTGCTCAGTACTTCTGCAAATCTGACCCTAAGGATCTCTCACTGGGCATCCTGAAAATGAGAAAGACACAATTATGCCCAAATCTAAATTCTGGAGGAAAGCCAAGGATAGGAAGGAATCCTCATGAGAGTGCACTTTCTTCTTATGCAATCTCTTGCTTTATTCAGTAAAGCTTTTCCACTTTTCAGAAGGAGTGAGAGAAGCTGCTTTGTTATTTGGTCCCTAGAGCTCATCAAGCCCATGCATCGCATGAGGCCTGAATGAAAACAGAACATGATCATGCAGTTAAAAAGTGTAAAAAATACAGCACAGCCTTCTTTGCTTTGTCTGTGAACGCCACCCCTGCTTTATCCCCTCTGCCTCCAGATCCTTCTTAACCCCCCTAGAACAATGGCATTCTTTGTGTACCAATTCTTGTACCCTACTTCCACCTCTCAGTTCAAAGCTCTCTTCCCTCCTCATTCCAGGTACTTTGGGAGCATTAAAGGCTCCCTTTCCGCTGCAGAAGTTCAGAGCCTGAAATTAGATCTAGTGTCACCTCAGATACCTAAAGGACAAAACCAGCTTTTTTCTTTACCCAGGATGTACTTTGAATGCCCTGGCCACATGCTGCTCTCCAGGAAGAGGCTGAAGATGATGTGGAGGTGTGAGGATCTTGAGCCCTGGCACTGCAAGAAACAAATGGATCAGGAATGAGATCAAGACTCAGACTTGAGGCAAAGGCAGAACTGTGGGGGGCAAGGGCACAATCATGATGTCGTTCATGATGTCATTGCACAGAATGCCTGAGTCAGAGCAGTGGCTTAACAGATTGAGATTCTCTCCAGGTCATTCCTGGTTGTTCTGTTTCCGTCTTACACTGGACTTTGCCACGATGCCTTTAGGACTTTTATTTCTAAGCCACTAGCACAGGTTGGCATCTGTGGCAGTTTGTATTGCTGGAACTCAGGGATTTAGAAAGAAACGGGAGGAGGATTCAAGAGTTGGTGACCACTCTGCACTGAGGACCTGCTCTGTGCCCGCAGACAGATGCTCTGCCGGGCTGGGGACGTGCCCTGAAAACCACTCACAAGATACCAAGTGTAACATCCATGGGAACACATGCCTCCTGGGCATTCCCAATCCAAACTCTGTGTAGATCTGCTTCTCCTCAGCAGACAGGATCCCTAGAGATGCGTGCAGCAGCCGTCTGTCCCTTTCTTTGTCGTCCAAGCAGCTTGCAACTGTTTTCTGTTTGTTTAGAGAAGGTTTTGTGTTCACCTTCCCAAACTCCCAGACAACTGCTCTGACATATTTTCCCTGTCAGTGCAAAGACAACACAGTCTGCTGAAACAGCTGCCTGAGCCTCCCAGGTTACTATGTTCTCTGTATTAAAATGTGCTTTTCAGAGGGCCTGGCAGAGCGGTCAGGAGTCCTATTCAATCCAGGTCAGTATCTCAGCTTGCCCAATATTTCTATTTCGAGACCCCATTTTCCTTGAGATAGCAGCTCATACAGTGCTGACCCATCTGCTTTAAAAAGTCCATCAGGAAACACCATCAGCGCTGGTGCTAGAAATCATGCTCAGAGATTTCCAGTAAGAGCCACCTTCTCTCACAGCAACTCTTAAGAGTGGCTATAGCGTAGCCTACAGCTCTTACCTGCCCTTTCAGACCTCCAGAACTCTGACCTGTACTTTGGATTCTTGGATCTTGTGTGATCCTGCATTTCAGCTTGTGCAGTTTGGTGAGCTCACTTCACTGGGATGGCCGTATTCTCTGCTGTTTGTCATACCTTTGCTGTCCAGCTGCAGGGCTCCCTTCCAGACCTCTGATAATGCCACTGAATATACTTGGGCAAAAAGCAGACACTAGGGTGCCCTGTTCAACCCCTCTGAATGACAGTTTCTTACTGTAGTTCTTTATTAAATGTCTGAGGCAGGCAAGGGCACCAAGGTATTCATCAAACTCTTCATCCATGGTGAATTCATCCCAGAATGAAAATGGTCCTACTTGGATACCCTTCTTGGATCAGGGGCTTTCACTGATTTAAGAAATGCTGATTTCTGTTCATCTTCCTAAAGCCATGTGAACCCTTTTGTATAGTGCCATTTCTGTGGGGTCCCTAAGCCAATTACTGTGATGCCTGGCTCCACTTAGGAGCTCCATCCTTCCTACTCATCCTTCAGCATCCTTAGCCAGAGATTCTAGCTCTTCTTAAGAAGTTTCCTTGAAGTGCTTGAGCTCTTTTTACCTCAGTCTCTATAGATAGAGGGAAAACTTGCAGTCCAAAGCTAATCCTAGTAGTTCTTCTCTGGTCATTACCGTTCCATGGCTCTGCTCCTCTTCCCCCTTCACAGAGACAAATAGTGGCAAACAGGAGCATGATTGCAAGCAGGAGTGAAGCCAGATATTCTCATCACACCTACTAAGTGGGAAAGCTGATCTATATAAGCAAAAGGAACAAATATTCAGTGTGTTGGAACTGGTAGATGCTCCTTTGCTTTTCTGTGAGTCCTCCAGAGATATTCTTTGTGTTGAGAGTTTTAAGAGATGTGATGACCTATGAAGATTAGCAGCGTGTGAACCGTGGCCCACAGTTTTGTACCTCTATGAAGCAGAGGCCTTAGTAACATTTGGTAAAGAGCAAAAGACACACTAAGTGGTTCTGCTCCAGAAATGCAATGAAAAACAGGTTGCATCAGCTAAAAGTGAAACTAGTCTTAGGGATGACAGACACAATATTTAGTCAGAGAAGAATAATCATCAGAATTTGCTGTGTGCCTGTGCTCTCCACTTGCTCCCCATTACTGAGACCAAGCTACAGTGTCAGTGCAAGTGTGGAAAACCCTGCTGAAAAGACAGCCTTGGAGCATGCTCCTTCCCATGTTGGTGAGCATGCAAATTGTTTTTGAAAGCTATTCATGGTGAGGTGGGATGTGTGTGCATGCTGAATTCAGTCCAAAATGTCCAAAAATGGTTAAAATGCCTGGGGAAAATTGACTTGTTTGCCCATTCACAAGAGGACTAGACTGCTTGTATTGAAACATTAGAACACTATAGAAAGAAAAATCTATAACTGAGAAAAAACAAGTTATTCTTCAGAATGGAGAGAATAAAGGGGTGCATCCTCTATAGCTTGTACACAGTCTTCAAAATTTTGTTTGAAATACTATTCTGGAACACACAGCATTTTTTTTTCCTGAACACCTGTGAAGGATTTCAGTGTCTCACTGTCAAAGATGAACCAGAATAGAATGAAACACATTTTTCTGTGTGTGGCTGAATTGACAGAATTAGAAGATTACTATAATTTTGGAGAGAGTTAAAATGTTTCATTAAAGGATTTGTTACTGCAAGATGCCTAAAGAAAAGCAAAACAAGATTTACTGACTGAGTTGGGCTGATTTCTGAACATTCACATGAAATTGCTGTATCTGTGACATACCCCTACAGATGCTGGAGCGCTAAAACAACATTATGTGATCTGCACAGCAAATTAAATGAATGGTCAAGCAGAAAAGCACAGTATGGGAAGTACTCAAAAACTGTGTTTTGTGTGTGAAATAGCCCCATGCTACAAATGATTCTTAGTTCATGAACAAATCCTGTAGATACAGCAACAAACTGGAGCAAATGTAGAGCTCGTGCTGACTGGTGTAAAAGTATCTTTTTTTCCTTCACAAAGCCAATAATCAGTGATTAACCAGACTGAAGACAAAAACATGAAGCCTGCTGAGAATGCAGGAGCATCTATGAAAATGTTTAATTAGGTTAAAGAAACAAGCGGTGTTTGTTGTGGTTATTTACAAGTAGTAATTATCAAAACTTCCTATATAACCTATAGGTTCTCTCATTTTACAGCAGGATTACTAGAAGCTATTTAGGGAGCTGAAACTCTAGCAGATCTTAGTAAATGTGTACAAAGGAAATCTTTTCTCCCTTTGCTTTAGGGCGATAGTCATACAGATGTTCTGGAAGATTCTGTGCTGTGATACTCAGACACATGGTCTGTGTTTATTGTAGAGAATGGGTGGCCTTTTCACATCTGCAGGTTTTACCACATGCAGCTCTCTGGCCATGCAATAGGTCAGGGTCTTGACATGGGATGCTAGTGGTAGTATGTAGTATCCAGATGAAATCCTATGCGTAGGAGTCTCTTCGTCAATGTCACTGTGTGCACTGTGTGCCAAGGGCCCATCACAGCTCCCGCTGGTCTGGCACTCCATTCCTGCTCTGGTTCCCGCTGGGAATCTGGGGCATTTGCATGACACCAGCAAATTCAGAGCACACACCTGCATGGGGCCCAAACCGTTCTGGGAGAACAGCCCAGTGGGACTCTGGAATGCATGGCATAAAATCGAAACCTGTCTGCAAACTCCAGCCTTCCAATGATGGTTACAGGGGCTCAGTCAGCCCATGTGCATGGAGGCATGGTGCTTGGGTGCCATAGTCCCAATTGAGTCTTGCCTGGGTGTCTTCTAGGAAGGTACACAAAACATTGAGTGGGACTTGCTGTCCAAAAGTAACTCTCCCACTCAAGTATCTCAACACGGGTGGCATGTCCAGGTGCTCTGGAAGTTAAGGGAAGAAGGGGGGCTTACCAGAACACACTCAGATTGTGCTGTGAGTACCAATTCCTGTGGACTCCCTTGGCAGCCTCAGAGACTATCTTGGCTCAAAACTTTGAAAGTAGATCTGTGAAGCGAAGTGAGAGGAATCCCACCTTTTGCGCTCAGAGGAGGAATGGCCTCTTCATTTTGTACAGTTCATCTAGAACATGATGATGTTAGGATCTTGCAGGGCTCTGACTATTTTCAGGACTAGCTGTTCAACAGCCTTAGTTGGGTACAGGAGAAAACCAGTGTTACAAATCTGTGACTATTTCCAATGAAAAACAAAATAATAATCAGCCAAGCTGCTTGCAGTACTCTCTGCCTAGATGGGAAGTTGCACTGACCTTGCAAGCTGATTGAATATTTCCTTAAAGCTGGACCGACTAAAGACTGCTAGTAGATGGAAAGACACAGAAAGGACTTCAGAAATAGCACTCTGGGCTCATTCCAACATCACAGCTGCATTTTAAAGGAACATCCTCCTGGGGTATCGGGCAGTATGTCATGGGCCAGGTAGTCCCCCTGAGCCACTAGTGTTATGTAAAGGATACCGTAGTTGTGAGGTTAAATACAAACATGGAGACATGTCTGCGTTTGGGCTAGGAGGGCAGTTCTGCAGCCACATAGGCCAGGACTCAAAACACACTGTGGAAAGATGTTCTTGCTTACCAGGTGCAACCGAATGCTCACCAGCCAGGATGTCAATGGAACATTGCTCCTCCAGACTCTGGTATGACAAAATACGTTAAATACATGATTTTTTAACATTTAAGACGGCAGAGGTCTGTCACCTTGTTGCACAATGATCTCCTTTCAGAGTGAGAACTCATGGCCAGCCTGAAGGAACCTGACCTACTTCATAACCAGCTCTATTGGGATGTGAGCCATCCACAAACACTGTAAGGAGCGAATCTTTCCCAGTTTCTTTGAAAGATGCGAGTTCCTGCTCCACATACATCTCCATGCATATCTCAGAGCAGACTTGTGTTTTTCTTGTGTGTTTACTAAGTGTTCCTATGGTAGCTCTCTTCATTACAGTCATGAATTGCTCCTGAAAGTGAATAAACTTGAGCTTGCAAAGTCAGTGCCAAGGCTTTTGAAGCTCATACACACTTCAGTGATGTGGAGAAGTCTTTCTCTGTTTTAATGGAACTGCAACCTCTGGTTACATTTGAAGGTTACTGCATTTGTAAATAACTGTTTCCTATGGTTACATTGCTTTGGTTTTATACTCATGACTATTTTTCTCTTTTAAAACATTGTATAACTGAAATGCTGACGACTCCAAGAGCAATGCTGGTGGGTGAAAGAGACAGTAAGAATTTAGCTAGGCGTTGAGATGGCATTGGTAGGTGAAATTCACCCACTGAAGAGCCTCCACAGTACTGCATGCTCCCACTTAAAGCAGAGCTACAAGGTGGTAAATGTGCCCACCATCACAGCCCACTTGTCACCGTAGATGTGATCATCTGAACACCACTCAGTTATCCATGCCTTCCTGAGGTACCATGTCCTGTCCATCAGATGGGTCTCTCTTAGAATAAGTGGCTTTCAAAGGTCTAACCCCCATAGCAGAACCATAACAAATCCATAACAAAATGAAATGCTCAGTTAGGAGGCCCCATGTAAAAATCTTTCATTTGCAATGTGGGCCTTCTGCCCACATCCACATTTCTCAAGGCGGAGAATGAAATCAAAGCCAGACTTTCAAAAGCAGAGAAGGAGGACTCAATGAATCAGTGCAATTCTGTGGGTGTTCGCTTGGGCATCCATCCACCCATATGCAAGTAGGGTTTAGTTTCACCCTGTACTTTGGGCCCATGGCCAAAGTAATGGCTGACTTGAGGCTGTTTTCCAGTATAGTTCATTTTAAGTGAGTTTATCTTCACTTCAGAATCTAAGTCATGGCTTCATACCTCTCTAACTCAGGAGAAATGGAGCTTCGGGGATGTAGCTGTTGTCTCAGACCACCAACAGGGAGCACTGTGAGGCCAGTGCTTGCTCAAAGACCTTGGAAAGGAGTTTCTGCAGACAGCAACTTTGTGAACACTTAGATGCAAGAGTGGGGTTTAGGAATAAATCAATTTTTGGATTAAAAATAATCAACAAAACTGCTTCAAATGAACTTTTGAAAAGTGAAGTGTTGGTAAATTCTGCTGTGATTAACTGTGTGGCAGGAATACATCCTTTTCTGCTTTTCCTCCAGCCACAGTGAAACAACAGGATGAGTGAAGAGGAGCAGAAATTTTGCTGTTTATACTGCTTGTCCACCTCTCCTAGTGATCCACCAGTCACTTCAGAACCTAAAGAGTTCACCTCCTCTCTTGCCATAGTGGGGGTAAATAATCAGACTTTGTAGTAAACCAGAAGAACATGAGCTTAAAATGATCTCAAAAAGAGTCTTTTGCGTCTCTTAGGATTTTGATCATCATGTTGGGTATTGGTGATACTGAGCAAAATGGCAGAGCGAAGCTGATCAGAGCAATCAATTCCTCAAAGTTTCACATATACTTACTTCAGCTCAGGTTGCCTGGACTTCATTTGGCAGATTGTCCAGCTTTAGGTAACTTACATATCATAAGCAACAGAGGCATTGACAAATAGTTCTGATGCCAGGATAGCTGGCGAAGACCAGATGCCAGAAAGTCACCTTGCTGTGTATCACAGATCCTCCTTCAAAGAGCCATGGGTCCACCACGAACTTTAGGGAACTGAAGAGAAGTGGGGCACAGTTGTAACTCTAAGCAGATGTGTCCCACATGAGACCTTATGGGAATGCATCCTGCCCTTGGCCTCAGCTCTAGAAGAGCTTTTCTAGAACTGGACAGGAGAGCTGAACAGAATCTCAGTGAATATACCTAAGTCCTGAGGATTTGTCTGGGTTTGCCCTATAGCAGAAGGCATCCCACTCCCTGATACCCCCACACTACCTGCTGCTCAGCATGGTGGGCTATCATCACCATCCCTGATGATCCTCCAGCTAAGCAGCACTGATGAGGCCAGGCTGGATGTGAGAACCACATACCTGGGAAAATAGCTGACCTGGTTGGAGAGAGAGCAGAGGGAAGAGAGGAAGGGCCCAGTGTCAGGCCTTGAGAGGCCTGTGGAGAATTGTCAGCCACACAGGAATAGTGAAGAAGCATCAGTAACGAGAGAGAAGAGAGAGGGGGAATAGGAGCTGTCTTGCTGAAGGAACTCATCAGAGACAGAGAGTGAGTTGGAAGGAGACCACATGTGATGCTGGAGTAGAAGGAATGCGAAGCAGGTGGTGGGGAGATGAGTCAAGAAATGTGGGAGGTGATAGGGCTAAGATAAGTAGGTATGTGACCCATCTGGCTGGTAGAAAGGGACATAGATTGATTTCTAGAGGTTCTAACTGAAAGTTTAAATAGCACCGACTTAAGACCTTATCTAGAAAGCCAGGAAAATAAATTTTCCTATCCGAGCTCTTGAGAGTGAGAAAACATTTCTGTGATAGATGGTATCTGTTGTTCGCCTTCCTGTTTGCAGCCATTTACACTTATATGTCATATTGCTTTCAAAAGCAGTGGCTGGGCTATCAACAAGAAGGCAGTGTTTGCCCACACCAGCTGCTGCAAGCAGCATCAGCAGGGAAGATGGAGCCTCTAGGGAGCAGGTGCTGTGTGTCCCATGGGAAAAATGGGGCAAAGATGAGTCAGAGAGAAAAAAAGGAGGGAGAGAGAGATCGGCAACAAGCTTGTAGCTCCGTGGAGCCAAAGAGGCTACTGGAAAGAGCAGGACAAACACGTCCAGACAGGTCCTGGAAGGTGAGAGAAGCAAGGTGCTGTGTGGAACTGGTGGCAATGCAGAGGAGCAGGAGGTTGATCTCAGAGCAACCCTGGAAGTGGGACCAGCTAGCAAAGATGCTGTGGGGAAGGAGAGATCTTACCTTAACCCCTTAACCCCATACATGTACCAAGTTTTCTGTTTTGAAGCATTGCCTAATGTTTCCCCATGGAAGTTGGCAGTTCCAACGTCAGCCTGAGAAGTCAGGTACTACTCTGGATCATCAGATCTTTAACCCTCTTTACAGCATTTTTGCATTTGGGAGTACAGGCAGACCTTACTTGCTCTTCTTCTGCAGTCAGAAATCCAAGGTGCATTACTAAGACACAATTATTGTGTGTATGCCATCTGAGCGGTGTGCTGTGACAGGATGTCAGAGTACCTGCAATGAGCAGCCTCTTGGGAGGTACTGGGCATCCTGCAGAAGTGGTGACAATTGTCACGTATTCTCACAAATACTCATATTCATTTTAACAGCTTTCTTAGTGTCTTGAATTGCTAAGGTGCACAACCCGGTGAAGAACTTCCTGCTTAAAGTCCTTATACAATCGGGCATTTTTCTAAAAATGCCTGATTGTCACCAACAAATGTCACAATGGTTTTTAACAAACTAATGATAATGCTTAAAATACCATGAGGTATCTCATGTCCAAGGTGGAATTTCTCAAGGAGGCCCACTAGGACAGCCAAAATGGAAAGGAAGACATCAAAATGTGTAGGAATCTCAGGTTTGAAACTCTGCATTGCTTAAGAGGCAGCATTTTGAGTGATACTCTCTGGGATTTCCATCTGGGAAGAGATTTTTTTTTTTTTTTGACCATAAAAATTTGTCCATGGGTCTTCTAGCTTTTTGGAGTGATTTTCAAACTTCATCTTTGAGGATTCTCATGTTTTCTGGTCAGTCTTTTGTCTTCCTAGGTGCATTATGGGCCCTGGTTGGTGCCATCCCAGGATGCTGGTCCTGCCATGCTCATGGGATGGTTGTCCAGGAAACAGGTGGGCATAGACATGCTAGAAATACAGACATGTGGAGTGAGAGGAAGACACTACCAGTGTGTGTGGAGTGCAGGGCTCAGAAAGTTTAAATTTTAAATACAGAGTGCTTCCCAGGGGAATGTGGTTCCTCATAGCCCCCTTCGTCTTCTGCTCCACCAAACAGGAGCTCAAGTGGCAGACTGAGCTGGTGCTGATGGACGCCTCTGTGCATGGGATGCACCTGGTCATCTCTGGGTTGTTATTCTGGACTAGAAGAGAATGGGAGGAAAATCATAAATCCATTTTTTTGTCCTGTGTAGCAGTGTTGGTGTGCACCATGGTTCCAGACAAAGAAAGAAAGTGCCATTTTATTCAAGATTGTTAGCATAGGTTCACATTTCCATCAAGGTACAACTGGGCTTCTACCTTCATTGTTTTCATGGTCAAATACAAAGGACCAGAAAAGCTATCTCCAGGGCACGTGACAATGCAGATTAAGTCCCTCAGAACTAAGGACGTGGGCTACCAAATCTGATACTGCTTGCCCATGTATAAGTCCTTCCTCGAGATCTCTTGCTCAGAGGATTGGCCAGATGACCCTCAAGACAGAGAAACCCTCTGGGCTCATCATGAGGAATTGAGAGGTCTTTTCATTTTCCCTGTCTGCTGAGCTGCAGTGGGAGGAATCCCCTTGTCTAGACCTGGGTATCAGAGAGGAGGAAGCTCAATGTTCCGGTACCTTCTTCACAGGTGGATAAGGGCATGGGCTTGCTTGGACATCCTTTGTGTGTGGGGTTAACTACAGATCACCTTCGCCTTTCCATCTCTGTGATAGGCCTCACTGAAGTGCACAGATGCTTGTTTGAGAGGACCCAGGAGCTCTTTCTGGCTGCTTTCCTTGAGCATGGATTCTTATACTTGTCCATCTGTGGTGCTGCAACCAGCCCAGCCTCCATCTGGCCGAGATATAGCTGATGTCTGGCATTGTAGGTAGCAGTGAACATCTCTCCCAGAGGTTTTAGAGATGCACCAGGGTCCTAGTTAAACTTGTACCCGTGTGGGTTAGAGTTGGAGGTGGAGATTGTGCCTCAAGCTCTGAGCATTTTCCTGCAGAGCACAATCTCAGGGCAGGAACAGAGCATCATTCCTGCAAGGATTAGAATTCCTAGGTACCTATCCTCAACCTCTTGCTCTCCAATCTCGGATGTCTTCTTTGCTTCCACTGAGATTTACAGCCCTTCTTTCCATCTCAGCAATCAGTGTATGCTTAGAGCTCCTTTCTGCCTGGCTATCTCATCCCAGCAGCTCCAGGTTGCAACTCACGTCCCTGGTTTAAATCTCGCTTTAAGCACACACCTGTTTCTATTGCTGTTGCAGCATGATTTTAACTGTGTATGTATTACATGTCTTTAAAATTTATGCAATTCATTTTTTTATGTGCGAGGCTTTGCGATAAGCTATGAAAAGCATGCTATAAAAATGTGTAATTGCACTGTATTTTTTTCTAGACACATGACAAAAAATGTATTTTTTCATGGGAAATATAGAGTGGGGGAGGGTAGAAAGAACAGGGGAAAAAGCAGCAACAATCGATCTGGCAGAGCTGGAGTGCAGACCTGGCCTGTTATGAATTCACCCAGGGTATGGAGGAGAAGAGAGCGCAGACAGCCCTGTGAAGGGGTTCTATGAACAGCACGAGGGCCAGCTTGCTCTACAGATGAGCTAACACTTCAGTGACTGACCCTCTGCTTTGCCTCTTGTTAGTGTTCCTGCTCTCTCTGTAGTAAATCACTTGGCCATGTGCTTCCTCCTCCTAACAAATGGAGATAAGAGTTCAGCACAGAGGTTAATTGCACTGTGAAGAAGCAGCTTCACATACTATTATTTTTCCGTGTGACTGGTGGGTGGTTAGAAACTCCTGCATGGGCTGGGGAGCGGGGAAAGGCAAAGAGTGAGCTCTAGTACATTGGCCCACTCCAGCTTGTCATGGACAAGTGGGGCAACTGGAGAAGGAGCATTTACTGTGGCCTGCAAGGACAATGAGAAACTTCCTGTGCATCTCAGGTAATGTGCCTAGGAAGTGTTCAGGTCCTGAAACAGGAGTCCATGGACCAAAACTGCTGTAAACAGTCTTTAGACTCCTTTCTGATGAGGATGGTGCTGGAGAGCTCTGCAGGCTCAATCTGGACTGCTTTCATTCACACTGTATCCAGGACTCTCCTGAACTTGACTGGGAGGTCAATAAGTCTACGGACAGGATTGTCATGAAGCCTTGAGGCGATCTCAAGGTTCATTTTACCTGATCTCTTAGATCATTTCACCTGATCTGTCAGGTGAAACGTGTTTTAGGCCAAGAAGACCTGGGGTAACTGAAACCCTGTTCTTTTCTCCTTGCCCCAAAGATGTAATGTCCCAAGCACAGGATTGTCTAAGGGTTGTCATATGTATGTATGTATGTATTCTGAAGTGAGGAGTGGGAGGAAAAGATCAATCATTAGCAGCATTTTTGCTGACTGCTACCAGCAGATGGTACCGGCAATTTTCACTTCTCTGCCTGCTATAACATATTGAATTACAAATCAAACAAAACAAAACATAACCCCCTCTAAACAAACAAACACCAACAGGCAAACAACCTCCAAGGGAGAGGTGAAACGTCCTTGCAGCGGGCATCTGCTGAGGCTTGTTGGAGCAAGAACCAAGGACTTTCTTGCTCCCACTCCCACTCTGTATCACCATGGCCATGTGTTGCCTTGTCCAGTTGGGTTTCGCAGCTCTCTGAAAACTCAGCAGATTTGCTGGCAGTAACAGCTTTGGGAGAGGGAATGTGACTGACAAATGCTGCTGTCACGGTAGCTCACAGGAGCTGGGGAGTGTTCCTATAGGTGTCTGGGGAACCTCTGTTGCCTCCCGGTCTTCTCCATCTTGGAGATCACATGATCCAGGGAGGATGCTTACTGGGAGCTCATCCGCACAGTATGATTCCTACTCATCACTCCCTCTGTTTAAAGAGGAAAAGATACAACCACAAAAGAATCCCATGTCTGCTAAGGAAATGGGAACTAGTTCCCATGAGTTAGCAGAGCCAAGTGGGATAGTACATCCTGTTTCTTTTCGTCCTCTCACACTGAATATCTCCTCAGTGCAGAAATATTTCCTCATGGGCTCCTTACCCTTTGGGAAAAGACTTGCTTTATATTGGAGATGATCAGTCATTTCAACTAAGGTTCAAAGAGCTTTCTGCTGGCAAGAGGACAAATGATGTTGTATGTCTGGAATAGCACCATGCTCTGCATGACAGTGTAAGACAGGCAAGGCAGGTCCCCACTGCATGTGCTGCTCCAAGGCCCTTGCTTGCCTTTGAATGGAGCATAGGGAAGGGGAAAACAGTAGTTGTGCCCCTTGCTTGCTCCACAGGAGAGTAAGCAGTTGTTCCACACAATGAACATCTCAAAGAGCTGCTTGGGGAAAGCTGATCTCATCATCCCTTACTGCCTCTTCTGACTTTAGCAACAGGTTGCATTGCTTCTCACTCAGGCACAGCAGCTCCCCAGCAAGGGCACCAGAGTGTGCAAGAGCAGTCCTGCCTCTGGGACAGGGCAGGGTGCTGGGTGAGGGGTGATGGAGCAAAGGGCATCCCCATAGGCAGAGAGCAGGGTGGTCCTGTATGCTGCAGTTTTGCAAGGTGGCAAAACATTTTTACTCTTTTCAAGGACAACAAACACTGATCTGGCCTCAGAAATAAGTGGTTGGAAAAGGATGAGCTCTAAAAATTAGGCTTGTACTGGAAGAGCAGAAATGAGGGGAAATATTCACAAAGAGGACAACTTCCTCATTCATGTAGCATATCCAAAGTGCACTCAGGATGCATATGGAAAGATAAGCCTTTGTTTTAGCTGGCTTAGACAGCAGAGATACTGAGCTTCCAGGAACTGAGATATTCTTCCTGCACCTTGGTCACATCCACTCCCTCACACTTTCTAGATTAAATGCCAGTTTGGAAATCCAATGTTTGGAAAAACCCTAGTGCTCTGCTTCTACTCACTGTGGTAGGGCACTATCACAAGGAGAGGACAAGCCTTGTGTGTTGGCTGGAAAGGGCCTGGAAACTGAAGAGCAGTTTTGGGAATGTCCCATTCATTGACCAACCCATAGTGAGAGAAGAGCTGCTGTGTCTCAGGTCTCTGCCTTTTGTAGCTATCCTCAGGGCCCCAGAAACCAGTTGTACCTTGGGATAACTCTTTTTGTTTGTGATTTTTTTTGTCTTTTTTTTGACTTTTTTTTTTTTTTTTTGGTGTCCAAAGTAGATTGTTTATGCTTTTGGCATTGCTCTAGGAAGGCTTCAAATTTCAGCCTCAGCCTGGCATCTGTCTTGAGTCAACGTGAGACCATCTGTACCATCTGGGATATGATCTCCTAAAGATGTGTCTGTCACTGTGACCTTCCCAAAGCTGAGAGTCCTGCATTCTCTGACCGTAAGCAGAGCATTGCTCAGGGTTCTTACTTCATGCAATAGAACAGCCTCCTCTCTAATGCCGTGCCTTAATCCTCTGCCTTTAATTGGAGAGGGACTGCTGGGGTGCTGGGAGAAGTGGTACAAGCCATGCGAGGGGTCTTTTGAGATATATGTGAGCAGTGAAGGAGGCCTCCTCTGGACTGCACAAGCCTTCATTGGGGCTGGTCTGAAGGCTCTGTAAAGGCTGGTGTAATGTCACAGACATCATCCTTTCTGCTATTCAGAAATTAGCATATTAACAACCAGTAGCTCCCTGTCTGCTCCATTAATCCCTTTAGCTTGCAAACTTCACAAGTGTGTACAATGAACAGAAAAACCCTAAACTACCTTACAGGCAGACTTCCTTGATGATGTGCTTCCCTTAAGAAACATACTGTAAAGACTTCTGAAAGTGCAAGGCCAGCCTGGAGACAAGGATGTTTATTTTTATTTCTCCTGTATTGCCTATGAGTACTTCCTTGCTCTTACATGTATGCCTCTTTCTGTTAGATCTTGATGAAAAGCTTCGCCTAGGAAGAGGCAATTTGGTTAACTGTTGATTGGGATGGCAGTATGTTTCTTGTATCTGCAATATATGAGCTACATTTTCCTTATTTGTGGGATAAATGCAAACATTGACTTATAGAGTAAAAACGTAATAGAGTAATAACAGCAATATAGTGATCAATAACATACATTAGAAGCAAAGCTCAAAGTTGTTAGTCAATTTTAACTGCATGAAATTTTGGACATACGAATCTTCACTTCTCATATAGTATCTTCTTTTAAGTGCGATAGAGCTGTGATTGCCTTCTACTGTTTCCCTACTTAGAAGATTGCTTCTCCAGGAAAAGATGTAATGAGCATTTCAACATCTACTGTGTTGCAAAGACAATAACTTTATAAATAACTACAGGCTTGCACTGTCTTCATAGTTACAATGGACAATGAAAGAGAAAGCTCTGCTTTGACCAAATATGTGCACTGTTGCATGTAACAGCTCTTTCATGTTAATACTTCTTTACTGATTTATCTTCTGGTCCTGATTGGGACCTAGGTGCTATAGGCATATACCAACAGACAACTGTTATTTTTTTTCTCCCTGGCAGCAGAACCCTCTAATCCTTAGATAAGGACACTCATCAACTGGTCTCTTAGACATTCATCAACTGGTCTCTTTATGACATTTTGGAAGCATCACAGCCTTGCTCAGCTCCTGCAACATGTTCGTCTGGGACAGTCCCCAGATAGTGGGCACATCTACTCCTTGGCAATAAATCTCCATGAGTTATGTCCTTCTTAATGCTAGATTAAAGAAAAATGATGATCAAGTGCATCTAGCAAAGTCCATGATTAGGCACTTTAATAAAAATTTGGGAGGAGGCACAAAAAGAGAATAAATCTGAGCTTGACTTTGTTACTAACTCACCCCACAGGTATGATCACAAAGCAACATCCTCTGCTTCAAACACCATCTAACCAAAGCTAAAAGCTTAGCCTAGGAGTTATTAACTTCTTTACTATGCAAACAGAATGCAAAATCTATTCTCTAGAATATCTCATTTTTCTTGTACTGTCTCATTCTTTATTCTACAAAAATATGCTTTTATATTCTTGTTTTCCTCTGTGCTTGGAAGGTTGAAGCCTTCACTGGACACCTGTCCTCAGACATCATTTACACATTGGTAGATCAGACCTTTATAGTACAATATACATCATATACCATGCAAAGTTTTGGTTATATAAGGTTTTTGATGACCTTATGACAGTGCTACAGTGCTAGTTTTGAACAGGTAGCTCCTGGGACCCACCAGTTACGCAGATGACTGATGTCATAGCACGAGCTTTATGCTATAAACACTTTCCTCCTGACACATAAATGATGCTCATTGGGAAATGTCACCTCAGCTATTTAAAGCATTTTTTTGGATCACTACATTTCTCTTAAGGCTGTCACCATACTTTATAAATCACATAGGAAGAATTTATTATACAAACTTTTTTTTTTAACTGTACTGTTTCCAGGTTCATCCCTCAAATTATGTGTAGATTAGACACAACGCATCTCCAGGCATAAGACAGATATAAGAATGGGGATACATACACCCATTACAGCAAACACCTCCCTATACAAACCTGGGGTCCCTCAGATGATAATCTGGCCCTGCTTTTGGGACTGTTCTGCTCAGTCCTGGAGCAAAGCTGCTCTCAGATGCCTGGATCTGTCTTTTGCCACAAGGGAGAACTCATGTTTGCTCCCAGTGAGCTCAGAGCTCATCTGGGTTCTGCCTCCCAGTCCTCACTCTCTCTCATGGATTTGCTAGTGAAGCTTCTCTCCTCCTTCTCCTGTTGTCTTGCTGCTATTGTATGCTAGAATAAATGCAGAATTATAAATGAATATTTACAAGTATTATGACACCCAATTGACCCAATTATGTAAACTTCTCCACTGACCACCAACATTATCCAGATAAACAAAATATGCATATTGTGCTGTTTTCCACTTAAATCATTGCTAATTCTCAATCTTGTTTGAAGAATATGGACTGGGATAAAAGATGATCTTATCTACTGCCACAACTCAAGATGATTGCCGATGAGTATTTTTCTATTGTGATCTAGAACAGCACTAGTGATAAGGATTCCAACTCTTCCAGACAGTCCCTATCAGTGCTCTACTGTCCAGACACCTGAAAAGTTGGTTGCCATTTAAGCTTCTTGTTCTGCGCATTGCGGGGGATAAGTTTTGTTTTCCCTTCCTTTACGAAGATTTCTTCCTTTACAAAGATGTGTCTTCCTAGTTTCTACCTTGCCTAATGCTGTGAGTAATGCCTGATGGGTCCAATTTTTCCTAATCTCTGACCATTCTTGTTATTCACTCTAGAATGTGCCCCAAGGGGTCCTTTCCTTTCTCAAAATACTGTTCTGGCAGTCAGAAAAATTATTCCACTTGAAAGCTTAGCAGAGAATAGCAGGAGGAAGACCTTATAGTATTTTATGTGGATGATACCCATGTGCATGCCCTCTAGAATGAAATGTGTCTTTTTTTTTTTTTTTTTTTGCTTTGGTTTGGTTTGTCTAGTTGGTTTGTCCCATTGACTCATTTTCTCTCTGGGACACTTCCAAGCCACTTTCTGCCAAGAACTGGACCCTCGCCGTTCTCCTTGTAGAATTATATCCTGTTTTTCTTTCTTTCTGTCTTTTTTTTTTTTCCTGAGTGCTTCTAAAATTCATGAAGAGACTTGGAATTCTAATCTTGTCCTTCTGGGTACGTAGAGTCTCTCAAAACTTGGCATTGTCTAGGAAATAAAATAAGCCTACCAGTTCTTCCATCATCTGTGTCATTAATGAGAACACTAAGCAGTGCTGGAGTTGAGAGAGACCCCTGAGGATCTCTTCTCAGTATTGAGATTAATTAAACTTTTAAATTAGAAATGGTGGGCATGGCGGTAGGTATGCAACTTCCTAGCGTTTTGATCACTGCACAAGAAACAGAAGGTCCACGTTCCAGGCTGTCTTCTGCCTAAAGGGAGCACACACCTTGCAAGAGGTACAGCAGGTTGGGACAAGGAGTGGGGATGGGAAGCAATTTCCACGGATGGAGCACAGGGACCCTCCCTTGTTTAATAGCAAGGGAACGTTATCACAGAATCACAGAATCACAGAATCACAGAATCTACAAGGTTGGAAGGGACCTCTAGAGATCATCTAGTCCA
>JAUBOD010000070.1:258801-328823 GCA_032353885.1 Nothura maculosa
GAAGGAGACTCCACAACCTCTCTGGGCAGCCTGTTCCAGGGCTCTATCACCCTCACAGTGAGGAAATGCTTCCTGAAGTTCCTGAGGAACTTCCGATGCTTCAGTTTGAAGCCATTTCCTCTAGTCCTAAGTACCCAAAGAGCCCAAAGCTTCTGCACTGATGCTTTGCAGGCACCAGAACTTTGGGTACCTGCATGTCCGCTTCAGCCTTGAGCAGGGGGAACAGGATTCTGCCTTGGGCACTCGAGGACACCTGTGCTTGGGAGCCAGGAGCTCTTTCATCCGCCCTCAGAGGGAAGCATTTTCTCAGCATGCGCCCACGTGTGCTGTGCACACCTACAAGGCAGCTGCTGGTAGAGGAGGTGCTGCTTTGCTTTCTGAAGGCACCAAGTGGTTATTGGTCTTCCTAGGAGCATGGAGATGCGGTGCCCTTTGCATCTCATCAGAACTTCACTGGCTGATTCTCATCAGGACTTAAGTGAAGGGGTGAAGGAGTGACAGGGGAGATGTTGGCACATCAATAGTCATGAGAAGGCAGCAGTCCCCCCCTATGAGAGAAAATGCAGAGAAGGCCAAGAGAGAAGCAGCTGTGGCTTCTTCTGTGTGGCTGACATTGGCTGGCTGCAAAGGGTAGACATGGATGAAAGACAGAAACAGAGCAGTTTACAAACAATTAATATTAATGCAGCATTCCCTAGGCTTCCTCTAAACTAACAGGCCATGAATAAGTGGCATCTAGAATAAACCTTTTATAAGCAACCTGCTGCCTGTAGGGACTGTCCCAAAGTACCTCTGAATGGGCTGCCTACCTTTCTGCTCTGCCTTTAATAGAAACAATGATTTTTGCTGGTCCCTGGAGTGGTCTCTCAGGAAAGATTTCATTGGACTGGCGAAGGCAAAATTGCAAAGACTTTACTGCCAGTCCCTGCGTTCCAGGTCTGCATCTGCCTGTTAATAAGCAATTTAGAGTATATCTAAATTGTCTGAGCTGCTTCTCTTCTTAAATTCAGTGCTCATCTCTGTATACAAAGTTCAAAGGTTTGTGTGGGTTTAGGCAGCTGACAGGGCATCTAGTGAGGCTAAGGCACCAGAATTCACAGAGTTGATGGCAGCACACAAAAGGATAGGGCTTGTATCACAGTTGGGCCCCATGGCCACATACTCACTCCAAGAACTCTGCAAAACCAGCCTCAAACTCTTGGGGACTGTGTTGATTCTCACAGGTATGGAGAAATTAGTATATGGGGTCACAGGCTGCAACTTGGGCTTCTGAATATTGTCACACTGCCGAGGCTTTGCTGTCCTCATGATAGACCTGGTTGCAGAGACCTGTCCATTTTCTGGGTATGAGCCTTATGCAGCATTTAGTGGTGTTCAGCAGGTGCTGCGTTGAGCAGTGCTGGCCAGCTTGCTTTCCCAGTACCAGGTGCCCCCAAGGAAGCTACTGGACCTTCTCCTTCCTTTGTATCATCCCCCACTTTGCTTCACTATGTAACACAGCTTCAGATAAGCACAGCTCCAAGCATTTTCAATTTGATTCAGACATCCAAGTGTCTATGGATGCTGTCAGAGAAAGCAAGCTGTGTGCTGGAGGGGATGGGGAGGCAAGTAGAGACACTTGAGGACATCAGAGCAGGGATTCATGTAAGTCCTGCACTAAACTGTTGTGTTTTTATGTCCCCTGCAAAGCTCTACACTGGTGGTTTTTTTCTTGCTGCTGGTATCAATTATTGATTTTAGCATGTAGTGGATAGCTGAGTGGGGCAGGTCCTTTCCTAGTGAGGGATTGTCTCAGGTGAAATGTTGTTCACACCAGAATCTCAAGAGCTGCACCTGCAGGGACCTGCAACAACCTCTAGCAAGCAAAGCCAAGCAAAGGAACAAAGCAGGAAACACTCCGGAAAGAAACCTTCAACCCTACTCCCAGCTGAGCTTTGTGTCCATCTTTATTCCTACCCATTGGTGGTGGCTGCAGCTATTCCCCAATCCAAGCAGGCTCCGTGACAGATGTAAGTTTAAAGAGCTCCTGAGTTCTGCCTAGTGTCAGCATACCACTGGGTCTTGCATATCCTGCTCCTAGGAATCAGAAGGACTAAAGAGCAATGGAGAGGAGTGAGGGCAGTCAGAGGAGACTGTCTGTATTCAGACAGGAGGAAGAGGCTTTTCTGACACAGGTGGAAAAGGTGGTAAAGGCGTGAGGAGCAGAATGGGGGCAGGCTCTGTTGGGTTTTCACTGGCCATCACTGAATCCTCCTAGAATTGGCACTGGAGAGAGAGATTTCAGGGGAGCAGGACAAAGGGGCCTGATGTGGCCCTCAAACCTAGAGCACACAGAAGGGGAGGGTTTGGGGAAGGTTGTAGTGGAGGGTGATGTGAGGTTTCTGATTCAGAGAGTTAATGGGTTGTAGAAACCTTTGCCTCCAGTGCTTTGTGAAGTTAAGAGGTTGCCACATTTGCAAGAATAGTGTGAAATCCTTACCATTTCATCTCTGACAAAGAGCTTCCCTCCTCAGATCTCTCTTTCCCTCTTTCCTCAAGAGCTGAATTTACTCAGAAGACACCCGCTCTCTGATTTCTAAGGATTAAAACTCCTGAAGTCTGCTGGAGAGCTTGCACGCATCACATGTTCTTTGCAATCCTGCTCCCCAGCGATGATTCATCACCCCCTGCCCACCTGGGGCTGGTGGAATATCTTTGCGGAAAGGTTGCGGGCTGCCTTGCAGACTCCCAAGTTAGCTCTGCGCTGTGCTTGCATGTGGATACGCACTCCTCTGACCATATGGTAGGATAGAGCTGCTGAATGGACAGACCCACCACATTTCCCTCTGCTTCCTGATAGCAGAGAAAGAAAGCAGATGAATTCAGAGCTAAACAAGATTGCCAGCCAACTTAAGGGGCATTGTGGCTTCTTCCAGGAAAAAAAGAAAAAGGCCAGTGTCTGCTTTATGGCTGCCACATTATTTTTCTTTTCCTGATGGGTGACTGTGATGGCAGAGACCTTCGTGCTTTGAGAAGAGAACTGGCAAAGTACCTCTAATTCTGAACGATCTGAATTCAGAAAGGTTTCCTTTGCTTGTTAATTATGAAAGAGACGTAAGTTCGCAGTGGGAATCTCTGGGCCTTGGGGAAAGAGGACCATGGTTGTGTGCCATAGCACAGGGCTGGCCAGCTGGGGCTGAGCTCTCTCACTGCTTCCTTGGTGGTGATGTACCTGTCACTGCTCATCCTCTGACTCAATATATTCTTATTCAAATGCACTAGAATAAACCTTGAAAGGATTAACCATGGCTATTTGGAAAGGCTATTAGATGTGAGCAGAGCACCTAAGCCTTTATAATAGCGCCTGAATACCCAAGGAGAACACGATGGGCTAATCATCCCGTACAGAAGTGGATTCCTCTGTCTCAGGAGGTTGTAGCCTGGCAAGTTCCAGCTCATGAATGAGATGTCGTACTCTTATTTCCAGGAATGAAACATAGATTTTGCACAGGTTCTTACTTCAGGTCAGTATCTTTTAGGTGGAATGCTTTAATACAGAATTTGTATCATTGATGAATCCCCTACAGTCCTTGGTAGATCAGATCTAAATCTCCATTTTAAGGTTTTGGAGATCCTGTTCAGGAGGCAGGCTTATCCGTTCATTGTATGCTATATTTTTCCCCAATGCTTCTCTCAGAAATGTAGAGCAACTGTGGCTCGTGGACATCTTCTAGCCCTTCTGTGGGCAACTAAGGAAAAACCTGAGCATCTTTCTGCTACAGAATGACACATCTGCTCCATGCCTGGACCATCATGCTCCCATGTGTACACCAAGGCAGAGAGGCCATTTGGGAGGGTGCGGTGATAGGAAGCAGGGATGTTTGATCTTCCAGACATCACACTCTCTCTGAACATGTGGTTCTGACTCCAAACAAACAAGTGGGAGAAAATCTCTTAATGAAAGATTCAAATACCTCCTGGGCTGAGAGTGGGGAAAGCTCTTGCCCCAGTTTTCTGTTCCTCTAAGGAGCTCTACATCAAATATGGAGTAGGCTTATACGTCATCAGGCAGCAGCAAAGGTCACGGGTGCAATCTCTCCCTCTCTGACTGACGAGCTCTGCTGGTTTTGCTCGTATTTAAAGGTTGCTATTGGGAATCTGTGGGATTTGCCTTTGGCTTCAAGCCCACTAGCCAATTTTACAAGAAGATTAAAGACTTGTAATAGAAAAGATCCAAACACCCCTGCTGCTCCTAGAGGCAGCTTCCTTTCTGGAAACAGCAGGAAATCCCTGCTTTTTCTCGCAATCCCTGACCTAGCTCTGACTAGATGATTGGCAGCATGTGCATGTGTTTAATAGCAAGTTCATCAGAGATGCCTCTATGTGAAGGAATGTAGTGACCTCAGCTCCTGGGCAACCATCTCCAGATTAACTATGAAGAAAATCTGTATCAACAGCTTTCTAAGAAGTCCAACAATGACAAAAAAAATTGACTCTGTCCATCTTCCCCATCATCACTCCCATTGTGTTCTGGACCTGAGAGCATTGAGACATCAGCATGTCCCTTTCTTGGTACACTAGCATGCCCATACAGGAAGCATGCACAGCAAAGGACACCGCTGTGACTGGTGGTGACACTTCATGAGCTGAATGTGACTCCAGCTTGGCAGGGAGAGAGCCATGCCAGAGGGCAGCTGGAGGCCAGCACCTACCCGCTCAGGTGTATGCTTTCGGCTACTCGCTTGCAGAAGGTCAGTGTTTTCTTTCAGCCAGAGAAAAGGCAAAGCCCGGTGATGCAATGACAAGCACTGTAACAAAAGGATGCTCCTGCCACCATAGGGGAGTGATGAGAGCCCTGTAGTGTTCCTACACTGTCCAGGTAGCTTGCTGTTCCTCTCCACTGAGGCTCCTGGCAGCCACAGAATCACAATCAGCTAAAGAATTTTTATAACTAAATCTTGGAAACTTTGCACTGAACTATGAAAGAAAAGAGTGAAAAGCAGGAATGACAGGTGATTCTGCCTAACCTTGACAGGCTAGGAAATATCTCTTCTGGAGATGATTGCAGGACACCAGCCTGCTCAGGTACAGTAACCATAGAGGAACAGGCTGAGATCACAAGCATGGATTTGAACATGACCATGGCTCCCTAATTGGCTTGCAAATTGTCTAATTTGATGTCCCAAGTGTCTTGGAGCTGGAAACTCCTCTTACACCAGTAGTGCAAACTGGGAAGATTTGTACGGAAGCTGGGAGAGCAGTGGCAGCAGAACATAGGTAACACAGGATGATTCTTTGCTTTCTGTACTGCCTGCTCCCAGGCAGCCAAAATCTCCTCTGAAGACCATTCACATTTCTCTGTATCTTCAGCAAATGCAGGAAGAGAGGTTCTCTAACGAGCACAGTTCAGAGCTCTGACTCTTAAATTTCCAAAATATGTGTAGACTCTCTTGAACGAGTCCTTGTTAACCTTCGCCATCTGGAGACTGACTGAACTTTCTCAGCAAATATCAGGAGATCAGCTGTTTTCCAGTGGCTGCACTTAAGGATTAGGGTCAGTCTGGAACTGAAGGAAAATCTCATCCTGGCCAGCAAAGCAGCAGAACTGCCCGTGGTGTGGGTAGGTAGAGGATGAGAAGCAAGTGTTGTCTGAGCTCAGCCTTCAATTTGGGAAGTTCTGCAGAAGTTTAAAGCCTTATTTTTCTTTTTTTTTTTTTTGCAAGAGGAGGAGGGTTTCAGAAAAGTGTCAAGAGAACATGAGATCATACCATTGCATTTATTTATATACCAAACCTGGCATCTGCTGCGCCCGAGCTCGCTGCAGTCCTCAGCATTAAACATTTCATTAGCCCACAGCCCCTCTGGCAGTGCTCA
The DNA here is from genome assembly GCA_032353885.1 of Nothura maculosa. NCBI lineage: Eukaryota > Metazoa > Chordata > Aves > Tinamiformes > Tinamidae > Nothura > Nothura maculosa. The sequence goes on from JAUBOD010000070.1 coordinate 264,655, forward strand.
CACCCGCACACAGGCTGTTTAGCAGCCAATCCATCCATTTAATTTCTCATTAAACTTTAGATGTAATGAATTTTTTAGTGGTCAAATAAATAAAGCAGTTAAAATTAAAAAAGAAAAAAAAGAAAAGAAAAAAGCCTGGATAGCAAAGGTCTGGCCTTCCCTATTTTCAGCCTTTCATGATGCTGCGGTGAAGCCAACAAGTGCCTGTGCTTGATTGCTGGGTGAGCAGGTCTCCTCTGGGGGAGGATCTTCGGAAATACCATCCTTTCAGCATGAGCCGGAGGCTTTGATCTGAGAAGCCAGAAAACAGTCCCATCAACAAACATTTTATAGACGATAATGTTGGGAATCTTTAAAGGGATGGCTTTCCTTTTTTCTGTCTTTTTTTTTTTTTCAGGTGACTATTTCCAGTTTGTTAAGGCAATTATGCAGAAAATAAATAACCACCACCTACTTGTAGTCGAGCTGACAGAGCCTCAGATGATTAACATCTGCTACCATTTCAATCAGCTGAAAAGCAATGTTTATGAAACAGAACGGTGGCTTATGCCCATGCCCCAAAATGAATGGGTGCCCACTAGCATTGGCTGTGCTGTTCTGTGCTCTGGGCTCCATTATGCATTTGGATGGAGGAGCAGGATGAGTCGTGTTGACTTTCAGATAACGAAGGCCACAGGATGAAGGAGAGGCAGCAAGTGGTAGTCTCCCATGCTACCTCTAACATGGCTGTGCCTATGCTTCTGGCAGGACACCCTCCAAAAGAATCATTCTCATGAGTTTTTCAGTCACTTTCCAGGAGTGGGGACTAAAGATGGGGTCAGTAGGTCATGATAAGATCAGGAATATCCCAAAGCTGCCGAAAGTGAAGAAGCAGTAGGAGAAAGATGAGGCCTAGAGAAGATAAGTAATGACAAATGGAAACAGAGGCAGTGGAGAAAGGAAAGGAAAGGGGAAAGGAAAGGAGAAGGGGAAGGAAAGGGGAAAGGAAAGGAGAAAGGAAAGGAAAGGAGAAAGGAAAGGAAAGGAGAAGGTGAAATTAATGGGGAAGGAAAGGAGAAAGGAAAGGAAAGGAGAAGGGGAAATTAAAGGGGAAAGGAAAGGAGAAAGGAAAGGAAAGGAGAAGGGGAAACGAAAGGGGAAAGGAAAGGAGAAAGGAAAGGAGAAGGGGAAAGGGAGGAAAGGAAAGGAGAAGGGGAAGGGGAGGAAAGGAAAGGAGAAGGGGAAGGGGAGGAAAGGAAAGGAGGAAGGAAAGGGAAGGGAAAGGAAAGGGAAAGGGAAAGAGAAAGGGAAAGGGAAAGGTATGTCAAGTACCTGGACTGGTGCTAGAAGAAGAAACAGCATACAGAGGATGTAAATCAATTGCTAGAGCTTGAAAGGACAGAGGAGAAAGAAGATGGAGCAACAGAAAGTGTGAAAACACCCTTCCTTTAGAAGAGGCCCAGACACTCTTGTAAACTGAAAGGATGCAACCTCACAGCGAGGAACCATTAACAGTGGGAAAGGGAGGTTGAGCGCTAGGGAGGATGGAAACAGTGCAACGCACACACAAGTGGGAGGTGGAAATCTTCACAGCGGGAACCAGGATGAGTAAGGAAGTCACTCACGAAAGGTGGGTCGGGAGCAGTGGGTGTTTCTGAAAGCAAATGAGGTGCAGAGAAGACCTCTAAGACTATCTCCCTTTTGTTGTACGCCGCCAGCTTCTCTTTGCATTTGCCTTCGGAAAATTGTTTTATGAATAAGAATCAGGTCTGACATTGTACTAGTGAGGAAGGAAAAATGTAGATGTGTTAATGAGTCTCAAGCTTCAGGGTAAAAGCTCACACCTAGTCAGCTGGGACAGGATGCAATCAATCTGTCCTGATGATATAGATTTGCACAGTGGAATGCTTATTGGACTTTAGGTCTTCCCGTGTGATACCTGATCACTCACTTCCAGACTCTGGATTTGCTGGACTTCTGGTTTCTTAAAAATCTATGATTTATGGTATTTGTTATTATTTCTTATTTGGTTTGTCTTTAGGAATCAAGTTATATAGAGGGATAAGCATTTACCTCCCAGCAGGTGTGCGTGCCTACGTGCAAGTGTGATGCCTCGAAGGCAGCTCTGAGAGTCTCCACAGGTGGCTGCGTGCCTGGATCGTGGCTGCTTTCCAGCTTTGCTGGTTTGATAATTTACAAAAGCATGGATCCTCATTCCTACGAGCAAAGAGTCTAATAAATAAGTCAATAGAGATGTGCAGGGAATGAATTATCCAGGAGCTCCAAACAAGCTGTGGTTAATCGAATAAAGGCCCTCGCCGAGGCCAGCTAAGGGCTGCTCTTGCAGGAGTCCCTGCCAGTGAGACAGGGAAAGGGACTCTCCTGCATCAATGACTGAGCTCCAGCTCAGGAAGCCCCGGCATGTAGAAGAGAGAAAGCATCAAACAGCTGCTTTGACACATACTTAACATTTTATAGAGTTTGTGTAAAATAGCAAAAAGGAGGATTTTAAAATATTCATCTCCTGGGAAGGCAACCGGGTGGATAAAAGGCTCCTGATCCACAGGGAAGGAGGGGAGGAGATCAAGGCTGATGTGTGCCTCCTCTGACTGGTTAAGGAGATAGCAGGCATTGCTATTCTTGAGAGCACCCAAGGGTTCCTTGCAGGTGTTGAGGGTGAAAGAGTAAGGTAAAAGACTGGAACCAGTCACATTTGAGAAATGCAATAAATGCTGCCTAAAAGGCAGTGTTGCCACCTCCAATGATTAAATCACAAGTTTTATCCTTTATGAGATTCCCGTTAAGGTGCCAGCAACCTGGAGTCCTGTTATGAAGTGTAGTTCTCCAGCTATTTGTTACAAAGGAATGCTTTAAGCAGAAAAGAGCAGAATCGATAGCAGGTGCATGCAAGTCTGCTTATTTTCCACTCTCTAACCCAAATATCTTGATGCACTCTCAGTCTTGCTACATAGCAACAACAGGAAACCAAGAAGTGAGGAACAAACATACTCCATGTGCCCAAATCCACCCTTTGATATTACAGGTCAACCAGTCCTTTGCTGGGTTGCATTAGCAAAACTCACAGAACTTCCTGCTCCAGACCAGGCTGAGCTGGTCTCCCCTTAATCAAAGTGCTGAAAAGTGTGCAGGGCTGTGAGATACGCTGGGATGTTAAGGTCCAGACTGTTTCTCCATGCTGCTCTTCCAACAAAATTAACATTTAGACCCTGATGGCTCTGTGCATGGGAAAGGCTCATTTTGTTCAGGGTGCAGAGTGAAGGACAACAGTTCGAAGACAAAAGAGCTTCTGTCCTGTAATTTAGAGAACAATTCTTCCCCTTCCTTGACTTTGCAGACCAGGAACACCTAGACTGCCCTGTTGCTGGATCACTGGACAAGAAGATTTTCCCACATCCCTTTCCCAAATATAGTGAGGCATCTTTTCTCCTTCTAGCTCTATCTGCTATGATTAGTCTAAGTCCCATGACCTATGGTGATGAATATACTAAACATACATCTACCAGGGCATTCTCTCCCTATGAGACAATAGACCTCTGCAGCAGATCTGGTCCACAGAGATAAAATGAGTCACATAGACCAGAGGTGCCAAACTCAAGCTGGTGTTAGATTAGTTGTATCCAATTGCTGGGGCACAGGTGAAACAGTGAAGTGACCTCAGGGCTTGTCTACAAAAGGGTGCTATTGTAGGGGAATGTGGGGTGGGAATTTAAAGTGCAATGATGCTTCGAAGCCTGCCAGTTGTAGGGACACTGCTTGTACTGAGAACACTTTAATGACTGAATTTATTCCATTTATTCAATTTTGCAAGTGACTACTGAAAGTATAGTACCTAATGTCTTCCCTTTAGGTTGCTATTAATTTGTCTATATTTTCCAGAGTGTATCTGTGTGCCCCTGCTTTCAGAATGAGCTCCATGCACCTCATTTTCCAAAATGTTTATATTCTCATTCTCTGTTTAGTTTTACAGTGAAAAATATGAAAATTGTAATACAAAATTTCCCTTGGCAGTATTTGGTCTTGACCAAAAGAAAAAAATCCAGCGGGAATATATTTTAAACAAATACTTCTCTCTGCTGTGCAAGGAATGAAAAGCATCAACATGTAGAGGAAGGAGGAACATTTCATGGAAAGCAGGTACTGAAAGACTCTTAGGCTTGAGACAGAAAAGGGCTGCTATGAGCTCCTAGGGTCAGCACTGTAGCTAAAATTGGCATTTGTCACCCCTGTCCTTGGTATCCATCCCTTTTCCTAGATGATGGGGAAAGATCAAGGTGTTTGACTCATTCAGGAGAGGTGCCCTGGACAGGCCAGGTGTGCTGGGACTTCCGTGTCTCCTCTTACTGCCAAGGGAGGCTGAGCCACCTGAACAGATTTCAGTAACTAGGGTCTGGATAGTGGAAGTTAAATGAGATGAATCTTTCACCTACCAGAAGAGAGAGACCAGGAATAGGTCTGTGGAGTGGTACCCTTTTCTGAGCGATTGCATCTGCACGACTGGTGCACGACTTTGTTCTTTGCCTGTTTTCTTCCTCTGGAAGGATGAGGGTCAGATGGACCCCTAGGAGGGGGGAAATAGCTCCTGCCTTGAGTCTGCATGGTGAGAGAAGTTTCTGAATCACAAAGTCGGAGAAGGATCATGAAGAAGCCACAGCAGGGACCCAGGCTGTTAAGGCAAACATCTGGGCTTCCAGAGAAACAGAAGCAAAGTTTCCTAGGGACAAACTTCCCAGGAACAAAACTTTCGAGGACTGCAGAGTTTGCTGCAACTCAGAAAGCCACTGAAGTGACTCAAAGCCTGGAAGCAGGGATCCACTTGCAAGGACTCTGTAGGTGGGGGAGGGCCGTTAATGAGTCTTTTCATGTCTCTGCTATCTGATCTAATTCTATTCTGTCACTTTGATTTTTCCTTCTGTGTAAAAGTTAATGCATGTTATAAATAATACCCGTCTCTCTTGAGCTGAATGATCTTCTTTGGCGAGCTTATCTGGGGGAAAAAGGCTAGTCAGAGACATCTCAAAGTTGTGTCTGAAGCGGGATCATAACACAACAGCGCACACCATGTCACACAGAATTCAGTGCTGCTTTACAAGATGAAAAGAAGAGAGGGTGAGGAAAGGATGTAAATGCATGGTAGACCTTATGTGAAATGCAAAGGCCACCAGCCAAACAGCTCAGCCTGAAACCAGAGGTTAAGCTGGCAACAGTGGGACTGCACCAGGATGACCAGGCTTTGGAAAAGCGTTTCCTTGGCATGTGGGGAGGTAGTTAGGGACTGGCATTTGGTAGCAGGAGAGCTGATTGCAGGCTGCACCTGAAGAGCTTTGAAGGAGGACAGAAAACTTCTACGGGCATTTTTGGTTCCTGTAACAAGAAAGCATGGGGTTTAGTCTGTCAGGAAACAAACTCTTTGCTGTTACATGCTGTAATAATTTGCAAAATTATCCTAAAGTAGTGTTTTAGGGCCGTCAAACTAGTTATAAGCTCCTGGGGGAAGAAGATTAGGCCCGGATGGGATTAGTGGATAGTTTAGGTGGAGCTATGCCTCATGCTTGTTTACAGGTCTCAATCCGCTGACAGGAAAATGGGACAAAAGAGTTGCAGCTGGGGATGTTCTCACTAAGAACTAAGGGCTAAAAATTCACTGAGAAGAACAGCAGCTACACAATCAAGGTGTCACCTACACTTCTCAGTTCTGAGCTAAATCAGTAAGTGTGAGGGGGAGCCCTAACAGTGACTCGGCCACCTGTTGAAGGTGAGGACTGAATGGAGGAGTCAAGCAGAGAATCAACTCGACCAGAGGCCTAGGCCTCTGGGCTGGGAGCAATAGAGCACACATACTTGTGGCAGGAGGTTTTGGGTGAGTGAGTGGATAGATAGGCGCTCCTGATCACTCTTTCCATGTCAGTGAGTCTCTTGTGCTGGTGAGATGCCTCTGAATGAGAGTCCTGGTTGGACCTGCGTTTCCATGACTCAAACTAGAAGTCTCAACAGGCTTACCTCTGCCTTCTTGACATTGCTGTCTCCTTGGAGAAGAAGTATGAACCATGATGACTTCTGCATCTTGGAAACATTTAGCCAGTGTCTCCAGTGCTCTGCATCTGCTCTGAACAGGTGAGGGAGCTCTGCTGGTCTGTGTTTTCCTCTTGAAATGAGTGTGTAAGTCATCTCTGTTCACTTGGTACACTATGCTGCTTCTCTGTCCACTTCTGTAGTTTGCAGGTAATATTCCTGAGGGATCATATGGCCCTGCCCTCATAGCGTTATATAAATACTGCTTCTCCTATGCCTCTTGGTTTGACAGTCCTGAGCTTTGCATAGGGCTCCTGGCCTTTTCTTTGGCAGTCAGATCAGGCTGTGAACATTTAATTTGCTGCCCTGCAGTTATCACAGTTTTGTGTCTTCTCTGCTTGACTGCTTTTCTCTCCTGTTGACCGTCTGCTATTTTGGATGATTTTCCCCAAACTGTCCTGCCCTTTATTTATCGTGCCAATTTGTGTTTTGTTATTTTCTATACATACTTCAGAGCTTTTGCATGTGTTTCTCTTTCCCCTCTGGTGCTCATCACCTCCTTCTGTTTAGCATTATTTGCAGAATTCTTTACTGTAAACTCTTCTTTCAGCCTACTTCCAAAACAGTTTGCTGCCTGTCTGTCTGAAGTTACTTTTAGCAGCATTCTCCATGGTTTATAATAGAAGTTGGGCCCACCTGGAAGCTTTCTGAGCAAGTGACCTGATTTACTCATTCAGCCCATTTTTATGTTCAGATCATCACCCAATGGAAGCTGGATTTGTGGCATCCTCTGTTCACCTACAGAGCCACATGGATTGGATTGTCCTGAACTGCTTGCTAATGGAGAAGAAGGCTGTGTTTTGTGTTATATTTGATATGTGAGCTACTTTGTCATTACTGGTTTAAAATTCAGAATCTTTGTACAGATTCAAAAGTATGTTTTTGTTCTTTTTGGATACTCGGATTGTTTCCAGTTTCTCAGAACTAAGGTATTTACTGCTTTTTTTTTAAATTGTGATTTTTATTTCATTTTTTGTTTCCCCTTTCAGTCTGTTTCCCTAATGGCATTAAATGTATATGATCAGACTGCCTCTTTGTCTACCTATCTATCTACCTGTCTATATGTCTGCCTATCTCTCCTTCTCACTCTGACATCCCTTAAATTTTTTTAACTACTTAACTGATTGCAACTCAATTTGGGATTTGAGTCATCAAAGTTCATGCTTAAAGGGCTGCCATGTGCACTTGATAACTACCTGTTCCTCTTGTCCTCTACCATCAAGCCACCAGACATCCAAATCAAGCACACAACAGCATGCACAGCGGGGGCAACTTGCAGTATCTTCTTTCTCTTACTCAGTTGGCAGCTTAATACATGGAAAAGAGTTAGAGTATGTGCATGGACCTAGGGGAGGATCAGGACCACACGGCAGTCTGGAGGTACTGTCAAAGGAGGAATGCAACAGAGGAGATGAAGAAGACCCAGTGATAAAGATAAGACAGATGAAGAAATATTAGAAGTTATCTATAGAAAATAGATTTTCTTAATTCTGATGCTCACTGAATGATTTTCTTTCTACTTCCTGCCCTTTTATTTCTACTGAAAAGGGGAGGGAGGGCTCTGTGTGAAATACTGAAGAACTTCCTTTTTTCCTCCTTGAAAGGATGTGAAACTCAGTCCTAAGTAAAATGATGGGATCCTTACATTTTCAATCTGTCAGTGGAAGCCTATTTAACTGATTACTGTGACATATTTAAATTCGTTCATTCTGTTAATGCAAATACGTGCTATCCTTACAAGTGACCCAATGAAAAATATAAAGAAGCACAGATTGAACACTTGTTGGAAAGTCAGTCTAAATTGTAAACCAATCTATAAAGTAGTCTTATAACTATCAATAAAATTACAAATGTGGCAATCTGTTAATTTTCTTACATCGTAAATAAAATTTACATTATTCATATTCTCCTCATTTCTTCCATTCTTCAGGTAAATGACCCTTATAACCAAAATATTATAACTGCATAGCAGGCATTCCATTTTTCAGTAGGAAGGGAAAGGCACCTGAGCACAAACTCATGATTTCCTCAATGACAATGGTAATAAAATATTGACCAAAATTTCACTTGATTTGATTACTATGGCAGAAATGTTTCTATCTCTTGATGCAACAACAACAACAAAAATGTAGGGACATATTTTAACCTAACACTATTCCAAATTCCTATATACTCCTCAGATCCTGGATGCTTTAAAATAAATTTTCATCCATAGACTCATGTTATTTGATTTGAATTCCATCCTATCCAGATGTTTTTAAATACTGCCAATTCAACTTCGATTAGACTTTTCTTCCTACTTTGGACAGCTCATTTAAGAAAACAAAAAAGAAAATGTAGTAAATCAAGCCAAGGAGAGAGCTTAAAAATCACAAGTTTCTGTTGCAGATGTGATTGGAAGCTGATGTGCCTTCTTTATTCATAACATGAGTGTTTGAGCTCCTCAGCGCAGAAGTATTATAGATCGGTTAGCTGAGAATATTCACTGCAGCCTAAGTGAGGCAGGTGATACAAAATTGTGACTATGAAGCTTTCTCCTCTTTGACTATTCTGAAGGAGAAGGGATCTGGGCCTCCACTTTAGTCCTTGGCCCTCTGAAGGTCGATGCAATTAACTGTCTCACTTGCACACCTGACTAACAGATCAACCTGCTCCAGCCTTCTGAGCACTCTGATAAAGTCAATTTTTAGTATTACAAGGATGAGAGACAGAGTAGGTTCATTTGCCCTTGTGCTTTCTGCTGCCTAGCTTCCATCAGAGGCCTAACTTCTTCAACTACAGAAGAAGTTCCTATGAGAGGAGAATGCCGAGGAATTTGAAGTCCTTTTTTCTGTCAGACTCGCCCTAAAACACCTCTGCCACCCCAAATCTCATCCTGCTTGTTTTTGGCCAGCTGCATGAGACTCATAGGAACTGTGGCTAATTGGACCTGTGCTGGTTGGCCTGCTGGCCACTCCAAGCAGGTCTGGGTTGGGCTGCTTCTGCCAACGTGGGGACACTAACAGCATTGATATATTTTACTAAGCTTCAGATTTTCATGAACGTTCACGTCTTGGAGACCTCCTCCCTTGTCCCGAAGTGACTAAAGTTACTTGTACAAAGGGGCCAGCAGACAGTTGTGAAGATGAGACGGCGTGCTCCAAGGCTTTGTTCTTTATGAAGCCAGGCTAAAAATGATTTTTTCTCAGTGCAAACAAGTTCAAATTCTTTCTCAGAGCTCTTTGATGATCATCATTTCCTTATTTTATGATGCTTTATGCTCTGTTCCCAAAATAACAAATTTTCTAATGGAATCAGTTAGACTATTCTGTCTCACAGCTGCTACCATAATCCAGCAGGGTTTCTTCTAACTCTCACCTCATGTATTTGAATTTTTTTTTTGCACAAGGCATAAAGATCTCTCCTTAGCAGCCCAGAGGACAGTTCCTCTCAAACTGGTAAGACACTGGTACGAATTTGTTCATTCTGCATCATTTAAGGACTGCTATTTTATTCCCTTTCCATTCATGTTTCAAATTGAGAAGTGCCAGGGCCAACGTCTCTTTTTATCCCTGAAAAGACGGAAAACAAAAACCATTTTCTCAGCGAGCTTCTTGATCATTATTTCCTTTGAGAAGCCACCATCAAGGTGAGATAATGAGATCTGTAATGTGAGTTGCAGTTCTGCTTTGTGCATGCATCGCTGATGGAAAATACCACTGGGTTCTGCCATTCAGCAGCCCCTGCCAAGATCCATCTAAGCTGGCAGCTGTTTCACACTCTGGGTGTTTCCTACCTTGTGCCTGAGTGATTGGGGTAGAACCAAGGGAGCAGCCTCTGTAATGAACCAGAAACCAAGAATTTCTCTGACTGAAGGATATAGTTTGTCATTGAAAGCTTTCAGGAGGACAAAGTTACTTAACAGTTACTTCTCCATAAGTGAGTCGATGAAAAAAATCAAGTTTTATCCAGAGAGACTTATTATAAAATGAGTGGCAAGGGGGCAAAATCATTCAGAATGGGTAAAAAGGAATTGTTTCGGAAAAAATAACACAGAACTTCTCAACACAGGGAATTCCTACTGCTGGGTTGATAGCTCTGACATTTAATGTGTTGGAGAGCAGGAGGAACATCTCTCTTGTGGGTCTGACCTTCTCATCATTCTCTTTTAAAGAAGTTTCAAATATTGGAAGTTGATGTTTTTTGAATGAACATGACATCTAATCAAAATGTGGAGATTTTAAGTGAGCTTTATTATGTGGGACGTGTAAGTGCAAAATAGCTACTCAGCTCTGTCTTCTCAATGCCTTTTTGTACCAGGGCTTTTATTGAAATTGTCTTGTAAAAGCTCTGCTGCGGTTTTTTTTTGGGTTCTGCTTCCCTAGGAAGCAAGACCCAAATATTTAACATTTGGATTGGTTCATATGTCTTGCACAGAGCAATAAGGCTTACAGTTGGGTCATTTGATTTTATGGAAAAATATGTAGAAGTTGAGAATATTTAACTGCATAAACCTTGTTTATTTTATTGGTATATGGAATGGATAGTTTTCCTGACTGGATGTTGCTAGGCTGTTTCCCTTTATCTTTTCTATCTAGAAGCCTAAATAGATGCTGTCAAAATCCTAGTTTCTTTAACTGCCCTAATTTCCAGCTCTTAAACTCTATTTCCTCTCTTAAAATTGTGCATTAGAACCACTTTTAAATTTGAATTTGCTTTCTACATACAGGAAAAAATATACAATTTTTACTCAATGATACAGTGCACATGGTGCTATAGGCAGCTTGTGATGCAACTTTTTTACTGAAAGCATTTACAAAATTGGAACTTTAACTTTTTATGCCTTAGGTGTTCTAATTTCAATTACTCTGACAAGAGGAAAGGGCTGGAGTGGCTGACCAGAAACACAGAACTGGCCCTGGCTTCAGAAGCTTGGTTGAAGCAGGATCACTAGTGTCTCTAATAAGGTATTTGTGAGGGCAAGAGCTGCTTCTGTGCCCTTTGCCATGTGCTGACACCCACGCCGGGTGTTTTCTCATGCATTCAGCTCTATTATTTTTCTTGGGCAGGAATGCTTGGGGTGCTGGACCCATGCAAGGCACCAGTGCTTATCCCTCCGTGATTTCTCTTTCCTTGGACCTGCACAAAGATTCTGGCGAGCTTTGGCCATTAACTGTATGTCACTTTTGCGTGGTACGTCTTGCATTCCCTCTTGTAATTCTAGGCATTGCCAGAGCCTTCTGCCTTCCCCGATTCAGGAAAAGGTGGGATGGCAGGGAGATCACACACAGCTTTCCTGTGTCTCAAGTGATTATCTGGTTTTACCTGATGCTAGGCTTGCCCTGGCTTTCTTACCCTCAGATTATATTTGAAAACTGTTGTTCCCTTCTGCACCTGATGCTTTAATAAGTGCTAAGGGCCACCTCCTACTCTCACCTCCATATATATGGTGAGAAGAGGCTGTGTGGATATGGTCAGGTTTACTGGGTGTGTCTGAGATGAGGAACAGAGCTGCTTACTTTCCAGCTTAGCCATGCAGGTTTTTTTTTGTTTTTCTGTTTTGTTCATAGGTGCACAGCCATCTGCCCCTCTACTACAGAGCTGTCTGCCATCTGTCCTAGGAATATAAAATAGCTGTAAACTCCAAATGCTCGCAGGCTGCAGAGTTAACAGCTGAGATGCTATGGAGCATGCTGAGTAGGAGGCACTGGTTACTGGTTTGCCCTAGGAGTCTTCAAGAGGGCTAGAACCTTCCTGAAGCACCTGGGCACATTTAGACCAGGAGAACAGACCGAGATCCTAACTGTGGCTCTGCTTTCCCTGGGAAGAGCTATCTCTTTGTTCCAACCGCCTTTCTTTGCCCAAGAGCTGGCCAGCAAACGTAGGAGGTCTTAGCACTTATCTCAGCTCCCAGCAGTGTTTTTCTTGATTTTTTTTTTTTTTTTTTTTTAGGTTCCTGGAGTTACAAGTATTTAACTTGTCTCAAGCAGTGTTTGCAACTCTGCTGTGTTCTGTGGGGCATGTCCATGGATAGCAAACCCTGGCAAAGCTTGTCACCCTTTTGCTGGCCTGCATCCATCTCCCATTATGCAGGTTACCCCCATGTTTCTCCTGTAGGTATCTGTGTGTCTCCATTCCCACCCAGGCAGGAGAGGTCTGATCAAGGGCGTTGTCAATACAACCTTCATGAAGGTGTCTCTGCTGCCTCCCAGGATGTTGATGAGGGCTTCATTGAAACAGGACAGTTCTCTTTGCTCAAAAAGGCAATGATAGCCTTGCTATACTCTTTTATCTTTACAAAAACAAATAGTTTTGTCCTACCTTCAATCAAGCACAGGCAACACCCTAAAGACTTGTGTTGCTTCACCCTGCTTTAGATGAGAGGTGACATTAGCTGCTCTTTCCTGACTTTATCCAGTCCCAGGAGAGAGGACTGTCCAGTGACACTGGCCTCTATTCAAGACAAATCCTGGCTGAACAAAAAGGGAGAGAGCAGCATTCCTTTGACAGGGCTGTTCATCTGAATGTCTGAAAGGGCTGAACAAAAAAAATGGTAATTAATGCACACATTTTTATCAGAGATAAAATACAATAAACTCTTTTTATGTCTCACACATCAACTCCCTGCAAGTCACCAGCCAACCAAGAGACGGAGAGTGAGGTATCATCTTCAGTCTTTATTTATGCTTTTTTCAGTCCTTTTTGCTCTTCTACTTGTGGGTAAGGGACCAGATAGTAAAAGTTGTGCCCTGTTCTGTTTCCCCACTCTGTTTCAAGGTGGTAGGGGGTCTGAGTGTGCCACAGCATTTTCAGAGAAACAAGAAACCATTCCTAAAAGCCCTTAGTTGCCTGCTGGGAATGCAGCAGAAGGCTGGTTTCTAATATAGATAATAGCTTCGTGAGCCTAAAATGTTCGGGACAAAACTCTTTCTTCACAGTTTTACTCCGTGGAGGGCTCTTTTTCACCTAGTTTCACTCCTGGGGATTTTAATAGCTCTGGTCCTGATCTCTTCACCATCACATGAATGGCAGCTGCAGGAAGAACCATAACATTTTAATTGACATTTGTGTTTAGAAGCTCAACTATAATTAGAGTCAAGTGAATCATCTGCAAGAATTAATTCAGGCAGCTCTGCCTTCTCTTTTTTTCTCCCTCTTACTGAATTTTCTATGAAGAGGTTGCTACATTTGCAAGTCCACTCCTCATTTAGGTGTAGTCACACTTTTTTTTTTTTTCAGGAAAATTGCTCCAGGTGTGTTAATGGTTTTCCAGCAGCCAATGGCAGTGTTCAGTTTTCCCACCATGCTGGTCATGATGTGAGTCATGAGTTGCTCTTCATAGCCCTTGATTATAATCAAGGTTCCACATAGGGAAGCACTGCAATGACATGCATGTGAATTTTGAAACCAGGTATAGAAATGTGGTTTAAGCAAGTGTGAGAGGGCTGTGATCAACTAGTTGCTGTGCCGGGAGAGAACACAGAACCTCTGGGCTCTGTGGAAGGACCCTCCCCAGGAACTATGGCCTATGAACTGCTTATTCCACATGCACACAACACTTTTGAAACCAAGGCCACTCTTACTGTACAGCCTGCTTCTTTCCTACAGACAGGAAGAATGTCCAACCTTATAACATCTTGAAGCATTTCTCCAACCATGGCTTCCTACTCAGTGACATGAGTTGTGGACCTCTGTGACATCTATGTTGTGAACCTTTACTCTCAAGTTATGGTACTGGGGTGGACCTGTCCATTACTGGAGTGTCTGGGATGGACCACCCATCTTCTTGAATCCCTGGAGCATAGTGTGGTGCAGACACTGCCTGGCTTTTGTCTCCACCAGCCAAAGCCAACTTCTAAAAAGTGCATGAGATTTTGGCTGTGCAAACATTGTGAATCCTTTGGGAATGTGGTGAATCATAAACTGTGTTTGTCATCATTGCCTGAGCCCTCCAGGCTATGAGGGTGGGACTTTGGCCAACAGCCATGTCATGAGTAAACTGTACAACTGGCAAGTGCAGTGAAAGGGGAAGCCCTGATGCATTTGCCTATTGGTGCCTGTGACTGGTAATAGGACAAGACACCAAAGTCTTGATATCCCTGCTGGCAGCTTTAGACTCTGTAGAAATTGCAGGCTGGGAGGCAGGCCAAAGAGTCTCACTATAAAGCAGAGGACCATCACATCAGTGTGATGGTAAAGCTGAGGAGAAGCAATGGTAAAGCTGGGGAGAATAGAGGACCAAGGCTCTCTACCACTGAAGGACATTTAATTTATACTTTAGGCTCTGTAGTTTCATTCCATCTGTCAGAAGCAACTAGTTCTGGAAGTTTTACAATAAAAATGCTAAATTTCAGAAGGTAGAGGAAATGTCCAGGATGGAGAGGCCTTAATTGTCTGAAAGTGAAGGATATTGAACCTGGGAATTAGGCTGGGAATGAGAACTCCCCTCACTGTTGGTGAAAATAGATCAGCCAAAGTTTTCTTAAAAGAGCTGTGCCTACTTATCGGTTTTGTCTTCACAGGAAGGGAAGATTTGGAGGCTCAGTCATTCAGCTGTGGCTGTCAGCAAGACAGTCACTGAGAAGATGGTGATGTGCTATGTCCATCAGGTTCCTAGCATCCAGAGGAGCAACCTAGGAGAGGAGGAATATCTAGTCCAAAAACTTGGAAGTGGTCATAGGAATGCTATGGTTATGGGCAGGAAATGTAGCATAACCCATCATTTCCTTGAGCTCAGAAATGAGTTGTTTTCCCTGTCAACTTCTCAACTGTTTCTGTTTATTTGCCTAAAATAAGTGACAATTTCAGCCATTCATTGGCTTTAAAAAAAAAGAAACAAGGAAGAGGAGGCGATGAGATGTTTGTTTCATCTCAAAATTTTTAGTCTCTCTTCCCAACTCTCATTATTCAACTCTTGAAGTGAAGCAAAACACGTTCACAATGAACTTGAACTCAGTCCAACTCTTCTGTTCTGAGGGAGATTTTAGTCAGAAAGCTCTTGGGGACTGCTGAAGAGGAGGAACAGTTTTCCTTGATTCCTCACAGGGACAGTGGTTCCTCCTGCACCAAGTCCTCCCTCTGCGCAGCTCCTGTGTGATGCCTCTTCTCTGTCACGGGCAGCCTGGAGCAATCAATCAGACAGCCTGGAGAAATGGGGAGCTGTTTATCAAACACCATCTTTCCACATGACTGTCCCGTATACTCTGCCACAGTCAAAGGGAACAGAGCCATGCTTTTTTTCTGGATAATTTTAATGAATAATTTTCTTATATAGACTTTGATTCTTTAACATACCATTTTTACATTTCTAGGCATTTCTGTTTTAAACTTTGTTTTTGTGTATTTAAGTTTGTTTCTTCATGAGATGCTGATGCAAGGCCCACTGAAGTCAAATTTTCCCAGAGTTATTGCTAAGTCTGTGTAATGTTAACATGGCTTCTTAAATGTATCGTGTGCCTTTCATCCAGGAAGAAAAATAAGAAAGTGCTGACTATTTTTTACTTTTTATTAGCTTGCTCTTAGTGGGCTAGGTAGAGAAACAGCAGTTTGTATTCTCTACCTTTCTCTAGTAGAAAAGTTGCAAGTAGAATCTAATCCAGTCTAATCTATTTAATCTAATCTATCTATGTGATAACCTTGCTTGGACAATCGGCCACAAAGTGATAGCAGAGAGGACATGAAGTTCATCTGTCAAATAGCTGAAATGACAAAAAGGACAGAAACTGAAATGCATTTATTAATTGATGTATTTTTGATTGAAGTTAACTGCTATCGATCATCTCAGTGCTTAAATGAACGAGGCTTATAATCTAAATGCTGAACATTGATACACTATGCAGCTTCCTCTTCGATCTGATGTACATAGGCAAAGATATTTAGCATGCCTTTGCTTGAAAATCAATAGTGTGATCATATTACACAATATGAGGCCCACCTGTAACACTTTCATTAAGATTCACAGCACACTGTAACCGCAATAGAGAAATTCATTGGAGGGACTCTCAGTCACCATCATTTTGTGGGATTCATGCATGTATGTCTGTGTGTAAAATTAAAAGAAATAGCTACTATTTCAAAATCATGTTATACCAGCCAATAAGCAGTTTTCTGTTTTATATTAAAATCTGTTGAAATGTATTTTTAAAAATTCTTTTACATCTTCTCAGCGAAGTTGCTGTAATTCATTTTATAGAGATTTTATATTGCACCATATGCTTTCAAACCGTATCTGTTTTACATAGTTAGCATAACCATGTGATAAAATTAGAGCAAGGTCTTGATGTGCTGTCCTGTCACGGCACTTTGCCAGCTCGTATCCAAGCTTTGAATTCGCTGTGGGCGGACTGGTGCCTGCACCGTAAAATTTCATAGCAGGGTCTTTAATGAGCAATAGGGACTGCTCTGCATGTGGATCTTGGGGGTGGAACCAAGCAGCAAGAGGAGAACAAGACAGCTGGTCCATGAGGGTCTTCTTTGTGAATATATTGCCTGGCCACAGCCACACAGCAGGATGCTGGGCTTACATTTTTTAATGCTCTGAAAGGAATACAGCCTTCCCACTCAGGTGCCTCTGTGTTTTCTGTTCATGCTCTCATCTAGCATGCCCTTCAGCAACAGTGTTGAAATAACTCTTCATCTTTCGTCTTCTTTCCTCCCCCTTGATCTTCCTGAAGAGTATTTAACCAAAGCTCAACAGTCCATTTTCTGTAAAACTGCTTGGAAAAGGTCATTCCTACACCGTAGCTGCCTCCAAACGTGTTTGTTTATTTATGTGGATTCTTTTGCAAAGTGGCTAAAGCATTTAAATTCTCCCTTGGATATTTTCTCAAATGCTGCCTCCATGTTGTGTCCCCTCTGGATTTTGGTGGTTCGTGTGTGTCACAGGCCCATGTCACAGCAAAGCCACAACTTCAGAACTGCAAGAGATGCGTTGGCTGCATGCGGTTAGCTTTGATCTGCAGAGCGACTTGCTACTGCGCTAATGGGGCCCTTGTCTGTTATATTATGAAAGATGCCCAACCATTTCCTGGTTGGGGATGAGATCACCTTTCAAGCTTAGTTGCAAGTCAAGCACTTTATGTTCCCCAGTGGAAGTTTTACTTTGAGTGAAAAAAAAAAAAGCTGTGTTCATGTCTTTTGCAAATACCTCATTTCTCTAAGAGCAGCTTATTCTGAAGAATCCGATCTTTGAATTTTCTCATTTTACTTA
This sequence comes from Nothura maculosa, assembly GCA_032353885.1. Lineage (NCBI taxonomy): Eukaryota > Metazoa > Chordata > Aves > Tinamiformes > Tinamidae > Nothura > Nothura maculosa. The sequence continues at coordinate 281,912 of JAUBOD010000070.1, forward strand.
GTTCATTTGCCTATAAAGCTGCTAAATATGATTCTGTACATTTCCCCTGTAAATACCATCATTTCAGAGCAGACTAGATTTGTATCATGTATCTGTCTTTCTATCTATCGATCTATCCATCCATGCTTCCATCCCTCTCTACCTATCTCTATCCCATCTTTAGGGGTGACTAAACACTTCCCAGGTAAATTAAATGTGCATCGGTATGGAGACTCATTCATTCACAACAGCTGAGCCCACTAAAAGCTGATTCTTGCCATAAAAGTCATTTGATGCTGTGGGTGAATTACCAGTCCTTGTAAACACTGTGCTTCTAGATGTAATTTATCCTAATTTAGCTCTTGTTATTGTCTTGTGTATTGTCTCTGAATAAGCCAATCTTGAAAATGCAGTCTCAGATACAGTAATGCATACTGAATGCCCACAGTAGAATTAACCTGAGTGTTTGCAGCTTCTCTTTTATACCTGATGATACCACTTAGGAAGGATTTTTTCTTTTTGTCTGAGCTAGCACATTCTTAAAAAACACTGTTTTCAATGGCTTTAGTCCAGAAATGTTATTTTTGGGGAAAAAAAGGAAAGTTAACAACGTTTGATAGTTGTCTAGCATTTGGACAACTGTTATTTTTTTCTGACAATTTTTAGAAGCAAAGTATAAAATGTTTTGAGAATGACTTTCCTATTTCCTATCCAGTCCCAGAATTTCTGCTGTTTCTCTCAGTGCAGAGACCTGGGACCCTCAATAGTAGTAGTCCTAGCCTTTTCTGTGAAGTATATGCCACAGCAGATGTTGCAATTCCATATATTAACATCTTGCTCACCCTAGTCATTAAATTACTATATATGTGCTACTTCTTTCTCCCAGGAAGTGACACTCACATATATTGCCTCATTGGCCATTAATTATTCCTATCGATTATTGGCATCTTTCCAAACGAGATTTTCCCAGAGCTTGCTATGAGGCACTATTGCTTAACCCAAAAGGGTTCAATGGGGTGCCTTTTGCCAAAGATGTCTTGTTCACTTTGCATACCCTACAAGGAGGCCCAGAGCTCACCCTCTTGGTTTTGGGATTTCATGAATGGAAATTCTCCCTATTATAATTCTCCTTACCATAAGACACAGGTTTGGGAATTTCAGCACTGCTCCCACCTCTGTCTTCCAAGTGAAAATTGACTTTTTTTCTCAAAAGCAGAAAGGAATGGAAACAAATCAGATTCATTTGATTGGTACTCCAAGTTGCATGTCTATTTACACAGGTGTCCCGATGGGTTTTCAATGACCTTGCTCTTGGTGCATTTATTCTCTGAATTAACTTCTGGAGCTTGAAGTATTTGCAAGGGGGAGGATCCTGCTGCACCTTTGAGCATTTGTGGGGTGGATATAGCCCTCAGCATGTGCTGGGAGGAGATGCTGCCACATTGGGAATGACTTTCTAAGATAAGCCTTTCAAGACTCTTTTGGATTCACTACCTTCCTCATTCTGCAACCCATCAGCAGACGGAAACGGGATATTTTCCTCTTTATGCAGAGATGCTGTTGAGTTGCTGGCTCCCAGAGCAGGGCTGCTGAGCAGCATGCTGGCGTTGCTCCCGCACCAGAATTCCCTGAGGTTTCCTATTGCTTTGGCTCCCATCTCACAATTGAAATGATTTTGCTCTGCCACCATTGACCTTACTTAAGTGACACTTAAAAAAAGAACTGCAGCCGGTAATTTGGAGATTTTGCTGCTGGTTATTTACATGTGTTTATTCCTGAATGTTACCCTGCTGCTCCAGCTTAAGAAGCCAGTGCAAATGAAGAAATTAGCAAAGCAAAATGTATGTTCAATTTCCGCCTCATGCAGTAATGCAGGGCCATGCAGGGATACAGCGTGACTGCAGCAGGGAGGGAGCACGCGCGCTGCTCCTTTCACTGACCTGGGCATCACTAGGCAGGGGGTTGTCACCAGGTCAAATCCAGCACGGATTGATGCCTCAACTCGGTGAGGCATCCAGCACGGTGAAGGGATACCAGCTAGTTTCCCATTGCTCCTGTTGCTAAGGCAACTCCTTCTTTTGACTGCCAGAGCTGTGATCTAGAGCCGTGCTGAGACACAGCTAGTGGGATAGTGGGAATAATGAGGAAACTCTGTGCTGTGAGGGTGCTGCATAAACCTGAGAAGGATCCAAGGACCAAAGCAGGTCTAGGGTGCACAGAGGCAGCATTCAGTGGGTGGATGAGTGCAGAGGGGCTGTGGAACATGCCGTGTGTGGATGGTAGGTGCAAAGGGACTGTGGGCACTGATGTATCTTCCCATGGCTGCTCTTTGCATCCACACGGAGAACATGGGCTCTGGGGCTACATGTGAGTGGATAGGGATGGCACTGTGTTGGTTTGAAGAGGGGACAGAGTCCCCAGACAGCATCTCATAAGGGGAGTCTCTATGTTTAGGATCATTCTCCTTGGGGCACCCAAGGTTGGTATGTCAGAGATTGACCAGTAAAAGAGAACATCAGCTATACCTTGGGCTTTTGGAAGAGATAGACCTGGAGGTCTCAGAGCTGCGGAGCAAGATTCTGAGGGCATGGGGATGTGGAGCCTCCCTTGTGTCCATGGACAAAGAAATCTGTTGAACTGTGGATTCTTTGGGAAGGTGGCTCCATTGCTAGAAGACAGTTCAATATTTTCTGCTCGGGAAAGACTCCAGCACTCCAAGTCCTGGAAGGTTCCTCACTGACTTGGTTTTTACATTATAGCTTCTCCTCAGGGCTTCTGTAAAGACACTGTTTTGGGGAAGATGCAATGGAACGTGCTTTAGTTTTCAGAAAGGCTCTTACCTGGGCTTGGCATTCTGTACCAGGAGCTTTGGCTTATCTGGATGAAGCACACAAGACTTCACCTCAGTTCCAGGTACAATCTATAGGGAAGCTTTTAAACCTGCATGTTTTAAAGTACTTCTATCAGATCTTTTTTTCTGATCTACTCTCAGCAAGGAATCCCACACATGTGATTTTATGGCTTCAGGTGCCCATATATGTTAAAAAAGAGAAAACAGATGCCATTAAAGCAGTTCTGATAGTTGACAAAACAGTCCACTTTTTTGTTTACATCTGGCTGAATCTTCTGACTGACATTTTTCAACACAAAATGTGGTAGAGGCTATTCATTTTGATGCTGTATTTGATTTTTTTAAAGATATTCTAAAGAAAGTATTGAATTTAAGCTCACAAGTTTTCTGTAGTCATAAAAAACGACTTCAGAATCTCCAAAAAGAATCCCAGAATCTCCAAAATAGAAGAAACCCAGAATCTCCAAAATAGAAGAAAGTCACTTTATAACCTTTCTTCATTGCCACTAAGACAGAAAACTTGTGACAACCTTGCTTAGACTCATTCTACCACCCAGATTGAGCAATGGTGCCTTGTGAATTTAGAGTTTGTATGTTTACATTAGCAGGTCAGAATGATGAATTTTGGTTGTATTATTGAGTGCTTCCTTGGTTGTAGATTCATTCACGAGCTGATGCTTAGTTCTGCAAATGGATTCATTATTCATATGGATTTTTAAGTGCAGTTAAGTCGTTTTCATTCTCCAGGGTTATCAAAAGCTGTTTGTTGACTGATTCTACTCATTATTCACCACATGCTATAGGTCACTTGGGATAATTTTGTCCCCCTTACTGGGTTATTGAGTCCTTTTAACTGGAGAGCAAAAAGATGAAAACCAGATACAAATGCCTTAAGTGTCTAAAAGTAGTGATCCACATGCAGAGAAACTATTGGGTTAGTGGTGACAAACACAGCAACAACAACACAAATAATTAAAAATTAAGTGTTACTTGTTGATATGCATTTGAGGGTTCAATCAAGATTTCATGTTTTTTCAGCAGTTACAACAATCAGAAACATAGTTTTAGTATAATCAAAAATTGTCATGATAATTATATAAATTCAATAGGTGGGGCTTAAAAAAATACTGTTACAATTAGACTTTTAAGGAAAGGCAGGAGAGTTATAGACATTCCTGAGAAAGCAAGCAAACAAATAAACCATCTGTTAAAAGCTGTGACTTCCAGAATCCAGCCTCCTTTCCCCATGCACTCATGTCAGGTAAGGAAGCATCCTCACCAAGCCGTCCAGCTGAAGAGAGTATTTCATGGGTTCTCCATGGCTTCATCAGAGACACTCCTGCCTATCAAAGTGAAAGGAGAGCTGAGCCTGTGTGCTTTAAACAAAGCAAGGTCCATTTGTATAGAAAAGAGCTGCTGTGCAAGAGAGAATGGTTTATTATTGCACTTTGTGGAACTCCATTCATTCAAAGCCCATGTGACTCTGGCCACAGCCAAGTCAGTTTGAATTAATTTTTCAAGTATGGCTTTGTGGGACAATGCATCAGATGTTTTAATAAAACTCAGGCAGGCTGCAGCTACTGAGGCCCATTCATGCACTAATTAGGGACTTCTATTAAAAATAATAATAATGAAAGAAGAAAACCAATATTTTTCTGTAATGTCTCTTTTTGGTGATTCTGACACTCGCAGTTCCATCCTCCTGGATGTTTATAAATTCCTGCCTTTAGTATTTAACACATACTACATTGGTTTACCCAGGATTAGGGAGATATTACAGCTAGCCCTGTGCCAAGAGCACTGTTTTGCTTTGTTCAAGATGACTCTCACATCTGCTTTGTTTCGCTCATTCTCGATTTTCCTTTGCTTTCTTGTGAAATTACATTATTTTCTCTTATTCCTTAAATAAAGCCTGTGGCCCTCAGCGGGTGTTTCAGCTGGATCCAGTGCTTTGCCCATGTTCTGCTTTTGTCCTACATGCTTATTCATCATGGTCAAGAGCCATCACTTGTCTTCTTGCTTAATCGGGCTTGGGACTGTGGATGTGACAGGTTTTTCTTCACCTGATTACAAGCATCCCAGTTTGCCAGAGCTTACTTGTAAGACCATTCAGAGGATGATCTAGGCTTTGGGGCTCAGCTGGACCCAATGTGGGTATCTGATCCATGGAGATTATGCAGAATTTCTTCTCATGGCCCCCGTCTTCCATGCTCCATACAAAACCCATAGACATGTCCTGGGATTGCCTGGGATTGGCCATCACCTGGACACATATAGCATGATACTGGGGCAAATATTTCAGTGAGGAGTGAAGCAAAGAGTCTGAGATGGCCAACAGGAGGATTTACCCTTCGGTACCTAGCACCATAGAAGTCAATGCCTAGCTGACTTGACTGTTTTCAATAAGAGCATTCATCTTATACACACACAAACACACGCATGGAGCTTCACATTATCTTGCAGGGGAGCTTCACATTATCTTGCTCATAGATTCAGATAAAACAGAATTCTGTACTTACCGGGGAAACACAAATTCTGTGTTCCTTGCAAGATGCAGTCTTTGAAAGAATCAGCTAGTTGGTCAAGACATTGCTGTTTTAACTCTTGCCTTCCTGGATTATACCGGTTACATTTGGAATAAGTGGTCTATATTAGCCAACTTGCTAGCTGTGCAAATAGTGTGCTGAGTTTAGTTCTTTGCTGTGCATCAGGCTGCGTTGCCCACTTTCCCCATTTTGCACAACCCAGAGATTTGGGTTTGGATAGACACAATAGACAATAGACTTTACACCTATAGACTTTACAATAGACTTTACACCAATTGCTGGAACAGTGCACTTACTTTTTTTTTTTTTCCCAGGAAAGCAAGTGATTGTAAGAACCTCACACAGTAATTAACACAGAAATTATACTAAAACTCAAGGGACTGGAGCCTTTATTTGAGACGATAAGTTCTTAGTAACACTCATTAGGAAAGTAATTGAGCTCCTCATTCAAAGATCTGATTGTGTGATGAAGCTGAGCGCCAGGAGTTTGTTTCTGTCTGCTGCAGCAAAGAACCATGAATCCTGTTGCTCTTATGCTCTGACACAGGCAGGTTTTTGTGCTTGTCAGGGCTCCCCTCTGTCCTGGGAAGAGATATGGAGGGAATCATTTCCTGGGCTCTCTAAACATCTACTCTTCCATCAATAGGTAGTAAGTTAAGTGGCAAGTGAGCAGAGTCTTAGTGGGCATCATGCATCTCCTTCCACGTTGTCACTGATATCACCTTGACTCCCCCAAAGCTCCTACTGGTGATCCTGCTCCTGCATGAATCTGGGGCTCTGTCCTTTCCTCTCCATGTCCTTTTCTCTCCTATGTGCCCTGGGTCAGCACTAGCCCCCACCAGACCTGCTTGCAAACATGCCTGCTCACCAAAGCAGAAGTCTTAGCAGAATTCTAAGCAGAAGTCTTAGCAGAAGTCTAACTTAGCCCAAAGTCTGGGTAGTTTCCTGTTGTCTGGGTAAATTTGTGTCTCTGTGCACCTGGGCACTGTAATACATTGAAGAAGCGTCACTGGAGAAGCATGAGGAAGGAGCAATGGAATGAGGCTCTGGTTCATTTCAGCTGCCCGTGAAGCTGAGAAGCAAGTCTTGGATTGGCCCTCAGGTGTTTGAATGCTTCCTCTCCTGTCCTGCACTATCCCACTGAAGTCTCTGTGTCAGTAGCTTCCTTTACACCAGAAGGGTGTTGAAAAACATGTCCTTCCCTTGCAGATCTTCTCCCACCTCCATGACAGAGCCATCCATGGCCCATCAGGCACTTGTCTGAACTGCTTGGTGTAAGGATGCACATTCAGCTCTCAGCAGTTCCGGCATCCCCATGCTGATTTACCTTGAAGACACTCATTGAAGTTATCTATCATCTACCCTGTGGGATTTTCCGTTCCCAGATCTGCCAGGTTCCTGACTGCCCCACAGTTGTTGCCCTTACTCCCTGGCAAAGCAGGGCAGTGTGACACCCATGACATGGTGAGGTGGGCACTTTGATGTGCAACAGCAGCTGTCCCATGCATCACTGCAGGTGATACTCAAGAGATATATTTCCCCATCCCAATGCTGTGAATCCAAAACACTCTTTGCTGCAACATGCAAGCAAACATCTGGGTTGTGGGCTCTTTGCAGTCCCACTGAGTCTCTTCCTATTGATGTGGACAGGGTCGATGTGGTGACGTGGTGGCAACAGGGGACACCCACGTGGCTGAGAGACCTCCAGTGGCAGGTGCTGTGTGTGCACAGCTGTGCAGGGACCAGCTGCTCCTGCCATACACAGCTCTGCTCTGGGAACAGTAAAGCCTAAGTAAATGAATTACTGGGCATTATTTTCAGTTAGCAACTGAATTGCTTACTCTTTAATAGAAACAACTCAATAAATCAATTAACAAATGTGACCCCAAGTAGTTGAGTTGCAGGTATTTAATATGAATTACTCTGTGTTACTGCTAACTCTTTAGAGAAGAGGCAATTATCTTTACTGCACCTCAGTAATTACTAAGTATAGTACATACTACAATATTTCAGTGCAAGTTAGAGGACAGCACGGCCAAACCAATGGGCAATAAACTCAAACAGCAGAACCTGTGAAAACAGATCTAAACTGAGAGGAAAAGCACTCAGCATAAAACCTGTCACTCTCTCCATGTACGAGGGTCATGTAAGCTTTCTTTGGACGTGTTTTGATCTGCAGGAACCAAGAATGGATGCAATAAATCAGGACTTTTGCCAGAAAATGAAACTCCTGCACATTTGAAAATATTCATGGTAGATTTCCTTCTTCCCTTTCCTTCCCCTTTTCCTTCCCTTCTCTTCCTCTTTTCCTTTCCTTTCCTTCCCCTTCCCCTTTTCCTTCCCTTCCCATTCTCCTCTCCTCTCATACTGAGAAGATGAAATGAAATATGTGAAAATGGACTAATATCAACCAGGTCAAACTGGTTCTGTGATCCAGGCTAAGCCGAGCAAATTGCTACAAGTGATTGGTGAAGCTGAATTTCCTTAGAGCACACAGGGCCTGATGTTTGTGCTGACTTTGTTCTGCCTCCTTTCAGCTTCTTCAGGTAGTACCACCATCCCTGAGCTACTGGAGAATGAATGTAACAACAGGATGGAGGAAAGGCCAGAGATAACGCTTGCACTGTGTCCTGAATACACCAGAATCATTCTCAAGGCTAAGGAGAGTTATGCTCAGGTCTGAACTTGCTGTTCTAGTGCTGGCCTCCTTGGTATGCTGTGGGGTGAGGAGATAAATGAGCAGCTTAAGTGCAGCACCATGCAAGGAATATTTTAGGAAGAGTAACCATGGAATGATCTCCCTATAACTGTGGGTATTACAGAGAACACAGATCTCATTTCCAACTGCTACAGAAAAGCTCCTGAAAACCTTTCTGGTTGCAAAGCAGAACCTTCCTAATTGTAAGAGCTCTTTGCAAGGCACAGGTGCCATTTGCACCACAGCAGAAGCACCAAGACCCTGTGGGGTTTTTGTTCCAGCACTTTGGAAAGCCATGACCTGTCATGTGAGTGATTTCCACAAGCAAATGGGTCCCTCAGGCTGGGTATTGTGTTGCAATAAGCTGGGCACTTCATCTATACCTCCTGCCAAAGAGCCCTTGGCTGCCAGGGCTGGTCATGCCTGTCCTTTTATGCAGTCAGAACATTCTTCAGTTGGCAGAGACATCCTCACCTTATACATTGGGATGACTAAGGGAGAGTGAGCCTTCATTGTATAGCTTCCTTGTGCTGTTTAGCTTCAAGTCATGGAGTGGAAACTATTAAACATTGTGTGGAAGAATCATCTGCAATCCTGCCAGCCTGACCATCCATTGCAGAGGAGTGCTGTCTGCACGAGGACTGAGGAGTTCAGGAGTTAGGTGGAGTAAGAGCCTAAGAGGAGAGGGGAGACAAAGGGGAGAGCTGTGTGCAAACAGAGCTGGTGTATGCAGTGTGGCAGGGTTGCCGGGTGCAGCTCACAGGGTTTTGTAGGTGCAGAAGAGCATAGAGGACTGAAGGATGAGGTAACTTGGGACTGTTCTTGTAGGAGTGAAGGGCAGCAGAGAGCACTAGTGAACATAGGTAGGTACATGTTTCAACTCCTGCAAAAGGAAGGTATTTAGGGCCTGGGGGTCAGAACTGCTTTTGAAGGAGGTATTCCCAAGCTGAGGAAGAGAGTCGAGGGCAAGGATGATGGATCTGGTGAGCCGGGAACAAGGCCATATAGAGTGGGCAAGGTTTGTTTCTCTTTCTTGGCTTGCCCTGATTAAAATATTTTTAATTAAGACAACATACAGTCTATTCCTTTATTCATTATCTGTTTGCAGTACAAGGAGGTTCCCACTTTGGCCAGCTCAGAAACTCGTGGCATCGCATGGACCAAAGGTGTCCCTCAGAGGATCTGGGATGTCCTGCTGGGATCTGGAGCCACAAGCCTTGTGGCCTCAAGGAGCACGGTCCCAGCTGGGTGATAATCACAGGCACAGAGCTGGGCTCGGAGCTGTGGTCTGCGGAGCAGTGTCACAGTGCAGAGGAGCAGGGCAGTGGTGGTATTGCAGTGCACACACTTCCCTTAAAGTGTCTATGAAGGGGAATGCAAGCATGAGTTGACAGAAGGGCTCCACACAACTGTGCCAATTTTCCCATTCACCAAGTCCCTTCCAGTCCAGCTCTGCTTCCCCTGTCTTAAGCTCTCTCATGAAGCTGAGGAAGGTCCTCCGATGAAGCATTCCCTCTTGCACCCTACAGCTCTGAGGCACTCCCATACCAACTAAAGTTTCAGGTCCCTTACTAACCTCTCCCTTTTCCCATTCCAAGACAGCAGTTCTGCTTCTTCATGCCCAAATTGTGCTGAGTAGGTTTTTGTTCCCTTTTGCGGGGGAGAGGATCTGCGTAATGGATTGGTGTGACAAGCTGCTCCCAGCTTCCAGCCGCAGGTTACCCGGCCGCGGCGCGAGTGCCTGTAATGAGCCAAAATAATGAGCTCTTGCGAGGCCAGCACAGCCTGAGTGACAGCTCGCCGCTCAGATCTGCCTCGCACATGCGTGGCAGGGTGTCCTGTGCAAGGAGGTGGTGCATCAATGCATGGGCACGGTGACAAGGCAGCAGCCCCCCAGCACAGCGACACGGGGCTCTGTGCTTTGCAAAGCAGAGCGCTGCTCACGGCACGAGCCTGAGCTCTCCCAGGCATGGCTGGGCTGCAGGGGGGCTCTGAGATGCTGCCGCCCCGTTAGCGATAGAGAAGAAGGGATTAAAACAAATGCACACCTCTTTTCTGAGCGCCATGCAGGGAGGGAATGGAATTAAAATGCTGTGGCTTCCAGCGGCGCAGGTAGTTTCTAATTAGCAGGGCTGGAGTTTGCGATTTTGTCTGGGGAAAAGGAACACTCCCACTGCAGCTTTTCTTTTTCAGTTGCTTGAACACACCGGAAGATGTAGCTCTCTGGCACCTTTTCTGGCTCCGGATGCCTCCGAAGGCCTCTCCGGTATTGCTGCAGTGCTCCACGATCAGAGCGAAGGCATCGCAGCCTAAAGAGACAAAAATAGGCTGGGATCATGAACCTGGCAAAAGTTCCCAGGCAAGTTTTACTCCAGTTTGAGGGCAGATCAGAGGCTCAGCAGTAACTGGTCTCTCTCACTCTCAGAGGGGATTTAAAATGATTCCGTCAAGTTCTGTCATTAACCACCGATGTGATTAATGTTTCCTGTATTGTTATAAAGTGATTCTATGTTGTAGATCTTTGTGAATGCCTCCTGAATTTATTATTTCCTTGTCCCAGTTGCTATTGGTGACGGCCTTGGTAAAATCCCTAGCAACATATAGAATGCAACATACATGGAAATTAGTTGAATACTTATCAGTATTATAGTCATAAAAGGACCTATTTATTAAATAAATGGCTAAAGTGACACCTTAACAGCCAGGGGTATTAAATGACATGGGTAACATTCATTTGTATGTTGGTACATTGGTATGATACTGCTCCAGCTACAGTGAACTTTATTACCAACATCAAATTAAGATATATTGTGGGTAACATCATTAGGGCTGGTAGGACTGAACTGAATTTAAATAATGTCTTTAAGATGCAGATTTTTCTGCTGCTTCAAAATGTTCCCTAGCTAATCTCTTATGGTCCAGAAGTGTTAGCCACTGAGTACAACCCTCACTTGGATAAATGCCCTAATTTAATGGTGTCCTTCTGCTGAGATTAGCTACAGTTTCTGAGCAAGACCTGGAAGGAAGTGCTGCACTGAATAGAGGTTCCTAGGGTCTGAGGTTGAATCTTCACAGAGGTGAAAGGAGATCTCACTGTTTAACTCATCACAGGAAAAGGTGACGAGATCATGAGAAGATCATCTCTGAGCTGAGGAGCTCTTTTGTATAACATAGAAAGAAAACGTTCCAACTGGATATAAGGAACCTGCTTCTAAGAAAAAAGAGGAAAGATTTGCTAAAGGCCATGGAAGACTTTTCACTGCTTGGAAGCTTAAGCAGCAAATGGGCTTTTTCTACAAGATCTCTGAGATATAGAATCTGAGACAGGAATCACAGGTTAAGGTGCTCTGGCTCGATTCATATGGGAGGTCAGAGAAAATCCTCTTAAGTTTAAACTTCTAGATTGGTCACAGCAGAGATGGTCAGTGGCTCATGACAACTGTGCTGCAGTACTTTTAGATGAAGCCTTGAACTCTGCCTCCTCCAACGAGGAAGCAATTTGCATTTTCTGCAATAGGGTCTAGTAAAGGAGTGGGGATGTACTGAGGAAAATCTAGTATCCTGGTATCCTTGAAGGTGCTCCAGGATGTTCTTGATGTACATACTATCTGGCAGACCAGAAGGGATCTGTATGGAAGATGGGTGCCATCATGCACCCATTAAAGGGTGTGAGGGTGGCTATTCAAGCATTTCAGTCCATATAATGTACACAAGACTGACTAGATGCTCAAGAGGTTCTATGGAGTCCCAAAGTTGGGAAGCCTGCTAACAGCTTGCTGTGATCTGCTTGATCCCTGCCCAGCTCAGTTGTTCCAGGCTTCAGGGACCTCATATGGGCCTATGCTGTAGCAGGAGCATGCCGGTGCTCCTTCCAACATGCTTTTGAGCTCCAGCTCTGCCCAAAGGGAGGCTGTGCTGCTGTGTCAACATGCACAGTGAACCTGGCCTTGAGAGTCCATCTGCCCCTAATTCGAGAGACAAATGCGCTTTCAGTCACCTTGCTAACTATCTATTGATATATATTGCTGTTTCAAGTAATATCAAGACCTCTGAAAAAATCAGTGCTCAAAGGAGGACATCGAGGGGTCCCCATCAGCCCTGCTAAGCAGATGCACAGGGAGCAGAATCTTACATTTGCACCATGAAAAGAGGCCAGGATTCCTGCACCTGCAGATAGCAGACTGCGAAGCCTCTATTACCTAGTTGGAAAGCTTTTATGCTGTATTTACAGTGTTTTTCCACATTAAACCCAGACAAGACTTAAATTTGTACTTTTATAGATGTATTTTTCCCATGCATGGCACCCACTGAAGAACGTGGCTCTGCGTGCTCCTTATCACTCATCAGGTGCCTAGTGGAACAGCAACCTTCTTTAAGACTGATGGCATAAAGGACATATAGGACAGAAAAAAATGCAATCAATTTAGTCTCTAATCAATTTAGACACCATGGCACTGGGACCATGGGTTGGTGTGTTGGTTCCATTGCAGTTGTTCTCTGTGGATGCCTTTCCAGTGGTGCTGTGCAACGATACAAAAACAGCCTCCACCTGGAAGGAAGCACTTGAAGGTAACCAACAGCCACAATATCTCCCCTTCCTGGGTCATATCTTCATCTCAAACTTTAAAAACTCCCAATAAATCTGGGCTGTTCAGTTAATGTTCATTTATTTCCCCAACTGATTTTCACTTCTAGCCATGGCCAGGCCTCTAGAAACCTAGTAATCCCATGGAGATTTGCAGATTCAGAATGGGTCCAAGTTTGGTCTCCAAGGCCAAGAGACCAGACACTAATAATTTTGGAGAAGTAAAAACAGGGACCAAAATTTCAAGATTTTGAATTTCTTCTCTGGAAAAATACATCTTTTTCTTTATGCAATTGTCTTCACTCTACACAGCCAAGATTATAGAATGGCACCATCTATGTGCCTATATGGGTTCAAGCCAAGGCTTCTAGGTCACTTAGAAGACACTGTCCATTTCAGACGTCTTCACGGTAAAGGAACAAGATCATAGTTGGTTTTGCAATGGTAGTTGGTCTCAAGCAATGCTATAGTCCATGCATGCTTGTTCCCGCTCTTCCTGACACTTCTGAGTAGTATCTGTGATGAATAGATGAATAGCAGCTGCTCGTTACCTGCTTCATAACCCCAATATTTGATGCTCTCAGAGTACTGAATGTGGATCTTGGTATGTACTTCTGTGGCATACTTTTCCCAAGGCTCTGAATTCCCTGGAATAGAGATGCTGTGTGTTTGGGCATTGCTTGGCCCAACAGCTCTGTAGTAAGAGGTTTTTCAGTGGGAAAGCTCATTTATTCCTGTTTGGTATGGAAGAGTTGACAGGGAGGCTCTGTTATCTACTTGAGAAGAATTTTTTTAAAAAAGGCCAATGTTTTTAAATTCTTCTACAAATAAATCTCATAATTTGAGGACAGCTTCAAGATTTCTGATGGATTTGTGATTTTTCAAGGCAGAGGATTTTGCTTTCTAAAGTTTGAGTGTTTGCTGGTATATGGCTTGGTTTTTGTTGAACTCGTGCTCCCAGTCTTACTCTAACAGCATTAGGGCATCACCCTCTCCAGCTCTGCACTTGAGCTGAGGGAGCTGCATAATCCACATACTGCATTGCTAGTAGGACTCTTGAGGGCTCTGCCCAGCTGTACCTGGGTGTGTAATCAGAGATCTACCAGGCAATCAATTTAAAAAGAACTGTCATTTTCTATCTGTGTCTGACCACAAAGCAATGAGGTCTGCACAGAGTTCCTCAGCTGACTCCACTTGCAGACAAGCTGCACAGCTACTGACAGTTCATTCAGTTCCAGTGCGATTATTTCCTTTCCTCTTGACATACCTCACTGCATCTGTGAAATGGTCTCCTTGTGTTTATTAGATGGCTATTTGTACTTTCTGTTAATGTACATTTGTGATGCAGAAAGCATTCCTAACCAAATTGCAGGCTTCCAATGCAGGTTGCATATGGCAGGGAAAAGGTACCTGCAGAATACGTGTGGTAGATGATGTGACTACAGTTTTCATTGAATTGCAAAGTCCATGAAGCATATGTAGCAAGACTGAGTGCAATCCCTGCAAATTCTCTCCATAAGTAGCAGGAGATCAAAAAGAAGCAAATATCTGGTGTGAATACACATGGAAAAAATCAGAAAAGCTGTTGGATTTCCACTAAATGGGTGGTAGAAAGCCAGATTCCAGTCACAGAGGAGTACTAAGTGATGATTTTCTAAAAAGAAATCTCAGCTTGCACCCCCTCTTGCCATGGCCTTCATTCTGACTCTTCTAATCCAAGACTGTTGGTAGGACAAATGCAGGGTACCAGATAATGGGATTTCCTCTTGACAATGCTGTGTTTTTAGAAAAGGAGCCAAAATACATAGTGTTTTTGAATAAAAACAAAATACAGTGCATGGCAGGGTGTTATTACCTCCATTTTCAATTCCGACTTAGGAGATCAGAACTTCTGCCCCAGCCAGAAATCTGCAATGTCCCCAGTCACTGTTGCCAGGCTTTCTCCTTTTCTACCAACAACACTCTGTGATGTGTCAGCTTTCTGAGACATAGCTCTTATCATAAGAGCCTGCTGTGAAAATCTCTTCGTTGCAAATGTTCATAGATTTTGCTCATAGAGACAGTTTTTCCCACTTTTTCAAGGAAATCCCAAGAAGTGCTCCAAATGAATTTTGGTAGGGCAAGAGCCAACAAGGAGCAGAGTGCTGCAGAGCACTCATCCATGGGAATTTTACACAATACTAACAGCTCTAGTATGGGGAATAATGGAATTGCAGCAGTGTGATATGTTGCAGTGGAAATTATGGTAATATTACATCCATCTATAGGCACAGCTGAGGTCAGACTAACACATGATGAGCGACCATGAGAACTGGAGCTTCAACTGGAGCTCCTGCAGGCAGGAGCAATTCTACCAAGCACAGAGAAATCTGCAATCAGGTACTTACTATTCCAGAGTCTTGTAATCATTCAACCACAAATCTCCTGATGGCTTTCCGATTATACGAATATAAATGACATCCACAAACTCACGCTCATTAATGAACAAGATTTTAGAGAGGGGCTGTTCAATCCGCAGAGCAATTAACACAAGAGTTGATTAAGGCAGTTTGAGGATAACTTCTATGAAGAATTCGATGTTGCTGCACTGCTTCATAGAGGTGTTTAGCAGATGCATAACAAATGTGGGCTGCTAGTCATGGGCACGCAGGTTCCACAGAAAGGAAAGCTCTGTCCTGTCCCCATGATCTCCTTGGTTCCTAGTGACATTTAGTTGCCATTTTACAGAGGGGCCAAATCTAGAGCTGATCCCACTTATCAGTTCCAAAGTTCTGATTGAACATCTCTAAGGTTATACTTAAGTGGTTCCTTCAAAGGTCCATTAGCAGAGGGTCTTTAAGTTTTCTGGCCTTAGTTATTGTTGCCGTTATCTACCATGCATTAACATTTGCAAATCTCTTTGCTTTCTTAGTTTTCCTGTCTCTCATCTTTGCCTTTTATGCGATCTCCCATCAGAGCCCAGCTGTGTGTCTGTGAGTCCTGCAGAGAACCACAGTAATTTTTCACACACCATCTCAGGAGCACTTTTACATCATTGGCAGTTCAGCAAGGATACCCTGCTCAGGGTCTACAGTGGGAGCCTGGCCTGAGGACTATGGCACAACACTGTTGGCCTTTGCAGGGCAAGACAGGCATGGTCGGGCCCTATGGGCTCAGTTTCCCCTTCCACAGGACCAAGGTGGCATTGAGCCCGTGCCCTTTGGTGTGTGTTTTGTGCCCTGCAGCGGCAAGGTGCTCTCACTAGGCCTAAGTGATACGGTTACTATGCTTGCTACCAAGTAGGAGAGGTGACTCATTCTCCTAGGAATATACTCCTTTAATTTAGAGCCTGGAGCAGTTCCCAAAAGTAATTAACTAGGAGAAACTGCTAATTAAAAGAGATGGTGCCTATAGAAGTATGTGGATGAGAACTTGTCACTGTAGCAATTTTTGAGGAGCTAGGATATCGTATGTGAGATCTCAGCAATGAGCAAAACCTGCCCCGTTCTGGTGTCTGGTCTACCTCAGCAAGGTCTCAACTGCTCTAAATGTGAGAACCTGCACAATTGTTCTGCCTCTCAAATGACTGTGAAGAGGCCAATGTTTAGCTGTTTTGTCCAGCATGCTGGGGTACAATGCAAGATTTGTATTAGATTCACCATCCAGTGTAAGACTCCCCGAGGTGACACCACAATACTTCTCATTTTGACACTTCTCCTTTTGGTCCTCATGCCCAGTCTTTATCTGTGGGTTTTTCCCCAAACTTCTGTGAGCCCAGATCAATGTATTTATCCCTAAAAATATCTTCCCAAATTAAGCTGGTTTGCCTGTACAGCAGTTGCACCTATTCCAGGGAAATAGGAAAGGTGAACATTCATTTCATGACCCAGCTAAGTGGTATGTTTTAGCAACAAAGTTTGCTACAGTCATTCTAAAGAGTAGAGTTTAAACATCTGCTAGAAATCCTAGCAAGCTGTTTTTCAGGGCATGCAATGACAATCAGGGCCTATACCAGGTGTAAAACTATGCCATTTACCAAAGAGAGATGCTCTGCTCTGCTAAGAGTGGTTGATTGCTTCTTCCGCTTCCAGTCCTAGGGCAACATTTTCATAAAGGACTTAATATCTTGCATCTCCCTGGGTGGGAGCACCATAAGTCACTTCTGCAAAATGGGGAACTGTATGATGTTTCATACTAATGGTTGCAGCACTGAGATTGGTTTTGATGGATTCAGCATCCTACCTGCCAACTCAGAGCACAAATTGTATTTGCATCTTGATGCTTTCTCTAGTCTATTCAGCACTGAGTTAGCAAGCTCTGACCTAATGAAGCTGAAGGTGTTTTCTCTCTGATATGGCATTACAGTCTCTGGTACTTTACTGTAAAGCAGCAATGGGTCACAAAGCTGCTGTAGGAATGAGAGGGCGTTTTGCAAGAATTTGAGCAGTGAAGTTAGTGCTTGTCAGGAAGATCCTGTTATGTTTCCCTTATCTGTTCTTGGGAGCAAGAGCAACGGGCCTGGCTGAGTTCTGCTGGTCTTTATAGAGTCCAGTAAGAAAAAGGAGGATTGGAAAGGGTAAATTTTATCAGTCACAGGTCAGGGGAAACTTTGGGCTCACACAGCATAACATTACATCGCTCTGGCAAAGTCAGTGGGAGCCTTTTATAACAACTGGTAAAGTGTTAATTTGCGTTGTCTCTAGTATAGCTACACATGGGCTAATTTCCAGCTACCTGCTAAGAATAAATAACTGAAACTCCACAACAGCTTAGGGGAGGGGGGTGATTTTATTTTTTATTATTATTTTCTTTCACACCAAAGAGTCATTTGACATCCTGTGAAGTGAGAGGAGGTGCTACTGGCTTAGAGAAATTGTGGTGTGGAAGGGTTGGCATGGCTGATTCATGCCACCAGCAATTTATGTGCATTTCCTATTCCTCTCTGGAGCCAACTTTGGGACCTTATGAGGATAAGGTTGTTCTGGAGAGCTCAAGGGTGAGATGCAGCCCCAATAGGCAGGCTTAGAGTTTTGGCTTAGATTTGGGGCACAGTTTGAGTAGAGTGGGGCAATATGTCACATGCTGCAGATTCTAATCCAAATGCATGTTGCAAATGGCAACAACATGGAAAACAAGTCCTCTAGAAGAGAGCAGGAGGCAAGCCTAGATGAGCAAGACTGAGCCTGTGATTAAGGTTTAAAAATTCTTTGCAGAAAGTTGGTCTCAAGTCTAAGATTCTGCCTGATACAGGTGTGGTCCAACTGCCTGTCAATAGTGGACTGTAGGGTAGTTGTAGCAACCTTGCCAGAGCCGCAGTCTCTATCTGTCAAGTATTCCCAGGAAAGCTACAGGACTGCTTTGCATTACAGATTGAATTCACTCAGCAGGGCCCATTCTGATAACCTGCAGAAATTAGCCTGATTCTAATGGGATCAGTTTGGAGTCAATATCTTTGTCATAAACCATATAGCTCTTGGCATAAAAGGTAATTTTGAATGGAAAGAACCACATCAGGAGATTGGACATGCAAGGGAGGCCGTTGTGCAGACAGTTCCCAGGGAACCTCAAAAGCCTCAGCATTGGATCTCCAGTGCTCTCAGTTCCCAAAGAGCTACACAATCAGAATTTAATTCGATAAGAGTTTGCTAGTGTCAGTCTCACTCTTTTCAATGTGGATCCTGCTAAAATATTCATTTTTTGCCTCTAGTTTTGCATAGTTAATGGAAGGATATCTTGAGAATTATTTTCATGAAAAGGAACTTACTCAACTGAACTAAGAACTATTGTTATATGTTTGCTCCCATCTCTTGGCACTATGAACACACTAGATCCACAGAAAATATTGACCATGTAGAGGAGGGGATTGCTGTGTTGTCTGAAGGGAACCTGTTTCCTATTCACTTCACTGTGCTACACCTGAAAAAGGTACCTCCCTTACATGGCTCCTGACCTTGGTCTCAGCAAGTATCTCAATATCTGCATAAGATACTGTCTTTTCAAGCATGAATTTCATGGACCTCCTCCTTTTGCTCTGTCTCAATGCTCTGCCAGGGCTTCATGAGCAGCTTGCATGTAAGGAAGGAAATGGAATCAGCAACTAGAACTTTGTGCTTGCCCCTGGCCATGGTACTCCACTGCAAGTGTGTGTCCCATGCCAGACCATTGCAGGAGGCTCAAGGAGTTGGGATGTGCAAATGCTTTCCCAGACCTGGATCATGCGTTTGCCTTTGGCAGGAGATTTCCATGGTGGCCTGAGCACAGGAAGGTCATTCTTTCCCTCTGCAGCAGAAAGAGACCTCTGGATGTACAGAGATACCAGCACCTTGGGGGACTACCCATCTTCCTGGACATCTACCTCCAGCAGTTTGTCCAAGTGCCAGCCAGAGACACTGTGACCAGGATGTGCCTGCACTGTGTGCCCCAAATTCCTCTGCTTTTTGTCTGACTTGAACTCTCTCTTTTCTGTCCCAGAGGAGTATTTCCCCAGCACATTAGACAGCTAAAAGGAGGTGGCCCATGTAATGATGCATTGTGTGAACTGTTAGCCTTACCTTTTCTAGACATTGCAGACATTGCAGCATCCTAGCACTCTCCAGGTGGACACTGGAAAAGGAAGCAATATGACCAGTGACAGGGAAAGACAGGGAACACAAGCATTGCCCGCTCTGGGAGAGAAGGGACCAACCCAGATGTGTGGCTGGCATACTGGAATGGGCAGTTTGGAGGGCATTCTAATGTCAAGTTTGTGCCTTCTCAAGGACATGAAGTAGAGCTTTGCCGTAGCCCAAGTCCAACCCTAAAGCTCCATGTGCTTTGATCTTACATTTTCATTACTTGGAGCCTGTGTACCTTTAGGTATGGCATAGACCCTTGCAGTATCTTCCTCTAGAACATACCATAGAGGTGGTCATGAGACATGACCATGATAATGACCATGAGCACCAGCTAGGCAGTGCAGTCCTGTCTGAAAAATGTTGAACACCTCTATCATGCTAATAGTTGTCAGTGACTTCTATTACACAAGTGTTTCATCTGTTGCCAAATCTAGATGTTATTAAAGCTATTTGACTTGGAGGTGAGAGCCTACTTTGCAAGAGCGGGTGTGTTCCAATGCCCTCTGTTCCAGCACTGCACAAGGGGGTCTGTTCTTCATCTGGAAAGCATGAGATACAGCTGCAGGATTGCTAGGTAGATCATAAAGCTTTGGAATGTGGTTGCACACCTTTATCTGAAGGCATAGTCAATCAGAAGTCTAAATAACTTATTTTGGGTGTGATTCTTCCCTTACTCTCTTTATATATCATTGCAGACTCCAATTTATACCCTATCAGGGAAAGAGGAGCTAGGTCTTGCATTTTTAGCTATAGTAAAGTATTTATAGAAACCACAGCATTTATCACGAAAGTCTCTCTCTCTCCTCTGGCAAGGAGGGACTGAATAATGAATGAATACAGAGTTGGTCTCATATGTATTGACCAGCTATTCATATAAGCAGATGATTGAGCAGACAGTATCTGTGCTGCTAGTGGGCAAGAGTGCTTGAGTCTGCATCTTGGGAACATAACGTGGCCAGGAGCCTGGCTGCTCTTTCCAAGCTGGGACACCAACAACATCTAATTGCCTGACCCTCTTGATTTGGGGACCTCACTCCTTGGCTGAAAAATTGCACTTAAACTTAGGTCCAAGCCCTTGGCTTGAGCTCTGTTGTAGGTGAGCTGTTCCTGACCCTGTAACTTGCTGATCTGTGCCCAACTGACTTGACCTTGGACCTGCCTCATTGTTATGGACTTGTTTTGCAATCTGGACTGTTGGCCCTGATTCCTGTCACTGGATTTTTTCTTCTTTCTTGTGTAATGTGGAGCTGTGTCCTTGTTGGTGGTGAACCTTCTCAAGCCTACTTTCATGCTTGGCTTCTGACTGGCTCTTTCTCTTGAAAAGCAGCTCTATTCTTGCTGCCTTCTGAGAGCTGAGGATTTTTTGAGGCTTCAGCCAAGCACCCCCAGACCTGACCTTCAAGCTGTGCAGGGGCCTTGTCCCCAAAACTCCATATGTCTCAAGGCTGATCTTCAAATCCTGCAGGTTGCCGTGGCCGATGGCTAATCTTCAGGGATAGGTCACAGCCCTTCAAGACTCTGTAATATCCCTCATAACCATAGTGACACCTGAAAACTTCAGTGGGGTTTGGACAAAGATACAGCAGTTTGTCAGGTGCAACTGATCTGTTTTGCATACCTGGAACCTATCCTTCAGTTGCTTGATGAAACTAATCTTCCAACCCTGTGTGTGAAGGGTATGTGGATGGATGGGATGAGGCTGCTCAGGGCACTTAGAGCCCTAGTGTGGTTGATGTATTAAGGATATGTGCTTGTTTTAAGCACTGTAAGCATCTATGTTTTAAAGAAACCTTTGAAAACACAGTTCCCTGCATGGGTTCTGTTCTGCAGCTGGGTCCAAGCACTTGTTGCACATATCATGGAGAAGTTCTGCCTTTACGCCTTGATCACACGTGGTGTTTAGCACTGGTGACACAAGCCCTGTGTTTTGCACTGGTAGGTGCTGTCCTTCAGCCAACTTGAATTTTTTAATTCTTCAGGGCCATAACTATTTCAGGCCATGTACTAATGGGTTTGAAATCAGTTATTGTGCAGGGAATGATAAATGACTGTACACTAAGGCTAATGAAGGGGATAGATTATTGGGTTATAAATCAATTAAGTGGTTCTGAGGAAGTTTCAAACTGCAAGAAGGAACTACAAAGGGAGAGAACAACATCCCATGTCTGGGGATGAGTGGAAGCTATCAGATGGCATCAGCCATTACACTGTCCCCTGAGGAAATGAGAACATCACCGTTGTGCCAAGGCCCTCTCTGGTCTGATGGTGGCTGCTGAGGAGGGGAACCTGGAGTGCCCTGTGGTTAGCAGGGGGTTACTGGCAGAAGTCTACCTCTTCCAGGAAATAAATCCGGACCTGTTTATGCAATCTTAAAGTGACAACATATTCTGCTTTTCCACAAATCCTTTTTTTTTTTTTTCTTTAAATACACATATATCCTTGAATGTGGCCAGAAGTGGCAATGGTGACAGCCTAAAGAGACTGCCACTACAGAGCAGGAAGACATGTATCCAGAACTGCCCCAGGTCTGGTCTTTCCTTTAGTTTAGGAGATTGCTCTCTGGACCCTCAGAGGAACATTAAAAGAGTTTACGTACATCTTGTAAGCCCTCGGTATGCTGCTGTTAAGATGCTGTTAACACTACCTTGTTAAGATGACTTTATGTTATCTCAAAGGGCAACGAGGTTGACCATTTGTGGCCAAACCCATTTGAGTCCATGTGTCAGAATGACAGAGCCAACTTCAAGTCTCTGTATCTGAAGGACACATCATGTTGTTTGCATACACTTTGCATCATGATTCCAAGTGCTATCTGGGATCATGTCTCCCGAACATATGTAACGAGTCTTATCTGTTCACTCTTCCCCAAAACATCCTGAAAAAAATCTCTAATAGGAGCTTGGTTAATCTCTAGGACTGTGCCAAATAATATACTGAAGTTTAGTACTGTTTTTCCTGCAGTAGGCAAGAAATGCAAACTCTGTGAGGCACGAAATGGAAGGGTGGTAAGAACCAGAAGAGAGGACAACTTGCAAAAACAAGTCCTTTGTAAGCATAGCAAAACTACAGGATGCAGATTTGCATCTAGATAGCAATTATGATTGTGTGGATCTATCATAGCAATGACATATGTACTGCTTAGGTTCTCTTAGGGTATCAGCTGCAGGCTTAATAGTGCCAGACCCAGACTTTGACTATTCTGAGAGAGTGCTTATAGTCCAGATCCTATGACAGGGATGCAGGCAGTTTCCAATGTAGGAAGGCTCCCAACAAGGATCCCAAGTAGACATGCAGAATGTGAAGTGTGTGCCTGTACTCTTCTTTTTGATATGTTTTTCAATTAAATGTTCTTTAAGACAGGACTGGAAAAGTTTCTCTTTTAGGAAGTGTGAATTAGGACAAGAAATTACTGTGGCTTCCTTTTTTTATCATTGTCTTCCACTTTTTTGTTTTCTTCTGCACAAACAAATCTTTAGAAAACCAGCAGTACAGCGTTTTCTAAATTCTAATGAGATGTTTTCTAATAGTTATCTAATGAGCTGTGGCAAGTAGCAAAGAATCCTATTGTCTGCTTTAATCTATCTAACTAGAAACTATTCTGGAGGCAAAGCACCTCAAGGGAGAGGTGGACTTGAGGATGAGCAGATACACTGGAGAGGGAGCTTGACCTATATGCCATTAGTAACAATATTCCTGTTCCAGGCCTTGGAGATGGGAGATGCCAGCATCTACATTAAATCAGTGCAGTCTCTTTATAGAGATGGTTCAGCAGGAACAAACTTGTAAGGCCCTGCATGTGCATAGAGAAAATCATGCCTTCATGAGGATTTGGTTGTTCTTGAATGGCAAAGTTTTGCTGGAACGTGTACATCTTCAGAGAACTGAGATAAAGCCCTAGTACAACTTGGAGGTGTGCTGGGGCAATGACACATATAGCTAAATCATAAGTACTTGTTCAAGATGGTTGCTTGGGCCTGTCTCTGTAATGATCCTAAAATAGCCCATCACTTCCAGACATCTCTAGCCCTTGGGATCCCGGTCAAACCTAGAGTTGTTCATACCTTTCCAGCCCACATCAAAACATCAGAGCTAAGGAATATATCTTGGCAAGAAAAGTGATTTTTCTATCTCTTGGATCTTTGTCATATTTTAGGCCATCTGGGCTCTGGGTAGACTCCATTCAGGTAAAGAACTTCCTGAAGGAGCTACTAGAGTCTTTGGCTTGCACTTAAAAAAATATAAAAAAGGCTAGTGGGGGTTTCACTGGGCTATTTGAGGGCATCCCTCTGAGCTCCAGCTCGGTTTCCAGGTAGAGCTTTGGTTTTCAAAGCCAAGCAGGACTAAAAGATGCTTCCTGTTAAAGGTGATTCATTGCTGTACGAAAGAATTCTTAACCTTTGAAATCCGCTTTCCTTTTCATACATCTCTTGGCTTCAGGGCATCCTGAAAGGCCCAAGTAGCAGGGAGATATTTTGTTAGGTGGGGCAGAAGGTTATTATAGAACTGATCTCTTTAATACACAATATTATTATTATGAAACCTTCAAAAAGTATGAGCTAGCCCTCTCCTTACTGTTATTTATCTGCTTTACTAATAGTAAGCTCTCCAGTTAATCAGCCTATATTTCCTTCAGGAAGCAACTTCTTTTCATGATGAGGGCCTACCCAATAGGGCTGCAAAAAATATAGCGCCATTTTTAACGTATTTCTATAGAAGTACCCAGGAAAGGAGATTCCCCCTTGCAAAACATTATGGGTAAATCAAAGAAATTCTTGAATCTTCAGTATTCAGATGCTGAACCTCCCACCAGGATGAGTGCACAGGTGATAACTCTCTGCTTTTGATCTATTGGATTTTGCAGTAACTTTGGTATGGTGATGAGACTGCAATATCCCATAATATATGGCTGTTTCTGGCAAGAGCTCAGCTATAATTGTATTTATGAGCAGAATACTTATACAAGCCTTCAGGGAACTTCAAGTGTAAAAACATTCCTATAACAACATATAGACAGCCAACAGCCAAGTAATTAATTTCTTGACTACAAGTGGTGTTTGGGGCTCTGTCCTGGTTCAGAATATCCATTAACACTGCAGATACTCTGCTGAAGGGAATGAGGGAGCTGCTGACTGGACACTCAGTCTTTCCTCTATGCTTTGTGTGCTTAAATTGGTTTTATAAATAAAGTTGACTGTGACTCAAGGAGGCCACTAAAGTTCTGTTTATTCCTGGGGGGAAAGCATGGTTTTTGGTATGTCTTTGGCATTTTACATGGCAACCCTGATCTCAAATTTACACTCACAAAGGAAGAAAAGAACAGAAAGAGGCACCTGAGGTACAAGTATCAAAATATAAAGGAAGAGTTCTATTTTCTAAACAGATTGTGCTTCTAACTTGATGAGTGTCCTTTCTTTTCCACCTGAGGAGAAGCATATATGGGTAGATAGTTTATTCCTGCATGCATATATGTGTATATATACATACATATATATATACATATACATATACATATTCATACACACACATACACACACACATACACATATAGGTCCCAATGCAATCAGCCTCTAGCTCAGCTGGCTCAAATGACATAATCACTACCTAAGCCTGCCTGCAACTTATAACCTGATGCAATCAAAAGAAAATAAGGTCCCTTGTAAGAAGATTCAGCAGCTGTGTTTTTCTTACCTGAAATTAATTTAATATTGGGATATCTCAGCCACTTCAAAAATTCTGGAAAATGACTAATCAGTCTTGTACATACAGTGCTGTTGAAGAAATCACATTACAGTTAAGATAACTTATTTATAGTTTCTGTATTATTAAGATAAAAATAAAGGAGATGATTGTTTCCATTATTTTATGAAAAAAAAACAACAGAGCATTCAGAGAATTTAAAAGTTCCAAATTCAAAGATTTCAGGAAAACTTTCTACTCACCAAACTCTGCTGTACAAAATCATTGAAGTCAATGACTTAGCAAGCATGAAATGACTTCAACATTTACATATTAGGATTAGAAGTAATTTATGTGGTTATAATACCGGTGGTTCCAATGTTATATGGAAAAAGAAAGTGCTGGGATAGGAGTTGAGTGGCATCTCTCAAAAACCTTGTGAGCTTTGCAAGTACTGTCTGTGGTTTTGGTAGTCCAAATCTGAAGGGGTGTTCCTGGAGCAGTTGTGTGTATACATGTGAGCCTAACCTGCTCTGTTCAGGCAGGAAGCACAGATTTTAGGACTTCGTTGTCACTTCTTGGTTTCTCATATAGCCCTGACTGTGCTTAAGTAGGCAGCACAACAGCTGATAAGGGAAAGCAGAGAAATAGAAAGGGCCTTCTCAAAGCTTGGGAATGGGAGGGTGCTGCTTACGTAGAGTCAAAAAAAGCATTAAAGATATCTGGCTCCAATGTGTCTTGCTGTACAACGCAAGGATCTTTGCTCAAAATGGAACAGCTCTGTGTTGTGCAAATGTCTCTTAAATAACCATGTTTTTTTCCTGGGCCTCAGCTGTTACACCAATAGTCAGGGATATTTTTTTTCCCCAGAAAATATGTTTTTTTTATTTGGAAGAAGGGTGTTTTTCTTAATCTCTAATACATAAGGATAACTACATCTAGGCATGCGATACTTAGTGCAGTAATTCTGTTACCTGAGGCAGTACTAGCTTGAAGCTCCTCAGTCTCTACCAGACAGGTGTATATTGGTGTGTGCATGTGTGTGTGTTCATAGCTAAGCCTAGCTTGAAGGTGTGAAGGTACAATTAAAATGTTGTTATGTTTGTACAGAACGTAGTTTGCAAACCCATATTGTGTTTTTATGTAATAAGGAAAAAAATGTAAACATTTTCAGAATTACTAGAGTAACTAGAGAATGAAACTTCAGAGAGCAGCAGATTATCCCAGTTACTGTTGGTGCTCACAGTTCCTGGGGACTTCTGGTTCCTGCGTTGTAGAGTGGGATGAACCCAAGCTCCTTCCATGGAGAGGACATCCAATGCTGTGTTAGTTTACATCTGATGTTGACATACCCCAGGGATCCATAACCTGCCTCTCTGGAGCCTGGGAGTTCTGGCTATGAAAAGCAAATGTAAAATTGGCCACATCACTAACCAAGTAAGAGAGAGTCAAGGGAAGTTAATAATAACTATAGTGTCTAAAAGACAGATAAAACCTGCAGATCAGGTGGGGCTTTGGCAGCCATGGCAAGAGAGTGAAGTGTTATAAAGGGTTGAAGGAAGTTTGATTAAACAGGGATCTCATGGCTGAACTTCATGGCCAAAAAGGATGTATGCAGGAAGTATAAGTGGGAACTAAGGACATGCCTCTGAATGAATGCAGAAGCATTGCCTTGGCATGAAGGTGTTGGCAAAACTGAAGCTCAATGTGGAAAAGGATATCAAGTTCAAAAAGAAGAGCTTCTACTGGTGTATTAGCAGTGAAAAGAATTAAAAAGAAAGATGTAGGTATGCTGATGACTAAAAGAGTGTGACAACTAACAACAGATTGAGATAAGGCAGAGTAATTCAATGATTTTATGTCTGTCTCCACTGACAATGTCTCCCAGGAGTTTATGCTTAGAGAACACGTTGAAAGAGGAGATAACTACTAGTAGTGGCAGATGATCAAGTCAGGGATTTCTTGGGAAATCTCAGAGCAGCAGGGCTCCAGTATATAGACTGAGGGAAGTGATCATTCCCTCTTATTGGCAGTTGTTATACCACATCTATAATACTGGGCACAGTTTTGGTCTTCTGAAAACAGGAAGAATATTGAATAAAATCACACAAGTCCAGCAGAAGTCACCTATATGGTCATGGGATTGATGAACACACGGTGTACAAGGAGATGCTGAGGGAACTGGGCTTGTTCAGCCTGGAGAATGGAAAGGGGGAGCTGCTGGGAAGACAGACAGAGGCTACTTACTAAGGTGTTTGTTGGGGGAATAAAAAACAGGGATTATACTCCAAAACAAGGGAAATTTGGGAAGTAATGATTGCAAAAAAAGGAAAAAAAAATCTCTGTAAAGACATGGAAATGTTGGAAAAAGGTGCAAAGACATTTTGGAGTCTCCTTCTTCGGAGGTTTTCAAGACTGTGAAAGCCTTGAAAGAATGTCCACTTTGTCTAAATGGACAAAGCCTTGAGCAGCCTGGTGTGACCTAAGAGATTACACTATTTTGAGCTTGGGATTTGACTAGAGAAATCCCAGCATCCCTTCCTAACTGAATGATTCTGTTATTCTGGTCATGTTGATCAATTCAGTCAGAGTTTAACCTGACAATCTCTAATGAAAACTTTAAACGTGAGCCTTATTGAAGGACTTCTCTGTGCTCATCTTCTGAATTAGCTGACATTGACCTCTGTTACATGCTTGCAGCCCTGCACTGGGATTCCCATACTAGAGTGGTGAGGTGCCTGGACCCTGCTCTCTCCTTGCTCTGCTTTTGCTGTTGCACACTGATACAGTTGAGGAAACATAAATTGTAGAGGTCATTGAATCTGCAGTTTCACCTTCCTTCCCTGCAAAAGTAACCTTCCAGCATTGGCAGAGCACCACAGACACTTCAGAACATCTCCGCCTACTTCAGACTTTCTGAGTGGGCTCTTGAAAATGATGCTGATATCCTCGTTGTCCTTCTCTTTGGTGCTGGCTCAGCAGTTGGCTTGAGATATGACTTTGTCCTGAGTAAAATGACCACCACTTACTTCCAGAGACAGCAACCTTTGATGCATCTTTATCACTGTTGCTGTGCCAGGCTGTCTGCAGATGCAGAAGAACGCTGTCGTTCAGATGTCAACCATAAAGGGTTTCTACCTAACCACACATGGAATCACAGAATGGTTGAGATTGGGAGAGAGATCACCCAGTCCAACCCCTCTGCTCAAGCAGGGGCAGCTAGAGCACATGGCACTGGTTGCATCCAGATAAATTTTGAGGATCTCGAAAGAAAGAGCCTCTACAACCGCCTTGAGCAACCTGTTCTAGTGCTCTGTAACCCTCACAGTAAAGAAGTTCTTCCTCATATGGAGATGGAACTTTCTATGTGTGGCATGTGCTGCCAGCTTGTCTATGTGTGGCATGTGCTGGCAAGCTGTCTACATCAAGGTCTTTTCTTGGGAGATGGTCTTCATCACTAAGGCTGTGCAAGGGTGTGCAGGTCCTGCTTGCCCAGATCCTTAGGGGCACATCCCTATACGTTTGCTATTGAGAAATGCTCAGCCTCCCTACTCCTCATGGGGCTGTAATAAAGAAGTTACACACATGAGCACTCATGCACCACAACAGGATGCTACACAGACTGTTATTCTTACCAGAGCCACTGCAGGGTCTCACCAATCTGAGGACCTTAATGAAGGGGCTGATTCAGTTGCTCCTACCTCCTCCCTGGGATGCTGCTGGGAAGGTGCAGAGCTGCCTGCCACTGGAAAGTGCCACTAATTGGACCTTATTAAAAATTTACTTCTGTTTTGCAATAAAGCAGCAGCATTTATCTTCCCCCAGCAAAGCCATTAATTAACAACACAAATGGGCTACGCTGCTAGGAGAACAGCACAGCTCTGACTGTCAATATCATGACCTCACTGCAGCCCTTCCTGGCGGCTCTGTGGAAAAAAAGCCGCCACCCACGCTGCTTGGTACGAGTGTGCATGCAGATGAGTAGCTCCTACTGACAAAAAAACACCTTGCTTCCCCCAGAAGGCACTGTCCTGGCCACAGGAGTAAATATTGCCCACAAGTTTAATCCTGAAACTCCTAGCAAAATATCCTTCCATCTACCACAGCCTGCTGCACAGCAGATCTCAGGGATATATAGCCACCAAACACTCCCAGAACCAAATATCTGGATGGCTTCAGGTCTAGGGAACGGTTCACAGAAGCCCCACTGCAGCAGCACAAACATGCGGATGCAGCAATGCTCATAGATCTTCCTCCAGTGTCCATGGGTTACCTGGGCTCCTGCATGACATTAATGAGTTGTTAAAGCAGTGGATCACTGGCACTGGGGCCTGGGAGCACTCCCTCATGGATACTCCTGTGGCCTCTCATGAAAAACATTGCAAATCTGACAGAACAACCAGGCCCAAAGCCCAAACCAACAGGATTTTTATTGTGCCAACAGATGTCTTGGGCACTTCATTTTTTTCCCATTGACATGGGCATGGACTAATTCAAGGGCAAATCTGTCCTCATTGATCCTCCAGCTCAGTAACCACTGTGATCAGGCCCATCCATGGATCCCAGAGGAGCTACTGGTGACCCTACAGTCTCATATCCTGCCTATCACAGACCACTCTGCCTTATGAGGTGAAAACAGGGTGTCTAAGGGGTTGGGCACTGATTCAATATGGTTTGGTTACTTATGCCATCCCTAAGCTAATGATGTTTCTGGTTGATGCTTTGATATCATAAGGCACCTCGTTTCAGCAGAGGTCACAGATAACAATACTGTGATAACAATATCTTGGCAATTAGTAATTGTAAACTGTCCCCAAAGCTTGCTAGTCTGGAGGGAAATTAAGACTGGGTTAGAGAGAGTGAAGAGCATAACGGTTGTTTCTTTCTAGCTGCAAACTATAGGACTTTCTATTTCCTCCAAGAAGGAGTTAGAGCGCAAGGACTTGTCCTAGAAAATAGTCTCATCTTTAATATTAAATAATTATCTAATTGAAGTAAGCTGCCCAAGAATGACACAGCATATAAGGGACAAAGCAAAGCTCCATATATTCCTAAATCCAGGGCACATGGCTGGAGTTTGCCTCAATGGGTTGAAATGCAGCAAAGCTGTACTTCTATCACTGCATTTTCAAGAGCAAACACTGGCTGGAGCAGATGCTGATGGTTTTGCAGAGATCATTGCCTGTTGGGTAAAACAATCTAATGCCATGATCAGGCCTTTGGAGATCTGCAGGTTTTTGAATACAAGCACAAGGCTGGAGAATTATACCAGGAAAGCAGTCCTTTTCTTTGGCTGAAGGTTTCTGCCCAATAGTAAAGGTATTATAGAGGCATTATAGTGCAATAAAATGGCAAAGTGTGAGTGGTTCTCCTAGCTGGATATTCAGCAACTGGCTAGTTTTGCCAAATGGGTTAGTTTAGTCCTGAAAAGTGTACCAGTTGTTCCTCTAGGCAAGGAACAGTTCTGAACCTGCAAAAGAAACAAGAGGCTACGACTCCGCCGTCCTACATAATCTAGGCTGGAGTGGGTAGATCCTGTGCAAGCTATATCAGAAGAAATCTAATTTTCTTTTTGCTATGTCAAGTAGTCAGATCCTGAATTCCCCATTGCCACAGCCAAGGCTCCAGCGACTGGAGGTGGCAGTTTCCCTCAGAGACACCCTTCCCCAAGGACTTGCCTTCCTCATTTGCAAGCAGCCAAGCTGCTGTTTGCCTTCCCACAGGAACTTCTTATCCCTAGGGACATCTAGACCATTAATGGGCATATCAGTGCTGTTAAGGAGAGAGGTGAGACTATGAGGCAGAGCACAGATTCTGGGCAATGGATTTCATGCCATGGGCTGGTCTTCATGGCTTCCTATTTGTAAATTTGTATTGCTTTCCAAAAGCTACCTCCTGTTCTGCAGCTGTATATGAAAATATCCAGCCCTCTCATGCTCTGCTGCAGTTGTCTCTGCACAAGCCGTAGGCCCTGCTGGCTCTACCTTGTTTGGTGATGTGGGAAGAGGACAGAATTCCTCCAGCACTGAGGCAGTTGTGGGAGGGATGCTATAAACCAAGTTTCCAATTAGATGCAGTGCCTTGGCACCTGTCTGGATGTGACATGATAATGCACCTGCTAAACATTATAAGACGCTTCAGAGATTCAATGTGACATATGCGAAGCAATAGCTGGAGTTTAGTCAACACTCCATCAGTTAAAAGTCTATATTTCCAATTATCTATGGACAGTTTGCCTTCAAGGATAATTGGCTTCCTGCAGCTCTCTAGAACACATGTCAGGGAGCTCTTTCTGTTCCACCGAGGAAAGTCTGGAATGGTTTAGAGCAGACAACACAGTGGAGATGTCAGAGTCAAAAGGAGGGCAGAACTCAGGGAACAATAAGGTGTCATCCTGGGGCAGAACTTGACAGATGCAGTGGCCTCCAAAAAACTAGGGGTATTTCTTACCTCTTCCCAATCATGAAATACTGAGCTTGGAGACCTACACAGTGAAGGACACTTGTGGCGATGTTCTTGTGCCCCTGAAGAGACTGAAAGGAGATGATAGGAAAAGAAGCGTTTGATCTCTGGAACCTGAGATGGTCCCCTGGTGCAAGGTGGACTGAAATGAAATTCTTAGAGTATAACTATACCGTCTCATTTGTTGATGCTGGTCATGAAAGGTAAGAGCAGGAAAGAGATAGTTCAGTTGAAAGTGGATATTTGAGGAACTGCGTATTTGCACTTAACAAACCTCCTGTGCACAAGCCTGGGGCAGTCTTCAAATCAGCACCTCGGCAAACACAGCCTGACAGGTCCTGCTGACCACTCACCAGCTCGGGAGGCTTGATCTGACAGCAAGCAGTGTGTCAAACACCTGCAGACTCACAGGCCATGCAGACCAACCAATAGAGAAGACTAGAAATCTTATGTGAGGGAGAACTATGGAAAACATCAAGTTTGTGGTAAGAAACTTATACTTGAGAACTGTCCTCCCAAAATTTAAACATCTGAGCAGAATACTGATCTTTTATAACAAAATACTGCTGCTGTATGGTGCTCTTGGTCCTCTGCTAGCAAATCTTGTTGACCAAACTGCAACTTCTAAGAGGTACTGAAACTTCTCTCTTCATTATGCTGACCCACTTGGTACCTGAAGCTTCGGTGGCTCCAAATTTGTATTGAATTGTGTTCCTCCTAGTTGAGGAGGAAGTGCTGCAGGACACACTGGACATGCTACACAGAGGAGTGGTGGCAGTGCAAGCTCCTGAGAAAGGCGAGTGAAAGGAGAGTGGTGGTGGCTGCTCATGAGAAAGGGTAGGAAGAAGTGCAAGGAGTTCAGAAGGGACCCCCCAGGCTGGCATGTCCATAGGCTGGTGAGGCAGATCTGCCCAGACATGGGTATTTATTTGAATGCCTTATGAATTAATTGGTGAACCATTTCTTTGTACATCCTTGTACACCCTAACTCTGAGGAATCTCTCCTGCTTCAATACACACTATATGTCACTGTCAGCTTGGAGTAGCTCAGAGCTACTGTTCATCTGATATTACTGAAAAAGTAGAGAGGCAAGTGGTGTCTAAGGGCATGAGGCAACTACTAAATATACCAGTGCTAAGTTATGCTTCCCATAAAGCAGGACGTGAGATAATTAGCTGAGATACAGTTAACAGCATCAGATCCAGGCAAGGGGAGAAGAGACAAGAGCACACAGATGTCCCCAACACAAACCAGTCCCCACCTGTCTCACAACCTGCTTTTGCACCAATATTTGGCACCTGGTACCTGAAGGGGTGGTCTGTTCAGTGGGCTCTTGGTGTCCCCTTGTAGTCCATGCAGCATCTTTTCTATCCTGCCCCTCATTCAGACTGCTGTTAGACTGCAAATGAGCAAGTAATTGGATCCATGTGATCAGGAAGGTAACAATCAGAAAGAAGGGGGCAGTTCCATGGAGCAGGAACAGCAGGAGCAGCAGGAGGGCATATTTGTTATGGCCCTGAGCAAACCTGATATCATCCTTTGCCTTTGACTAAGTCACTATGCTTGGCCCCTGTTCCTCCCTGAATGCATAACATCATAAGAGGGAACAGCCCTTTACTGACTACAGTCTGGCTTTGTGCAAACACCCATAGTGGCACTGGCACCTTCATCCAGGCATGTCCCATCCCAGCACACATCCCTGCTAGGCCATGGTGCTCTTGCCTTGAATTTTACCCTTTTTGGGTCAGAGTGCCTTTCTTTTCTGTGAAGGAAACAATTCTTGGTCTTCCTGACATGAATACAAAGAGCAGGCAGCCCACTGAGGAGGGTCTGTTTGAAGATTATTCACTGCTGGTTCTTCTCTTCCATCCGCTCAGCTCCAACACTTGGGATGTTCTTCATTCCTGCAGGATACACCCATTGCATAGCACCTCACTGAGTCAGGCTTTTTGACTTGCTGACGTGGTGATTCCATGTGTTATTACCCTACAAATCCTCATGTGTAGCCTGGATTAAGTGCCTTAGCCCGACTTCCATTTCTCCAGCTGTAACAAGCGTATCTTGTCCATTCTGCAGCAATTCAAGGCTTTTATTTGCTCAGCTAGAAGAACAGTAGTGTTCAATGTCTTTCTGCTCTGAGAAAAGGAGCTTATGAAGAGACTTTTTTTGCACAAGTAGAGTAAAATATGACCAGCTTGCCATGTATGATTGCTTTCTGATCAAACTGCCTCTTCCATGTGGTTAAGCGCTTGGAAAAGTCTGGGTGGTCCCACAAGAATTGCTCTGAGAAATCTATGAATATAATACAAATCTATAAATATAATACAGTGCAATACAGCTTGAGAAATGAAGTATCCACCACGAACAAAACACGGGGAAGCACTTTGAGAATAAGTGTTTTATCTGAGGTTGTTGGATACTGAGGTGAGTTTTTTCTATCAAATATGGGAAATCTTTATTTCTGATTCTGAGGCAAAGCTGAAGAGGCTTAGCTGGCTCGTGAAGTTGAAAGCTTTCTGAGAGCAGGAATTACCGATATTTATTTATATCTAACCAATATTTACCAGAGCCATGGCTCCTAATCAAAGAAAACAGGAACTGTGGGAGAATAAAGCACTTGATTTCAATGCATGGACACGTTGAACCTTTTCATGGCTGCTCCTCTTCCCTAGGAGCTGCTCCACCAACTCTGTGAAAGGGCAGAGCACTGAGCAGAGCTCTCTTGCTGTTGAGGGCTGTGCACAATCCCCCATTGCAGCAACTGTTTTGTTTCATGGAAGGCTTCAAGGTTTAGAAATCTGGGCTCTTCAGTGCTTTGAACTCTCTGAAATTGTTCATGCACTTCTGATTTAACTCCAGCTTCAGCAACATACGCTGCTGGGGACAAGGACACTGAGATCTGCATCAAGTTTTATGCAAAATTCCTTCATCAATGGTCTTCATCAATGCTACTTCTAATTCCTCAAGTCCCTGCACAATGGATTTCATGGCGCTCTGCTAATGTAAATACAAGATTGTTCCTGGAGTGCTTAGCTGCAAAGAGACAAAAAAGAATTTTTTCAGAATAAAATAAAATTCACTAAATTGTTAATATTTGCACTGACCATCAGATAAAGGCAAGATTATTCCAAAAGTCTAATTATACTTGAAAAGGGCCAGATTTTTAGTCTTTTTTTTCCTCACAAATCTGATGGAAATGAGATTAAATATTTCTACTGGCAAGATATAAAATGAACACAACTCTGATACCAATTATCATTTTGTCAACCAGAATGCTGTGATTTAAGGAAATAAAGCTCAAAAATAAATTGTAGGACTTACTTAGTAATATTTTGCAAGGCTAAACAGAGCCACTAGCAAATGCAGAGAGCAAATGGGCTTGGAACTAGCACTGCAATAATGAATACTAACAATGTCCTATTCCTCACTGGGTTGGAAGTGGATGGAGAACCGGCTCATTAGACATGTACAGATTAGCTGCTGTCATTGCCATTACTGGAATACAGTGTGAGCACCTGTGGGCTGCTAGGTTTCCTTAGGAGGAAAGGTGCTTTATTTTTTATTTTTAAGGTGCACTGGAACCTTATTTTTATTTATTTATTTTTTATTTACAATTACAATTTAATAAGTAGCACTGCTAACCTTAGATTACCTTTGATGAAAACATGCACAAGGAACTGAAGTCCATTAAAAACCTCTCCAAGGCAAGTATCCATTCACATTGTGCAAAACAGTCCTGGTTGGAGCTGCGCAGACAATTAGGATTTGTGTTTCTTGGGCCAATAAAGTCATAATTTGGATCGAATGGAATATTTCACTAGAAGATTCCATGGAATGTCTCATTTTTGTGTTTATGTTGCTGTTTTTCAACAAAAAAATTTAAACAACTTAAAAATGAAAGGATGGAGCTGTAAAAACAGAAACACTTGCACAGAAAAACAATTGAATTTTAGATCTTGGGGGCATTTTTCAAGCTTCATTTTTTGACTGAAGCAATTTGACAGCTTTGCAAACTGCTCACATTGACTGTTTACATACATATTTTTTGAGGCAAAAAATGTCTCCTGCCAAAATAACTAACCAATCTATGGTGATGTTACAGATGGATCTGGTACTACTAGTGTTGTGTGATGCTCCCATTTTCAGTGGCATGTGCTTTTGTCACACTTTGATAGACTGGGCTGATGTTTCCCTTGCCAACTATCTTCCTCAAGATGAGCTGTTTATGTGTTTGTTTTGAAAATCTTATAAAAAAGAATCCGCTGGTCTTGAAAATGAGGCTAGAGAAAAAATACATTGCTTTGCTTGCTTCTCTTGCTTTATGAAAGTCCTGCAATACCTGGATATTAGGGATAATGTAAGTGTAAGGGTAACTTTGGCCAACCCTTTGGAAATACATTCTGATGGGGTTCTGTTTAAATTCTTCAAAAAATGAACATAAGTTTATTGGTATTCAGGAAGAAAAATGCCTGAAAGTCCCATTTGCAGAGTGGTCTGACCCCTCACACTTTCCTCATGTGTTCAGATGGGATCAACACCGCTCCTTGAGGAGCCTGGCCAGTGCCAAACCTGCTGGCTCCCAGTGCTCTGCATGATGGGAGCTAATGGACCTTCTCTCTTTGCTGCTCTGAAATAGCAGAGCTGCTCCCTGATCCATCCTAGCCCTGGATGTCTCTCTGTTACATGCATACAATGCTAAAATCCTGCTAGACTTGAACTAATGCCGAACCTATTTTCTCTTTCCTATCCCCTATCCCTTATTGCAATTGCGTTTGTTCCTGCCAGATACATCTCTTTGCCTTCTGCTGCAGTGCCTGTTTCTTTCTTCTTTTTTTTAAATATTTTTTTCTGGTCAACCAACTGCCAGCATGATTAGTCCTGCTTAGTTTAATTGATGGTATTTAACTCTTCTCCTGCAAGAGTTTCAGGAGAACTTGGGGAGAGAACCAAGTGAATGTGCTAACCTGGAGCCTGTAGGGTCAACATAGCCTTGGAGACAGGGCACAGGCGGGTGCTTTGCACTACAGACCCCAGAAGGCACATAAGTAGACAGATGATGCCTGTTTCTATACCCCAATAAAAGGGGTAAGACGGAATGGCCAGTGTTGCCATCTCTGCAGATGGGTTGGATCATAGCAAGGTGGCTTCATAGGAAAGTGTGGAGCTGATGGGTCTCCCAGGATTTGACTCAAGGCAGATTTCTCCCATGTGGTGCTGGCTACTGAAACCAAGGTATCTAGATGCTCTAGCTCCACAGGCCACTTAGCTCTAAATGTTTCTGGGGTCCTGACATTGAGCTGGAGCATTCGGACAGTCTTGCTGCATTTGGCTGGCCAGCAGCCAACCCCTCTGCCTTCCTAGTGCCAGTGAGCATCAGAAGCATCACATCTACATGCTGCTTCATCCCTGCTTGGCCTGAGGTCAACAGAGAATTTCTAAGGAGCAAGCTTGTGCAAGCACGTACAAGCAGAAGCAAGCACGGTGACACTGGGAGTGCTGGGCAGCAACAGCCCTTTGGAGAGAGAAAAGATTTCATAAGATAAGCATTGGTCTCTGATCAAAAAGAAAATCTGGTGGCAAAAAATGGGGCCAGCAACCCATTAATCTTAAACATTGAGACTAGAAATGTTGCTAAGGATCCTCATTTAATATAGCTTTGACTCAAGGAAATCTGGAAAACCTGGTTTATTATACAAATTCAGGAGAACAATATAGCCAAAACAGTGCAACATTTCATTAACAACTTGCCTTAAAATTAATACAACAGCTCATTAATCATTATGATGATGTGTTCCTGGAAAACACTTTTATTACAGCCTTCTTCATGTGTAGCAAAGAGTCTGAATTCTGGATTTAACTGCAAAACTCAGCCTGGCCTTTAAGCGCGAAAGTACAGTGACACATTCATAATACAATGTTTATGTATGTTTATGGGCATAAAAATGTATTATATGAATCTATAAACAACAGGCAGCGTATATGAAAGTCTGGACTAATCTGGACTGAGAACTCTTTCTGTTCTTCATGAAATAATGTGTGATCAATCTACTTAGGCTAGAAGCACAGACAATCACAGATGTGTGGCAACTTTAAGCCTTCATCATCTGAGATCATCCGACAGGATTTCTCATTCGGGTGCTCAAAATCATTATTTTTTTCCAAAGTGGAGCATGGAATTCTAGGCTGATTAGGAACATGGGCAGAATTGTTCCTACCTAAGTGACATACCAGCAAAAAGTTTATTTAACACGGAGAAGATGAAACTTTGTGTTATCCATCACTGCTGTTGAGAGCAAAATAAAGGTACCAATTGATTTTGTGTTAGAAGGTAATTAATTGTTGTGCAAAGCCTGGTTTAGAGTTTAAAGGCCACATTACTACAGCTAGGACCTCTGGCTGTGTCAGCAGCAGCTGGCAGCTGAGAAATGTGAAGAAAGGACTCGAGTGGAGAAGGACTCGAGTTTGCTCCGAGCAGCTCATTTATGTGCTCCAAAAATAGGCAGAATTTGCAGTAAAATGATGATGGATGAGGGAAGAAATGAGAAGATATTAGAGCACATAGAAATCAGACCTGTAGGCTTAATTCTTCTTTTACATGCCAGTTTATGGTGCCAGAGATTTCTGTGGAATTGCTCCTAATTTACACCAGCACAATGGGAGGAGAATCTGTGTGTGATCCCAGCAGAGACAGGTTTTCAGTGGGCAACTCAAGTGACTCCAAGAGATCCTTGTTGACTTACCCCCCTAGCTTGCATGGGTTAAGCCACCAGCTATCCTTGAATCCTGTATCTTCATATGAATTTTGTGCATGTATTCACTATCCTTCCTGTGAATTTGGGAAGTCAATTCCTCTTTCTTAGGATTCTTGCCGTTCTTCAGCCACCTGTTCTTAGCTGTAACTTTGCCAAAATCATGTTTCTGCTGCAATGGGGAAAGGGACAGACCAAACGCAGCAAGGTAAGAGAATTAGTGAGTTGCTGCCTATAAACTAAAAGGACATAGGGAAGCTGGGGCTAAATTTATGATGAAAAAATCAGAACCCCATGCCAAGGACCTATTGCCAAAAAGATTATGGGTGAATGTCAGAAACTTTATGAGCAATTAAAAACTTGATTGTTTGATTTATAAGGACAGACCAATATTATTGGCATTCCTAACTATCATAATTAATATGCTCAAATGATGGCATAACCTCAGAGAGTAAGCAAGAGATGAGAAGAGTTTAGATGAAATCTCCATCATCCTACTCTGTTAGGACAAGTGACTTTCAAATTATCTCAGCTTTTAGCATAAATATGACTTTCCTGAACTCTCTCCTTTCCATTTATACCACTGTGACTGTTAGGTCCCGTCTGCAAAATGCTCTGTCATATGTTGCTCCATTTGGAACAGCTGGTTTTATATTTCAGGGCCCTTCTTTCATTGCATGTTCACTGGTAGTTTTCACTTGAATCCAGATGGAGTGCTGACTTAAAAGCACTTTAAAATATTAACAAAAATGAATAAGTATTAACAAATCCTTTGATAAGAAGCTTCTCATGGCCCCCTGTCAAGAGTTTGCTTCTAATTACCTAAGTTACTTCATGGGCTGCAACATTGCTGGAAGGTCTGTCACATCACAGGTAAGATATGAAGCTGATCATCTGTGAGTCTGACACAAAATATTCTAGTTCCTTGAAATTCCCCAGGATTTTCAGGATGGGAGAGCTCTTTCCAATTTTGCCTCTGTTACAGAAGGAGCTTAAAGTCAAATGTCACTGTATTCCACCTGAGAAGTAGATACATCTTAATATTTTACAAAGGAATAATGATTTTATTTATTGTTTTCTCTCTACTTTCATACTTCCTACCCCAAATTCACATTTTTCGAGGCTTCCTCTACAATTCTGGAAATATGAAATATTCTTTGATCCTGCAAGATGACCTCCCCTAATGATGAGCTGCCTTGAAGCTCGGCCTTCAGCTTATTCAGAATCACATACAACTCAAGACAAGCTCCCTCCTACAGGCAGAAATGTGGCAGGAAGGGCAAGGGCACTCTACCAAAGCAGAGTGCAGGGCAAAGGGAGCCTCTGCCATGAGGATGGGTCACAGCAAGTGTGAGGGCATGGGTGCATCTCTTGCTGCCCAAAGCAATCTCTGACTCTCCAGCCAAAAATGTTGACCATCGATCTCGTCACAGGAATAGTTGCCATCTGGCTCCGAGGTAATCCTAATTGCCTATGCTGTTCTGTACACAGCTGCTTTGATAAAATGCCTTAAGAGCGATAAATCATACATAAATCATATATAAATCATTGGACTCAATGATTTGGAAGGTCTTTCCCAACCGCAATGATTCTGTGATTCTATTTGAGAGGTAGCAGGGCTGGAAACCTCCCATAGCATCCATTCCTAACATGCCTATGGTGGAAGTAATGGTTGGCTGGGAGAGCTCCTGGTGAATTCCTGGTGAGGGCCAGGTAGAGGTGAGGATCTCAACAGCAGCACAGTTGTCTCCCCAGCATGGGAGATCTTTGGATATATCTGCCAGAGACCCAGCTCAACTGTAATCCTCCCTGTGCTCTTTAGAAGCATTTCTTCCTGAGCAGATCTTGCTGAAGCATCTGTGCTTGCTGAATAAGCCATCAGAATGCAGTAGGTGTGCTGTACTCTGCTGCGAGATGGCATCACCTGGCCAGCTAGGGTATTGGAAGGGGTTGTAGTGCACTGTAAACACAGGATTACATTTGCTCAGAGGCTACAGAATCTCTTTTTCATCACTCCCTGTCACTGCAGCTCTGCAGGAGGTTTTCTGCAGGGTGGACAGATCACGGTGGGAGTGGGGCATTCCCCCCCTGTGGAGGCATCTGTGCATGTAGTAAAACCTCATTGCCAGTTCTATGGAGGTTCTTGAGTGGTGCCATCACAGGACATTCCTCAAGGAAAAGGTTATTTTTTGATTTAATTGCTGGTCACTCTGTTCAGCACATTATTCTGCAAGGGTTCCTTAGGTGAACATCACTTGGTGAGCACTCAGCATCATGGAGTGCTCCCCTACATGCTTAGGCTGCTCTGGTGGATGTAGAACACCTGGATGATGGTTGAACATCCTTTTCAGAAGGTTCATCCTGAAGTATCAAGGTCATAGAAGCCTGTTTGCTCTCTTCTAGCGCTCTGCCGTTCATCCTTTCCAGTTTTGTGCTCCTCCCTTTAGGTTATACTGGCAATTCCCTCAGCTATTTCTGAAGTCTGAGAGAGCTCTGTGTTGGGGTAGCTCTGAGGTGAGGTTACTGCTTGGATCTCTCGGGGACTCTATGTGAGGTGGTGGTCCATGTCACAGGCAGGTCACCACCAGAGCACAGTCACCTGCAGAGCACAGAACTGTGCTAGAGCAATTGCAGACATCAGTAGGTATTTACGTATAATTAGAGTAATTATTTTATTCTTTTTTTTGGAGAATGCTGCTACTGTTCTTAGATAAAACAGTGATTCTACAGTGCCCCATGGACAGCAAGCAACTTGCAGGCTCTTGCAGGAGAAGGACAAAGTTGTGTGTCCAACAAATTACATCCATCTAGGTGAGTTAAAGCCTCCTCAGATGGTGTCCTAAAATGGGTGCCAAGATCAGCAAGGTCTAGGAGAGAAACAAGGTCTTGAAGGGCCCCCACTGGGCTGTGCTCAGCAGGGTGGATTATTTAGTGGGGTCATTAGAGTCCTGCATTTCAAAACTGAGGCTGAACAGAGCCAACTGCTGCAGGAAAAAAAAAAAAAAAAAAAAACAAGGAGGAAAGATAAGACAAAATTTCAGGAATAGCTTTTGATTTAGGGAGCATTTTAATTGGTACATCCTGCAAAATGACTCAGCAGTGCAGAAAGGAATGATACAAAATCCTCAGCAAACCTGGGCATCAGCTTCACTAGACCTGTTGGTAGCTACTTTAGCTAAAAAAAGAATGCACCTATCAAACCAGACTTAATGGAGTAAGGAAAGCAGTTATGAAATATGTGTTTTAGGGCTGCCTCGCTGCGAATAATCACAGCTCTCTCTTATGTGTATGTATTGTTCCCTAGTCTTAAATGTCACAGCTATAGACCATTTGTCCCACAAACTCCAACTGCATTCAGCACATTGCTTAGGTGGTGCTGAAGAAGCAGCTCTGTAATCCTTTGCTTCACCCTATTTGGCTGCCTTACACCTTTCTCTCCATATCATGATCCCATCCTGCTCCAAATTGTCTCTGCAGGGTTTTCTACAATGCTGAACACTCTGCACAATATAAAAGTTTTATCTCAGCTTGCACCTTATTCTGCAGGAACCCATGAGAAAATGGGAGCTCACAAGCACTCCTTGCTTTTTAAGACAAGACACATGAAAGTTTAGCTTTTCAAGAGTAGAGATTTGAAAATATTTTCTTTGTTGTGCCTGTTCCCTAGACATCAGGCAGTTGTGAGTACCTGGCTGTTCTGCATATCAGATTGTGAATCCAGTCATCCAGAAAAAGAAGGGTGTATAATTGGTGGCCATCTGATAATACTCCTCTTTAAGTGATTTGGCAGGAGTGATGTGATCCTGCAGGAGGAACAGGGACAGGCTGTTTTTTTCCACATTTGTGTTCAAAATCACAGTCACAAAAGTTTGCAAATTCCTTTAGGACAGAGGCCAGACTGATGGTCAATCAAGTCCAGCCCGTTTGCTGAGTTAAAAAGATGTATTGTGTAAAAAAAAAAAAAAAAGAATAGTATGATTAAATTCGACCTCATAAGAAGTATTCACAAGAGACCTTAATAGTGATTATACAAGCAATCTCAGCTCCAGGATTTTTAATGACTTGCTGTCTTTCCAATATTACTATATATTGAATGTGAGACTGTGTGTGTGTGCCTGTGTGTGCATGTGCATGCAATTGTGTGTGCTGTGTATGTGTATACATGTACAACATATGCATTCAAGTGCAGACATGCATGCTTGAGTTCATATCTGTCTGCCTCCATATAAATGTGTGAAAGACTAAAAAAACATCAGTTATGTCATGGTATCATCAGGCTGCAGCATCAGGTGGGCAGGTGCTGAACTAGCACTGCAATGTCTGAGTATCACCTTGATCTGTTCTCCTTCTCACTCTGCACAGTGCTGCAGGGAGCTGAGGTTGGCTCCTTAGAGAGGGAGAAAAGGAGAATCCCTGGAAAGTCAGGATTGCAATGACTGATCTCACACTCTGAGAAACTAGAGGGGCCACTTGAACACCTGTGTTGATCTGACTATGGTTCTGCTTGCTTTCCAGCCCCTTGGGGCAGACCAGGAGCGCTTCTCAAGGATAGAGAATGGACAGAATGAAATGGAAATGGACCTACAG
This sequence comes from Nothura maculosa, assembly GCA_032353885.1. Lineage (NCBI taxonomy): Eukaryota > Metazoa > Chordata > Aves > Tinamiformes > Tinamidae > Nothura > Nothura maculosa. The sequence continues at coordinate 324,639 of JAUBOD010000070.1, forward strand.
ATTTCTTTAAAGGATGAACTAGAGTTGTAGACTCTTACCTTGTCTGCCATTTGATGTCATGCAAAAACTTTGCTCCACTGTGAGCAATAGCTGGAGGCTTTTGAGTCTTTCCTACTCAGCTGAAAGAATTGAAAACACATTTGAGTTGCTAATTAGAGCCTGAGCTAAAGTCTGTTGTATCAAGTCTGATCACTCTCTTGTTAGCAAAGAAAATGAGAGCAGTCCCTTCCTCTACATGCTGCCTTCCCTCTGAAGAACAGCTCTTGGGGTCCCTTGCTGTTTTCTGGAGTAGTGTTTGTTCAGCTCTGATTGGAGAAATGTTTCCCCATTGCAGTGAATGGGAACTCAAAGAGCAATTAACTGGCAGGAAGAAGAAGAGAGCCAGGTGTTGGCTTCCTGGATGGTGTTTGTCCACCATGGCCTGACTGCCAAGAGCAAACTTTCCCCAGAAGCTCTTGTATCTGAGCAGAGATCTTGAAAACATAGATTATTTTGTAAACAAGGAGCATGTGAGCTCCACATACCGATGGCTGCCTTCAGGTGCCTCACGCCAGACCCTGGCCCTGGTCTCCCCATAGTTATGCAGGTCTCTCATAGATACCTTCTAAGTAGCATCTAAGTGTTTTTGTAGTATTCCTGCCTGCAGAAGGCAGTGATGTTTCAGAGTTTCTCCAGCCCAACTTAGAAGCAGACCAATGGGTATGCTGGAAATCAGGGCTGCAGTGTGCTGGGACATCCACCAACATGCTCAGTCCCTGCAGAACTCATTCCTATGAGCTGTGCATGAGCCTCCTGTAGAAGAGTCACTCCCATGTGGAGCACCTAGACTCTTCTGAGAAGGGGCAAACGAATGGCAAGATACTTCTCAGTAACTCCTCCAAACAGTCTAGGTGACCTACCTAAGAGAATTGGTGACCCAACTGACTGGCCAAGCAGGACAGTCAAAATTCAGTAACAGATTTGTCAGTTGGATAAAAGCAGACTTGATTCTGGAGTTAGATTTGCTTAGGAAGCAAATACCTTTCTACTTGAGTCTTAGAAGCATCTACTGCTTAATTCTAATGCGAACATATTTTCGGGTCAGATTTTCCTTAGTATACTATTAATCAACCTTGGACACTTGATATTCCTAACAAATATGCAAATTCAGTCCTTCACCAAGAAGTAAAATGCAGTATCAAGAGTGTATTGATTATATGTAGATAAATACAGTTTTGTCTGGCTGAATAGATCCATTGAGTTTTGGGAGCAAACCAGAGTGAGAAGCTATGAACTTTTTTTGCCTTCTCCTTTAATTGCTGTTTCTCAGTTCTTTAGTGTCTAAGTAGTGTTTTTGCCACCTTTGCAGTAGTTCTGCAAGGAATAAGCCTGTATTTATGATGACACATATGACAGTGTTGTTGGAACTGTTTAGAACAGTTTGAATTAAATATTCATTAATACATCAAGAACAATTGATCAAGGTCATTTGAGGGAAAATTTACTTGGACTGATAGAGAAGAAACAAATACCAAAAAGAGGGACACCATCTGAAATTGATGCAGGACCTTACCCAGAAGAACCTCAGCACAAAAAAAAAAAAAAAAAAAAGACATTTCAAATATTTGAAAGACAGAAAGAACAGTACATAGCTGTGCCTCTCTTGTCCTGTTGGGATGAGAGGAAGCATCCTATCATGCAGTTAGTCTGAGTCTTTGGAGAGGTCTTGAGCTCTGCTTTTTGGGAGCACAAAAAAGAGGCTCCCAGCCCTGAATCCCTGTGTCAGCCAAGTGTGTGTTTGGAAAACCAGCCAAAACAAATTAAAACAAATTGTTCTAATTCTCCTAAATTAGAGAGTTATACTTGTGCTATGTACTTTAGGCCTGTGGAGACATGCAGTAGAAGTGAAGACATTATTCACCTAGGGCTTATCCCATTCACAAGGCAGAGAAATGTTTGACTTCTAACTTCAGCTGAAGGACTCGCTGCAAAAACAGATTGGTCTATCTCCGTATGTTTGATTCATGAGCCAAAGAAAGATATATTTCATAACTTAAGCTAAACTCATTGGGATTTTAGAGGAAAATCACAGAAACTTGGTTTCAATAACACAGCAAGCAGGTCCAAATAGATTTTGCTACAGAAATATTTTCTCCTACTCCTTAATCTAGGTTATTCTTCCTCATTTTCAAATGGAGTATTTTGTCCAGAGAAATGGCAACTCTTTCTACCTAGGCCAGAAGCGGAAGACAAACTGTAGGTGTGATAAGTCACAATCTGCTGTGTCCTGTGTGTCCTAGCAGGAGGAAGTGGGAAAGTGTCACCTTCCAGGCTTGAGGCAGGAGGATCCTCCACACTAGTCATTCACACATGCAATCGAAGACTGGAGTCTGCACCACAACAGGGGATTTCTGTTCCAGCTGGTGATGAAGGTGGTATGTGGTTATCAGCTGCCTTTCAAGGCAGCATCATTTACTCCAAGAGAGACTCAGCTATATGAGGCCTTTGAATTTCCTTTTTCTTTTTTTTTAAACAGGAAAATCTTGGCATGAATTGGGCTTTAAAAAAAATTATTTATTCAGAGCAAAAAATAAATACTAAAATTATCTTTTTTTCCTTTTGCCCATGACTTTGCAATCATGACCATTTACTGCAAATCTAAGGCAGAACTGCTTTGTAAAGAAGCGAGGAAGAAAATGCAAATAAATTGCACTTTCAAATTCATGAACAGAAATGCAAAAAGGAAACAAAAATGGAACAATAACAACATACAGACTTCTGCTATCACACTGGCAAAAGAAAAGCTATAAAGAAAAACACAGGAAAAAATATTCACTTTTGAAAAGTTAGAAACAAAGCACAAATTTCAGTTAGAAATAATCCTGAGATTTCATTCATTCATAAATCTGCGAAAAAAATACTGAATATGTCTTGTTTACTGCAAGGTGTCATGATTTCTGCTGAAGTGGAGAGCAGGGCCTAGTGACTGATGACCTTCTATGGTTTGTACAGACGTGGCATGATAAACTATCAAGCATTTGCAATGCCCCAACACTTTCATGGACCAAAGGCTGCCCCGTGCCCTCTGTCCTGTGCACAAGCCCTCAGACAAGAGTTTCAGGAAACATTAGCATGCTTAATGCAAATGGGCTATGAAATGCTTTGCAAGAAAACCAAGCACCTTTATCACCGCGATTGCTGCTGGTGGTTGCTCGTGGTGGTGAGAATCATCACACTGCATGAATCCAGTATGTGGAGACAACGTGAAAGGGAGGCTCAAATTTCACATGTGAAAGCAGAGGGAAGGGCTTTATTCTATCCACTTGTTACAGCTCAGAAATGTGGAGACTTCAGCTCTCCGCTTTGCTACTTTTATTATGGGGAATTGCAAAAGGGACGATTTTCGTCTGAATAAGCAAGGCACGATTCATGCTACACAGAGCTGTTTTCAAATGCAAGCTACTATTTTTTTTTCAGATAAAAGTTACTTAAAAATCAACTAAACCCAAAACCCAGAGGGCTTTCATCAGTCCTCGGTGAAAAATCTGGCTTGGAGTCATTTGCTCCTTACAATATTTGCTTTGTCACGGATTCCAAAGTACGGTGAACACAGAGGGGACAATTTACAATTCTGTCACTGCAAAACACTTCATCAAGAGTGTCTGGAGGTGATGAAGTCCAGCTTGTTTGCTATCTGGCTCTATCCCCCAACTCAGATTTTAAAGCTAATAGATTAGAGAGAGATTGAGCTGGATCAGATAAATATATTAACCCATCATCTGCATACAGCATTAATGCAAAGCTCTCTGAGCCCTTATAATGCCAGGGATGTTTTCATTTCGGCATGTATCAGATGCCAAACATCCAGTTGCAAAATCAAATGACAGGAGAAATTAGATGCTCTCTTATCACTCTTTTGCCCAGGAATGGGACCGAATATGAGACCTTGTGCAGTTACTTAGGAGAAAACAGCTAAAATAAAGTCCGCACATGACCAGGGGTCTAGGAGGCATCTGTGAAAACAGGACATTAGCCATGCTGTCCTAGCCATAGCCAGGGCAATGATGGGATCAGACTTGCATGGTTCCATTTCTTCAGGATTTGCTGGGCTGAGTTTCTGTCTCCAGAACAAGGGAAGAGAACTGGAAATCTGCTGTCTGATCTGCTCTGTGGAAATTTCCCTTGCAAAGAAAAGACTTAATAGGT